>JAQHUG010000152.1:4615765-4650441 GCA_028555095.1 Dicrostonyx torquatus | reverse complement strand
CAGCTTCTGAGGGATGCCATTTTCTGTGTCACTCAGGCTAGGGTCAAACTCACAATCCTTCTGTCTCAGCTTCTGAGGGATGCCATTTTCTGTGTCACTCAGGCCAGGGTCAAACCCACAATCCCTCTGCCTCAGCTTCTGAGGGATGCCATTTTCTGTGTCACTCAGGCCAGGGACAAACCCACAATCCCTCTGCCTCAGCTTCTGAGGGATGCCATTTTCTGTGTCACTCAGGCCAGGGACAAACCCACAATCCCTCTGCCTCAGCTCCAGAGGGCTAATATTTCAAGTGTTCACCACCACGTTCAGCATGAAATCATTTTTCACCTTTCAAAATTGCCCAGTACTCGACATGCCTGCTCTCTCTAGCCACACACATAAGGGCCCAGGGGTTTCACTGTAGAAGATGACTAAACGGTCTTAGAAGCTAAGGGCTCTTAAGGCTATAGCTTCATCCTGAGACCGATGCCTTGGGCAAAATTATTTGCAGTCTTTTCCAGTTTCTCCAGCTTTTCTTTCATTGTGTTAAATTAGCAAAGCCATTGCTTCCAGTCTTTTCAATAGTTCTTCACCCAGGAAACAGGGAGAATTTGCATTTCTGGACATGACTAGCAAAGGAAGGAATCAGGAATTAGGTAGTATTGTCGCACATGTACTTTTATTTATAATTTTTCTGCCCCCAAGAGGCTGAGTTCACTGCTACTGTGAACTCAAGTTTTTCTCCTGATAATTGGAAAGCCGCCATAATCACTTCCATGTGCCCAGCCGATTTTCTAATATTTTATAGTCAGTTAGAGCAATAATTGATTTTGTTCTGCCTATCGCATGCACGCTTGCTATACAGGCAAACAACTGGCTGTTCAAGCGCTATTGCGTTAGGTTGTCATCCTCTGAGACCTTAGAGGAAAATGGACTAAAACCTGCTGCCTCCTCAGAGGGTAGCTCTGAGTGGAAACAGGCTTTTGTGGAGCTACAGGATTTCTTCTTCCTTTGCTCAGCCAATGAGTGGCTGGAGCACAACTCTGATCAGAAACAAGCAACAAGCTTCCGTATCCATGAGCAGAAAACAAGGTAGAGCAATAGCCTCTGAGAGACACCCGTTTCCTCTCGAAGAAAAGCAGCACCCAGCGACCAGAGCAGCGTGTGGCCGACATCCACTATCTGACACGCTCTTTCCAGCCTTCCCAGGAATGCTGAGCTGGCCACCAAGATTTGCTTTTACTTCCTGATTTTTTGGTACAATGAGTCTGCCAACCAGCTGTGAGTACCTAAGGCCGGGCAAGGTGGCTAGGTTCCGGAGTGCTTATGTGCATGGATCGCCTTGTGCAATCAACAAGCCAATTGACATAAAACCACAGAGAAGACGGTAATTGCTTTCCCTTCCCCATGCAGTTTGTCAGTAAACGTGTGTTCGCTACCCTCTGGGAACTGCTTTGGAGATCTGCTGGTCTGGGAGGGTCGGGGAGAGAGCTTAGTTGTTAAATTCAGCATACTGGGGGAGTTAGGGAAAGATTAACCCGAGAGTAAAGCTGACAAATACTCTTAGTTTAGTTTAGTTTGGAGAAACCTAATCCAGTTTCAAGGTCTGGGGATTTTCAGAGTCCGGAAAATTGTTAATGTCAGTGTTACCAGCAGAATCTTCCACAATGATAATTGGAACGGGGATTTAGCAAACTAATGGACTTGTTTATTAGCAACATTTATTTCCAGATATTCAAGAGTCCAGACTCTCTCTTTAATACCTGCATCCAGTAATAAATAATTCCATGGGAAACATATGTTACCATGTGGTCACTCCAGAAGAGACCAGTGGATTTTTATTTTCTGTCGAGAAGTTGTAATTTCTACATCTGTGTTCCAGAATTCTGCTAACTCATCCTCCCCACCCCCTGCCAGCCCCCTCCTTTCCGGCCAGGCAAGCAAACTTGCACCCTGTGATTTCAAAGTTGAGCTCAGTATTTTCAGAACAAGGGACTGTCGGCTAGATGGACCCTTTCTCCTCTCGCAGATTCATTGCAGAGGCAGAATTGAGATGCCTGTGACTAGCATGTCTGGAAATCATCCCTCGGTGTTATTTTAAATAAGATTATCACTTTATTCGGCATTTACCAATGAACTAGGAGGACTGATAAAGACGCTCCATTTCCCTGTGAATAACAGCACTCTTAATTTTTTGATTTTCCAGAGAAAAAAATAAAATAAAATGATCTCTAGAAGGTGTTAGATTTTTACTTCATTTGCCATTGCCATCTTGCCCTTCTCCCCTTCTCTTTCTGATATTATACACACATTGATGTATATGCATTACTCACCAATCATACACCTGGCTAGACTTGACATTAATATAAATGTTATAAATGTGAAGGCACATTTTCATTGATGGAAATGAACTTTTCTACTTCAGGAAATACTACTATTTCCCCAGAACATCAAGTCTTTCCCACTCTGCTCTGGCCCTATGTAATTCATACTGGGCTAGCACCTATGATATCTTCCCTGAGTTGTATTGCACTGACAGTTTCCCAAGACCCCAGCATGGCATGATCACTGTCCATACCTCTACTGTGGGGTGAAAACTCAATCCTACACAAGTTGCCAAAGTCAAGTATAAATGTATTTGCTTGACCCCTTGTTGTGTATGTGTGTGTCTGTGTGTGTGTTTATAGATACTCAGAAAAGTTCTGACTATTCCCAATTATTTTATTTATTTTTAACTAAAAAGCCCCCAAAGCGTATTTGTTCAGCAACAAAACAAATTTAGATTTATAATGCTCAATTAAAAACAAAAACAAAAACCAGCAAGAACAAATATCTTTGATTTATTGTTTCTGAATTTCAAAGAATCACATATCAGGAATTTGAAAGCATTGAAAAACTCAATTTTTTCAGTTGAGTTGTTTGGCTGACTTTTACCGTGTGCTAGGATTTTAAAATCAACCACCACAATGTATCTTGCCAGAAAGTAGTTTTAAAAGTACCTGATAATAATCAATATTTTATGACATAGAACTTGGAATTTGTTAGAGAAAATATGTTAGATTCCCCTTTTACAATCAGTTGAATGCTTTCTGCTGTAGCAGACGTCTAACTATATCTTTCCTTTCGCACCGCTGCCCCATGGGACTGAGATAAAAGTCTGTAGCTGGGCAGGGTGCCTGAGTGATGAGAGAACATCCAAATCCCAACTCTTTTTATTCTGTAGCGATTTTTTCAAGTTATAAGTTTTTACACCTCTGACTAAAAAAAATCCTTGAGAATTACATTAAAATCCCCAAAATAAAAGAAATATTTAAAAAATTATAGAGAAACTAATATACCTGCAATAGTGGTATTCCATGAGCCTGGGTTCATCAAAATCTACCTAAGATGATTGGTCACTTTTCAGGATGCCTGCCTCAACTCATGCAACGTTAATGAACAGCATCTATGCACTTATATCTATACAATAGGGCTTATGGTTTTTGGCAAATAGGAAATTAGTTTCTGGCTTAAAACTGTGTGAAAGCGGGGAAGGAGAACATGGAAGGAAGCAGGGTGTAAAGGAAGAAAGACAGTCCTCCTGAGGAAGAGGAGCTCCTTGCATAGCGGCACATGCTTGTAACCCAGCACTTGGGATGTGGAAGCAGGACCAACCTGACATACACGATGAATTTTAAGACAATTTAGGCTACATTTGACCCTGTTTCAAAAAAAAGTAAGAACAGGGAAGGCCATAGTAACACATACCTTTAATCCTAGCACTCAGGAGGCAGAAGCAGGGGTATCTCTGTGAGTTCAAGGCCAGCCTGTTCTGCAGAGTGAGTTCCAGGAAAGCCAGCTACACAGAGAAACCCTGTGTCAAAAACTTAAATAAATAAATGAAGTAGTAAAAATGCCAGATATGAGAGTTTACTCATATAAGTCCAGTACTTGAGAAGCTGAGACAGAAGGATGGTAAGGAGTTTGAGATGAGCCCAGACTTCATAGTGAGTTGAAAGCTATCCATGACTAAATAATACAATTCCATCTCACAAAAGAAAAAAAGCAGAGAGAGAAGTAAAGAGAAAGGAAGAGGGGAAGGGAGAGAGCAGGAGACGGAGGATGGGGAATAAAAAGCAGCCATACATTGTTTCTCGCTACCCAACAAAGCATAATATTGAGTTGATAAAAAGAAATTTGGCTTTGTAGTAAAACCCATGAGGGGAATGAAGTTGAGAATCTAATGTAGAAATTCAAAGTATTGTTACAGTTAAATCCAGGTATAGCCTTCCAAATAATGACTTGTAGAAACAAAGGTGTGTTAGAACACAGAAAAATAATTTCTACCTTAAAAATCAGTGGCATTGAAAGCATGATCACGTGATCATGTAAGAGCTTCCCATTTTTATCTCAAGTGGCAGTGAGGACATTACCAAAGCAGCTAGAGCACTAAATCTTAATTAAACCCAGCATTGAAGAGCGTGACAGCTCTGCCATCTGGAATTACCATGATTTGCTGTATTTGTGATTTCTAAAATATTTAAGCTTTTATTATAATCTCCGCAAACTCTAAAGTACTTTATTTTTAACTTACAAAAATAAAACTTTCTTTAAAAAATCTGTTACTTGAATTTTAATGGCTAGAGGTAAGAAGATGGGTTATCTCGGACAGTCTTCCCCTGGTGTTTTATGTTTGTAAACTGTTCCCTATCCACACTGCCAGGTCAGTTGGTGGTGTCCATTGTTTGTGTCTTGCTTGGGTAATGATATTGTTGACATTTTTGTGGGTACACAGTCTCACAGCAGCTCTCCTGGTCCTCTGGCTCTTGCAATCTTTCTGTCCCCTCTGCATGATGCTCCCTTAGGCGTACAGGTTGGGTTCTAAATGTGTCAGCTAAGGCTGAGTATCACACAGTTGTTTTCTGCCTTTTCAGCAGTTGTAGATTTCTGTAATGGACTCTTGTCTACTGCAAAAAGAAACTTCTTTGATAAGGGATAGGAACTACGCTCATTTGATGAAGGATAAGTGTTTACAGTAGACATTCTCCTGGCTTAGGAAAGCGTTACTAGTAGGCTTTCCTCTAAGCGGCTGGTCATTGTGCGGGTTTGTAGGCAGCACAGTCAGGCAGGACTATTGATTGCTTTTCTCTCGTGATAGCTTACATAGTACCTTCCCATGCAATAAGAGCTAGTTTCAGACAGGAGACTTCCAGCTCAATTCCTCCAAGTCTCACGTCCAAAGTACGTGGCATATGTGGTATCTTCAGCAATAAGGGCTTACCTCAAGCTCTGGGAGGCAACTAAGGGCAGTTTCAATAAATACTCTATAACGTTTTGAAGGTCTATTTGACTCCCCCAGTGAAGAACTCAAAAGGAAGTTTCTCATGCCTGGTACTGGGGCTTTGGTTAGATAGTCAATGTCTCTTGAGGGGAGCATTATAAGTGACAAAATTTCACTTAGAAATGTATATGTTCCCCACATTATGCACCAGAAGAAAACAAGTGCACATTGCAAACAACCAATCTTCACCAATCAGAAATGTAACTTAGGCTCCATAACTACTCTGACAACATTAGATCAACATTTGATGCTTAGATTACCATTTCCTTCTGTGTAGCACTTTAGTGAGTGTGGGGGCATCCAATTATGTGTGTGTCCCATTCTTCTTCAGTAGGATCACTTTATTCCCCTCCAACCTAAGGACATTTGGAAAGTCTAGGAACATATTTGGTTACCATGATTTAAGGTGTGATTGCTTGGTTAATTATATCCAGTATAAAAGGACAGGACTAGCTTGTAATATCCAGACAACCTTTTTGCAATAGCTAATTACTGAGCTGTCAACAAGCTGAACTGGGTGTGCCTCAGAGTTCTCTGAAGACATTTACTTGCATCCAGACAATTAATATATTTTATGAATTCTTAGAAGCAGCACTTCTCATCTTTTGTGTGGTTATCATTAAGCCATTGCTCTTTTAGTCTGGTTAAAAATAGAAAACTATTTTGATTTTCCAACAGTCTTAAATATTCAGTAATCTCAGCTGTCTTATCATCTGGCTCCTCTAAACCAGCAGCTTTATTGCATTTCCAGGACCTTCAGTAGAGGTTCTACTAAGAGCTCATTAAAGAAAGCTGAATAAATGATCTAATACAGCCCTGTAGCTCTAGGCTAAGTGCCAAATCGTGATCCACTTTTCAAAGAGAAGTGAAAAACTCTAGGCAAAATTGCACAGGAGATAATGAAGATGAAGCTGTCCTATGTGTGTGTAGCTTTGCTGAAGCCTTGATATCTGTTCTTATGTCTGGGTGTGTGATCCTGTGCCGGTGGCCATGTGAGCCATGTGGTTGTTTTCATCATAACCAGTTCACTCTAACAGCACAGAGGAGGGAACCTTCGAGAGACAAGAGAAGGACTTTTTTTTTTGTTGATAAATGGTCCTTCTTTTGTCTTTAAAACTTCTGAAAACCAACAGTTTTCCATCCTTCCTAAATCTGGATGTAGGATATTGGTAGAAATCATTTCTGTTAAAAGACACATCTCCAGCCTCTCACCCTGTCCTCGGTTCTCAAGCTGAGTACCTAGTACTAGTCATTTCAGACTTCATTGTTTGAAAGGAAAATCTCCCTGGGACATTCACTGTTCCCTGTGTCCTTAGAAATCCATGCTCAAACTCTAGAGGCCGTCAAGGTGCTTTCTTTCCTCAACTTGGCCACCCTCCCACTCACCACCACTGGAACCAGGTGCATACTTGATCCTCGAGCTTACCCTCTCTTACCATTGGCATCCCCAGGGCTGCCTTTGGCACCACATTCTCATCCGTTCTTGCCTGAAAGAGGGTAGCTACATAATTGGTTGTATTGCTAGCAACTTTTCCCTAACTGTAACCCACGGATTCATTTTCTAAAACACTATCATGAAGCTTCCATGTTTGTACTAGTAGCAGGCTCAAAAGAACCATGCTATAGTCTCCTAAAATTCTTTTGTAAATTGCCTGGGTCATTGACAAACACACTGCATTCCCAGTATAAGGAACGACTTGCTACTTTGGCCTAAAGCTTCCTTCTCTCTATTTCTTTATTTTTATTTTTTGATGTATCTTATGCTACAAACCATTTCAATAAGACTTGTCTTACATCCCAATTTTGAAACTGAAGTAGTACATTTAGTTTACTTATATGGCTACTGTAGCATTATGATAGCAAATCCCAATTATGAGTGCATTTTCTGTCTTTTCATTTTAGATTAGTATAATCGAAACTGTTGTTTTAGGGAGATGAATTTGGCAAGGATACACAACATAAATTGGAATGGAAAAGATCCCTAGAAGCAAGCAATGTGAAATCCTAATAAGGACAACTTCATTAAAATAAATATAGGGAGCCAGGTATTTGATAAAAATGTTGAGAACTGCTCAAAATAAAAAACAAACAAAAAACCAGGGACCCAACACACACACACACACACACACACACACACACACACACTATTTAACATAGTTTTTCTAAGGATGAGGCCTGAGGATCAGTAATAACACAGTACACTGAGAACTCTATAAATGAAGCCATGATACAAATGTTAAGCTAAAAGATCTGGTGTCTTGATAAAGGAGGGAGGACAAGGAAAACAGAAAGTAGATCAGTCAAGTAGAGGATACTATTCTTCTAAAATAACTGAATGGTTCAAATATTTCATTTTGGAGAGACATTAGGTGATAATCTGATTTATTAATATATTCTTCTGAAATATAATTTAAATCATATTCTTTGTATATTGCACAATTATTTCAATGTTTTAAAGTACATGATAGGTAATATTTTTCAACTTAACTTCAAAGAGAGGTCAAATTTCTTATCTATTCCTAATGGCTAAGAATTAATAACAAGTCATAAATGGCAACCTTTGTACTACTTCTGCTGAGCATTCACCATCCCCCAGCTGCACAGAGTTTGCATTTCTGAAAGCAGAGCAATGGGCCAGGAGGGACCGCCTAGAATGTCTGTTACCAGAGGCGTTGGAAGGAAAGTCCACATAAAAGTGACCTTCCCGTGTTAAATCACTTAGATGCTAATTTACTTAACCTCCTTGGAAGCCTTAAGTTTTCCATAACCTTTTTTCTATATCAAACTAAATTATTACATAAAGTTGAACTACCAAGGGAAGAGTCTGCCATTGCCCTTCCTTTGCCCACTGGGATTAATGAAGGCAGCGAACGGTGAAGGTCACAAAGCTACCACAGCCCCTCACTATCCTACAGTACTCACATGGAAAGTCTGAAGGAACAGAAACAGAAACAGGGTAATTCCATTCCAGCTCCCTTTGCATATGCTTATTATAGATTTTAGGGCGTGCCTACAAATGGAAGCCTCCATATGACTTTTTCAAAGGTCTTCTTTTTTTTTTTTTGGTTTTTTGAGACAGGATTTCTCTGTAGCTTTGGAGCCTGTCCTGGAACTAGCTCTTGTAGACCAGGCTGGTCTTGAACTCACAGAGATCCGCCTGCCTCTGCCTCCCAAGCTGGGATTAAAGGCGTGTGCTACCACTGCCCGGCTTCAAGTGTCTTTAGTGTTAGTTATCCCACTTTATACTCCTTCCTCTACCTGCCCTCCCTGTCCCCATACCATTTAATATCTCACATTTCATTGTTCTCCTTTCCCTGTCCATACCACCTGGGGTTCACATTTCTCCTCTTGAAATGCCTCCATGACCCCTTACTACATTTCATGGCTTCCTTGGGTATCCCAAATGATGCACCCTTATGACATTTCTAAAGACTCAAAGTTAGCATCCACATATGACAGAGAACATAAGACTTTTGTCTATCTGGGTTTGGGTTACACCACCCAGGATGGTTATTGCTAGTTCATTCATTTACTTGTGAATTTTATTTCATTTTCTTTACAAGTGAATAACAGCCTATGGTGTATATTCACCGTGGTTTTGCTATCCATTCAACAGTGAATAAAGCACCAATGAGCATTGATGAGAAAGCATCTCTGTGGTGAGATTCAGAGTCTTAGAGAATATGCCCAGGAGTGATATGGTTGAGATCATCGCTTTCTGAGGAGCCTCTACACTGATTTCCATAGTGGGTATACTGGGGTGCCCTTCTACCAGCAATGAACAGTATTCCTTTCTCTGTGCCCACGCCATTATTTGTCATTTTTCTTTCTAGTCTTACCCATGATGACTAGGGTAGCATGGAGTCGCAGAGCAATTTTCATTTGCATTTCCCTGATGGAATTTAAATAGAGCTACTCTGTCATAGGAGGGCAGAGTATCTTGCAGACACCTAGACTATTAGACAGTGCCAGCTGAGGGTTGTCTCTTTTCAGTTATTGGTCAGTAGGATCACCCAGAACTCCCAACCATTATAAGAAATTGTTATTGTTCTTGGATATTCTCCAGAACTTAATGGTAAGACACTCCTCCCGAAGACGCCACAGTCTTAAGACTGAAAAAAATCAACCTGGCACATACCTTGAAGCCTTCACCTGATTGGCTAGCATTCGTTGCGATGGAAGGTGCTGTGTACACTTCTGGGGGAGAAAAGTAACAACAGTCTCACTCAACCATGAATCCTGCCAGTTGCAGATACCACTGCCCTAGCAAGATATACCATTGGGTTAGTAGTGACACAGATGTTATGGAAGTATTTAATCACTTTCTGATTGAATTTATGGCCCACTCTAAAGGAAGAACTCACAATTAATACTATTAGCTGAGTCATAGACTCATGATTGGCTAGGTTATATCTATCCCTCAGAGAAGAACCTAAGACTATCATTCAACTAAATGGGCATAGGCATCAACTACCCCTAAATTCTCGTTATTAAACCTGTAGATTGCTGCATCTCTCAACCCTCATCAGAAATCGTTTTTTTTTTTCAGTAGATATTGATTAAAACAGAAATGCACAATTACTCAACATGAAAAAAATAAAAAAACCTAACTTTATGCTCAGCTCTAAATGGGACATACATATCATATACTCTCTCCATAGGCTTTAGGGGAACATGGAAGAGGAGGTGGAAAGACCGTCAGAACGTAGTAGATATCTTCAGTAAAGCAGTATTTGCCAGGCATGACACAGCCATTGCACACGTGAACTCATGGTGGCTGTGACTATATTCACCATACCTGGACCAGCTCAATCTAGTTAAAATCCCACCAGGGATTTAGGAAAGGCAGCTTGTGCCACCCAAACCCTAGCTGGGGAGCTGTCAATTGATGGCTGCTGGGGAATGAATAATCAGTTTTCTTCAGAGCCTATACTCTAAAACCTCAGGCTGCCCCATGCTTCATACAGAACCTGATACATAGCAGCCAGTCAACAAAATCCTGTTTTTTCTTTCCTAGTTAGGAATGTGAAAGTAACTAGAATAAGTAAATAAATCTACATTCTTTTGAAGATACTTATTAAATTCACAATGAATTAGCTTGATTTTTTTAAAGTTAAAAAGATTCAAAATTCTCTTGAAATTTCCTGAAATCTAACGTTATGATTCTATGGGAATTTACAGTAACACAGCTTATAGCACAAGGCCCGTGGTTCACCAAACTCTGCGGGAGATAGGAGGAGGATGTGGCATTTAGTATTGATTTTTTATTTTTGGCAAAAGCTGGAAATGCGCATGGACTGAGAAGTCTCAAATCTGCACAATAAGGAAACCTTATTCAACCAGTCCTTATGACAAATGTAGAGCTTTGAGATTGCCCTCTTGCCCTCACCCCTCTGAAAGACTAAAATATGTGCTTTGGTGTCTCCCGTGATTTCTCTACACTACATGCTGGTATCCCGCAGACGATATGACGCTTGAGTTACCATGGTAATCCATTTTGATTCTAACAAGAACATTATGAATGCCAGCCATTTTCTACTCTCCTAGAGTTTCTTGCTTCTTTTCTATGGCCTTTTTGATTGTCAGGGTTCCAGTGGCTATGACAGGAAGAGGGGCAATCCCATTCTCTGTGTCTGTTCCTGTAGTGGGAGTCAGCTTTCCCTTGAGGGGAGTTCTTGGGCATTTTGCCTGGCAAAAGATTTTGCTGACGCTCAGTTTTCCTTCTTGTTGGTGAAATCTTCTTCCCTCCAGGGAAAAATGCTTTGTGACTCCCAAGGCTGATAGATGCCTGGATGCCCTGTGATGAGCCCTGAGGAAGCAGGTCATCTCAACCTTGAGATGGCCCTTGTCTGACTCCAGTATGCATTTAAAATAACCTCAAAACGGAATAAGAGGGTGACAGTTAACCTTCACATCGCTGGCATTTTTTTAAAGCTAAATTGGCATTTTGACTCTGTCACTCTAGACTGTCCATGAATTTAACTTACTCTGAAGGTGATTAGAGCTAAGTCATTCTGAGGATAATGAGGTTTCTAAGACCCATTAATCTTTCCAGGTTATTAAGGGATTTCACATGTGCTGTGACAAAGGAGGCCCTAACTCGCCCCGTGAAAGGACAATTCATTAGAGTGGCACCATCCATGCACTTAAGAATGCAAATTCAAATGCATATTCTAGGCGAGATAGGGGACAGAGGTGAGAGGAGAGATTCGCATACAACAACTACACTTCTCTCCACCTGCCTCTGCCTGTGATGGAACTACATGCCCTCCTAAGCAGGAAGTACAAAATGTGAATCGGCAGCTCTTCACGTCTCAGTCTGTCGTCCCATTGGGTCTGTCGTAGGGCCAACATCAAGCCTTGTAGTCTGATGACCCAAGGGACTGTCTACGGTAAAATACACGATCCTATACTTTCACGTCGCAAAGGCTCCTGTTGGCGGTGTCTAAATAAGAACCACCACTAAATATTTTAATAACATATCATCAATGCAGCCACTTTAAAAATTCAATTTACGATGGCATTCTTATTGTGACAGCAAACCTAATTTGGTCCATTAACAAAGTTGACGGTATTGCGATTGTGTGCACTTCTAGAAAGGTCAGTCATACACCAAAGCTGTGTGTGCGGGAGAACTCCAGTGTCTAACCCACCTGGGCTACATTTCCACTACTCATTCAGTCCTATCATGCACATAAAATTACAAGGAAATAATGAGGAGCCCACTCTAACGAGAGCGATGAAAAATACTAAGCATCTGCTGTTAGATTCAGATTTCAGTATGTTCGTTCATGTTTCCTTTCGCTTATGCATTTACTTGTTCACCAAGAATGTGCCAAACAGGACATGAATTCAAAGATGTCTGTTAGGAATGCAAAACCTTTTAAAAGGTCATAGGGTACCAGCCACTGGTAAAATGGATGCTCATGTCTGCACCGGGACAATTAGCCCTGCTTAGGTAAAAAATAGAAGACAAAAAGGTATAACCACATAAGGAATCTTCTAGAAGCACACAGACCTAAAGCCATCACTTGGGCTTCCCATAATAGGTGCAGTGAGTTAAGTTGGAGAGAGGATGAAGCTCCCCTGAGGAGCACTGGCCCTGTTGCAGTGTAGATCTTCATCTATCATCTGTTTGTTTTCAGCATCAACTAATGAAAACTTAGGTCCTGCTGGTCCATAAATCGTGTGCCAGGGCATACGGTTCGTTAAGGGGTAAAACTGGTACCATTTTACTGGTCTGTAAATAAATTTCTATATTACCTTTAGCACTATGAAGAAGCAAAAAGCCATCGTTATGGTATTTCTGAGAAAATTAATTACTTCTAACTGGGGATCCTGTCAAATGCTCCATGGCCGAAGTTAGGTTTATGCTCAGATGTGCAAAGTGTATGTGTTAACACTCATTACTAGGAGAAATCTGTCAACTATCTGTAAGATGTGTCCGAATAAATGAACCCTTACAGGCCATTTCTATGGCCAGAACTAAAGAAGTTTGAGAAGCAGTCATGGAGGATAATTTCAAAGGGAGAGTGGACTGTATTTTAAGGTCATGATATTAAAGCCAATATTTCCCAAAACAAGGTGATGTTTGCAGATGTTTGAAGCTGCTTAAGAAAAGATCAAGTTGCACTGGTAAAGATATAGACTAATTTGCCTCACTCATAAAATTTAGTATTTTAAGACTAGATGTACTCCTAGAAAGATGTGTCTTATGGGAAAGCACAGTGTGGAAGTTACCAAAAACAGAATACTACAGGAGACGGTCCATGAGAAGGTAGAAGTAATCATCTCCTCTAGATGAAAAATTGTGCTAACAAAGAAACAACACTGATGGGTGATGGGCTATCATAAAACCTTTGGGTTTTGTTTGGTCTATAGTTTCCATAATGTTTATACGAAAATGTGCATGAAGCAATGACATTTGTGTTTGTTTCCGGGAGAGCAAGTAACGGTGTGTGGTAAGAATGCCTTTAGGAGAGAATGTTGGCTGCAGACACTGAGGAAGGGTTAGCAGGACTTCACGATATGCTTACAAAAGGAGAGAGTGTTAGCTCCATGAAGATACCTGGGTCCCTAATAAATCCCAACTTTCTTGTAGAAGATATTTTAATTGAACAGAAATAGAGATTCAGGACAGGCACAACTTTGGCAGTGAGCTATGTTATGACTCACTGGTGGAGAGGTAGATTTTAAGAGGAGCTGAATGAAGAGTTTGGAAGAGATGAATACATACTTATCAGAGAGCAAGGTGTAGATGGCCCAGTCCTGATTTTCTCTGCGCTTACCTCTTTCTATAAGACTATGTGACTGGTATATTGGCGAGAAATCAGTGGGAGCCTGCATAACTAGAATTTGATGATGATGATGATAAAGCTATACAATTTTAGAATTATCGAGGAGAACAAAGAATAAATCGTCAACAGAAAGTGCTATTACCCAGCCACTGGTAAAATGGATGCTCGTGTCTGCACAGGGAAAATTAGCCCAAGATCAAGTGTTCTATCACTTTCTATTAGGTGGCTTGATTTTGTTTTTAAGTAATAAGTTAAAATACTTTTTTAGTTCAGCTTACTGGAAGATGAATATTACAGGGTTTGTCTATTTTGGCTAAAATTAGGCATTTTTGCTGTTCCCGTTCAGTGGTTCAGAAAGCAGTTTCATCAATAGTTAGATACATTGCTTTCCTAGGAACTTGGGGATTTATTGAGGCTGTCTCAAATGCATTTAGTGTTCTCTCTAATGGATTTGTTTATCCTTTCCCTGCTGCTGTGAGCCAAGGATGTTACTTATCACTTGCCTTTAAGACATGGTCACCTCACTACTATAATCTGCACAAGATGGCACTTTAGTATACCATATATAATTTGGATGTTACATATGTAACATTAATGATCAAAGAAGAAGCCATCAGTTTTTGGAGGGCATGGCAGAGGTTAGATGAAGAGGAGAAAGGAATGGTTGGAGCGAGGAAAGGGAAGATGAAAGGGATGTAATAATATTTTAGTTAAAAGTTCTTTTAAAATTAAAATCAATCAGTTCAACTTGTAACGACTGTCTCACAAACATGCCTCTATGTCTCCATCCCTGTGCCCTGCTGTGACCTCTCTCTCCCAAATGCTCCCACTCATTCTACTCTCCACCTGCCCAAATGCCTTGCTGTTTTCACGGTGTGGTTCACTCTGCAGTGATGCATCTGGAAGCCTTGCACACCCCACCATACTGAAGATTCAGAATCGCCTGACTAATGGAAGGGGTCCAGACTCAGGACCCAAATGTTTCTGTCTGTTACCTTGTTTTTCCTGACCGAAGTACCTATTCTCTCTTGAAGACTCACATTCTTCTTCTACATAATTAGGACTCCAAAACCTAAGTTTCAGGAGGGGCTTCACTATTAAGAATAATGTATGAGGCATTCCAGGAGGATCTAGAGAGCATGCTTGATTTCTGCTGTTTGCAGTACAGTCATAGGGTACTTAACGTGCAGCTTTGGAAACATCTTCCACTGTAAGATACTGTCATTTGGACCACTATCTAACGTATGCTTGATTTCTAAGCCAGCATACAAGTGTCTGGGTAATAGCTGGCCACTTGGTTGAATGGTGACCACCTGTGCTCCTGTGTATCCAGGGATATTTACAGACATCAGAGGAGAAGCTCTGTGGGCACATTGGTTCCGGTCCTCATATGAAAGTACTGTTCTGTGAGGGAGTTGATAATGTTTCTATTTTGTTCATAAATAAGTCTTCAAAAGCATGAGTCCCTCCCAAATCAGTCCAGATCTTGAAAGTCATATCACCTTAAAGGGTTGTCAATTATTAGTGCCTTTCCCAATTCTGTTTGCTTTTCTTTTTTAACTCTATGTCAATCCATGAGAGTCTGTTGCCTAGATCAGTATGTTACTAACTACCTGTCCCATCTTTTTGTAGGCAGTATTGTACCCGGGGATTGTGGGAGGCAGGGACAAGAGCTGGGTGTTAGAAGGTCACTCCACAGCATGGGGTCCAGATAAGGAGGACTTCTAGTAAGTCAGCCATGGCAGTCATTTGTTGGGCCACTCAGTGTCTGCAGAGACAAATGACACTCGAATCCTTCTTCCTATGAAAGAATAAGAACAGAGAGCTGGTGAATCCAATTAGTTAATATACATGCTGAGTAATAAGATTTTGCTGCAGATCAGTGTTCTCTTGGAAAAATCTTACAAGGTAAATAATTTTGTTCTGGATGTTCCCTCACATAAATCAGACAAGTTTAAATTTAGTTAAAGTTTGTATCTGGACATTACAGCATTAACCATGCCAAAATATAGAAAATTTCCATGCTTAACACAAAAATAAAGAAAACCATGACTAAATGCACTATTATCTGAAGCTTATCTTCAAATGTGTAGAAAATTACCTATAGTCATAGGAGGCCAAAGAGTTCTATCCATAGACCATTCTAGGGATAACAGGCTATGAATTCTTGAGATTAGAAAATGGGCTGTCATATTTTGTGAAGGCCTGGGTTAATTTGTCTCTGAAGAAAATGACCTTGTACTTTTTCTCTATTCTCATTCTGCGTGTGATTGGTATGGTTGGTCAAGTCAAAACTTGCTACTCTAAAGTAGCAAACTCATTGTATTGCCCAAGCTAAGGTTAAACATTAACCTTTTTCCAGGGCTCCATCCCTTACAGGAGTAGGGGAGCAGGCAGAGCGCTTCAATTTCATGTGCTTGCCAAGTGAAAAGTCAGGGTCCAGCTCAACCCGGGCTCCATCATAAGCTCTGTCGGAGCTTCGTCAACAGCCATGGTTTTTCTCCGTGAACAGCTCTGTCTGCAGCACAGTGTTTCCACCTTGCCCTAAGAAGAAGGCAGATTGTATGCAGCCGCAGAGGGACAAGTCCTTTCGATGGCTTTTAATTTTTCACTTTCTGTTCTTCACTTGAAAGCTAGGCTCTTATATCCCCTGAAATGCAATGCTAGCCAAGCAAAATATAATACAAAGCATCCTTCATTAGTAACTAAGTAACTGAATAACAGAGATATTTAGAAATGAAGAAAATATCACATTTAATGCAAAGCATGCACTATTTTAATTTTCCCTTGAAAATATTTTATGTATATTTTAGAAATTACCCTTAAGGAACTGACAACATTGTTTTTATTTTTTGACCACCCTATAAAAATCTGTCACAGGTTGTCAAATCAGGCTCCTGTCCTTAACCTGCCATGAAATACCATTCAATCCAGATGTTTCATTTGATTTCCTTTGCGTCCTTTAAGGAAACAAGAATCCCACAACAAATAGCTATTCAACAGTTGTTATTTAATTCACGAAAAAGTGAACAGTGTTATTTCACAAGAAGCCGTTGATATGGTGAGGTAAACCTAGTATCTTTAGGTACAAGGATAGAGAATGTTTTTGTGGTTGTTTTCCTGGAAATTAAATTCAGGACCTCATACAGATCAGAGAAATATTCTGCCACTGAGGAACGAAGCAACTGATAGTCATATTCAGCTAAAACACCTGTGAACCCAGAACTAGCATGGCATGAGGACCTAAGGGTGCAGGAGTGGCACACATATCTTGACAGTAGCCAACAGCTCTCTAAGTGGGACTTAAGGCCCACTCAATAAGAGGGAAGTCATGCCTGGTACTGGAAATATAACCAACTGCCCAGAGCTAGTGAGGTCATGAATCTCAGTTGGGAAGAACCTAGAACCACCACTTTACTAAACCAGCATAATTTAGAAAAAGGAACGCTTAATGCTGTCTACTGAGTTTGAAAGAAATGGAAGCCACTTTTCCAAGTTGTTTCAGAAGGTGGAGACGACAAAGACATCAGGCCAAGTAGACTGGATAGTCTAGGAGATGTCGTGTCTGTAGTAGTTGACAGCAGGGTGCACTGTTCAGATGTTAGATTACTGGGCTTCAGTTCACCTCTGTAGATGTAATCACCTTGTAAGTACTCATCAGGATCCCAAGTCACCGTGCAAGCTAGTCCTCAGGAAGAATTCCATATAATCCAACTCCTACACCTAAGGCTCAGGGGTCACTGTGGAAGAGACAGCCAAAGGAAAAAGAACTTTGTTGTGTCTCCAAGAAGTGTCAGAACCACCTCTCTAATCTCTGTACTAGTGAGCACACGTCTATAAAATAGTCAGACCTGCTCTCCAGTCTCCGTACTAGTGAGCACATGTCTATAAAATAGCCAGATCTGCTCTCCAGTCTTCGTACTAGTGAGCACACGTCTATAAAATAGTCAGACCTGCTCTCCAGTCTCNTTTGTTGTGTCTCCAAGAAGTGTCAGAACCACCTCTCTAATCTCTGTACTAGTGAGCACACGTCTATAAAATAGTCAGACCTGCTCTCCAGTCTCTGTACTAGTGAGCACACGTCTATAAAATAGTCAGACCTGCTCTCCAGTCTCCATACTAGTGAGCACACATCTATAAAATAGTCAGATCTGCTCTCCAGTCTCTTCACTAGTGAGCACACGTCTATAAAATAGTCAGACCTGCTCTCCAATCTCTGTACTAGTGAGCACACATCTATAAAATAGTCAGATCTGCTCTCCAATCTCTGTACTAGTGAGCACACGTCTATAAAATAGTCAGACCTGCTCTCCAGTCTCCGTCCTAGTGAGCCAGGACACAAACAAGTCACTATATTGAGTGACCTATTGCACCCATACTTGGGGTGATCCTCCTTAGGAAATCCAACTGAATCCAACCAGAGAAAGTTAGTTTTCTATGCATAGTTTGTGGAGTATAGCTGTCTTCTTTAGCTCTGTGTCTCAACACTTGGCATTTCTCTGTCCTAGAATGTCCTTCGTAACTTTAGAGTTGCCTTTGCCTCAGAAGCATCCAAAAGTCTCTTTGGCATGTAGGTGGTTGGCATAATATATCCTGTGAGTGTTCTTTACTTTGGCAGAAAAATCTGAAGCTTTGTCCAAAATAAGGACTTGCTATCGCGCTAGTGAAATCTGTTTCTTTGACCTCGAGGTTTCCTAAAAGACAGGTGTGTTGGGAATGGAGTAAACAGAGTCCCCAGTGCTCAGAGGCTTCCCTTCCCACAGCATCAATGCTGTCAGGTTCTCACTATCTTTCTTTTAATCAGAGAAGCTAATATCTGGAAGACAATGGTCCTCAACCTGTTAGGCTGTGACCCCTCTTGGAGGGGGCATCAAATGACCCTTTCACAGGGGTCACTTAGGACCATTGCAAAACACAGATATTTTTATTACATTTCATAGCAGTAGCAAATTACAATTGTGAAGTAGCAACAAAAATAGTTTTATGATTGGGGGGGTCACCACAACATGAGAAACTGTATTGAAGGGTCGCAGCATGAGGAAGGTTGAGAACCACTGCCCTAAGAGAAACATCAGCGGAGCTGCATGCAAATGAAGTTCAGTAGGAAGAGACAAAGTCAGGGAAAACCTGAAATATTTCAGTAGAATACTCCCAGTTCTTCTCCATAAACTTAGCATTGCTGTGCTCAGTTCATCTCACTTGTCCCTTCCTAGCTCTGCTGTTCCTCTTCTGCCCTAGCATTTCCCATAGATGTGATCTCCCTCCCGAGGTCCCAAGTTCTTAGGACTATGCTGATGACTATGTATTGCCAGCTCTGTACCTAGTGGGTCCTCAGTAAGCATTGAGTTTCCAACAGGCTCAGTATACTGTACGTCCCTCTTTGCACTAACTCTAGTCAAAGCTTTCCTTTCACCTGCGTTTCTAGAGCATGTTGCTTGTTGCCTAGCACAGTGATCAAACGGACCATGTGTTCACTTCAGTATATGATAGAAAAGACTTAGCATCTCACTGCTCTTTGTTCTTGACATCCTAGAATTTCATCATTTCTAAAGGGAAGGTGTGTCAGGTGGTGGCGGTGCACACACTTAAATCCAGCACTTGGGAGGCAGAAGCAGGCAGATCTCAATGACTTCGAGACCATTCTGCTCTATGAAGCAGGTACCAGGACATCCAGGGCTGTTATACAAAGAAACCTTATCTTGAAACCAAAAACTAAAGGGAGAAGGTGCTAATGTCAGCATCTATGCAGACTAAGATAACCTCTGAACCTGCAGGTATATGCCTCCGCAACCTACAATATGAGCTGCCCCTACTGTTATTAGCATTATTTGTTATTTCTAGTATTTAGTTTGTTCATTTCCAAATGAGCATTATGACGTCAAATTCCAGACTTACATGTGTGTATGAAGTGTATCTGTGTACACTTACATAACATATATGTGGTATCTAACATGGTATTAATGAAGACAGTGAATGAATGAAATATGAATGTCATCGCTTATTGCCATCCTATTACTATGAGTAACAACTACTATTAAAGTGTTCTGTTGAGTCTAAAATGAAGTTAATAATGCATGTGTTGTAAAGCTTTAAAAACTTCACCCATTACTCTGAGTTATGCCTTGTGTTCATGTAGGGTTTATGTACTGACTGTGGATTGGTCATGAAAGATGTTTGACTGTCCTGCTTCCTCACTTACCTGTCCATTGCCAGCTCATGGTGCTTTTTTCTTTTGTTTCCTTTTACTGAAAATAGATTTTTTTAAAGTCATATATTATAACCTGGTTGTGTTATCTTTCCTTCTACTCCTTCCAGTTCCCTCTCCTCTCCCATCAGGATCCACCCCCTTTCTGTCTCAATTAGAAAACAGACTTCTAAGAGATAGAAATAAAATAAAATAATAAAATAGAACAGAGCCAACACTTCAGAATAAAACAAAACTAATAAACAAGGAGAAGGAAACAGCCCAAGGAAAGCTGTAAGCTGTGCCTTGTATTTGATAGGCTGTAGAAATAGGTTTATTTTTATTAGTTCAGTTGGAATAATTTTAAAAGTGTTATTGTACAATATAATAAATTGGCAATATAATATGTGCTGGAAAAGTTGTTGATTTGCTTTTATGTTAATTTCTTAGCAGCTGATAGCCCCACAGGAATGAATATTAATGACAATGCAAGTTTTTAAGATAATATTATCTCTCTACACTGGGCCAAGAAAAATTCAGATGGCAAAACATCTTAGCCCAGAAGCCGGTCCTAGGCAAAAAGACAGAAGATATGCGTGAAGTTAGCACACCGATAGAAGTGAGGGTGGCGTTTGCCTTCTGCATATACTGCCTTGCCAAATCCCCTCTCGCTGATTGTGACAGTGACATCGATGACAGAGGAACAACCTGTACAATGCTGCAGGGGTACATCCCTTTTGCTGAGGCTGCAGTCTCTCTGATGAGACCGGGCACACTCTTGATTCCGTCCTGCTGTCATTGTAGATTGTGGCTAGTCTTTGGCAGCCAACATAAGAGACTGTATTTTCGTAACTCGAGGGAAACTCTCCAGAATGTTAAAGGTGGGACACGTCTATGATACCTTCCATCTGAAAAATAGTCATCTGAAATTGGAAGTGTTGAGCCCCACAAACCAATGGCAGTAAATAACAGAAAATAAAATTTTCAGCTCTTATCGCCTAACTGTATTTTAAAGAGCTCAAGGAAAAGTTTATCACAATTATCTTCTACATTTAATTACAGTGAAAACTTTTTTTGAAATATTAAATCCTTAACTGAATTTGAAATTCAGAGGAAAGAAAAGAAAAAGAAGATACTCAACTATCTCAGTCCTCAGAGTATGGCCAGTGTGGGCTCTTTGTTGGACAAGATGAGTTCTTTATGATGTCTGAATGAAAATAATGAGTGTCTTTTAGTTCTAGAGGGTGTGCACAGAGTATATATGGCTTGAAAATACATGCCAGAAATAAAAACAAAATGGGTTAACCTGAAATAATATCAGTGTTGTTAGGTATAAAGTTATCCCTGGTTGATTAGGTAAACTGAGACCTAGAATTCAGGGAGAGGCCTCATGCGGAGTGCCAGGTGGCAGTTCCAGCACGGGGATCGTTAGCGTGCATTTGTGTAGGAGTGACTCCTTTGTGTGTGTGATAGTCCGCCTTTACCATCTCTCTCCAACAGCTTCTCCTGTAATTCCCATCTTCCTTCTTCTCGGTTTTTTCTTTTAAATTTTACTCTGTGTGTTTTATTCTGGAAGTGGTCCCCATCACAAAGAACATTTCCACAAGAAGAAAGGAAAGGACACGCAAAATCAAGCCGTCATTTCTAGTTTTGATCTCCAAGTGTGCCTTTTATCAAATACCTTTCAGCCCAGCTTCTTCTCAGGTGCGTGTTTTCTGACCATGCACAAGTTTGTCTGTTTCTCGACTTCCCCTTTTGGATTCACCTAGGCAACAGATGGAGGCATTTCCGTTATTCTTCTTTTCTGACCTCTGTTTCCCACATCCAAGTTCTAGTAAGTCTCCTCCAACCTCTGCTTCTCCCGTCCCTCATCCTTAGGCTAGCCTCAGGCAGGTCCACACGCAGTCGTGTCTGGATGGGGTGCCAGGTACTAACAGGGCAGCACTGGCCAAGTCAACTCAGTCCTTTTCATGACTCTCAGCTGACATATTAAAGCCTTTGACTTCGTCTTATTTTGTGCCCTCTCAGGGATCCTCCGACAGATGTCACAAATCATGCATCAACAGCGGTCAAGAGATAATGCCAATAAAGAAGAAAGGCAGTGAGAGAACGGATCCACCCTTTGTGAGGGCAGCTAGCTCCTTAGAGTTCTTCAGCAGGATGCCTGTGTGGAAACAGGGGCTGATAGATGTTCTGGGTTGTTTTTTTTTTTTTTTTAAACATAAAAATACAAAAAAAAATTTAAAAAAAGACTACTGAAGGCACACTATTTATTGAAAAAGGAACTACAGTGAACTAAACAAATAAAACTACTACCCTCATATCATTTGTACTGGAAGTAGGATAGAAGAAAAATAATTTGTGTATGTGTGTAGGTAGTAAAATTTTAAAATTTGTTAGATGTTACAAGATTTCCAAGTATGGAAATAAAATAATGATAGATAATCATTGATTATAAGTAAATTATTTTTAGGGACAAGAAGGTATTAAAACTTTCTTCTTGAGAAACTTGAAACACACATTCCAAGATTATAGAGCGCCATCTTGTGGCCAAGTGAGTTCCTCACTCAGAAAGAGAGACTCCTTATGATGAGTCTCTGTAGTTGTCTTGGAGTGGTTAAAGAGCTGGTGAAATGTATGGCTCCAGCCTCAAAGAGGAAAATGTGGCCACAGTTTTGCATAATTCTGGCAGTTTCCTCAGCCATTTGCAGTTCACCTATCAGTCTGTGCCCTTTCTAGAATATACAGGGAAGGTTGGAAGGATTTGAAGATGCAAAATTAAAATTTATTCTCAATGCCTCATTCTCATAACTCGTACTCACATCTTTCTCCTAAAATAAATCAGTGCACGGATTACTTGATTAAAATATCTTTGCTGTGTTATTTCAATGCCTAAGCGGAATCTAAGCAGTTGTAAATTACATTTTTATCTCCTTTTGTTCCTGACTTCACCAATGGTGCATTCTCAATATTGGGCTCATATTACAGTGTGTGTCAGAAGAAACTTTCATGATCCTTTCTCTCCCACCCAAGAGAAAGCATGAGCTCTAAATTTTATTTTCTATAAGATTGACTGCTCAATGCTCTCTCCCTCCCTCTACCTCTCGATCTCTTGAACTTATTTCTTTTGTAAGTTTGTGAGAGTTTTGTTTGTTTTGTGTTGCTTTCCAGACTCTCAAATTCAATCTTTGTCTTAATTTCCATTGCATCTATAAATACAACTCAATCTTCTATTTCCATAAGTTATACTTTTTAGATTTCATACGTAAGTAAGGTCATTTGTCCAATTTTTGATTGCTTATTTGCTATCGTGTAGTGGCATTTCACTTGCATTTTAATAAATAAAACTTGCCTGACGGTCAGAAAAGTAAAACTGCCACACTGGCCAACGTTATAGACAAGGCAGCAATAACACACACCCTTAACCACAGTAGACACACTAGCTTGCCATAGAAACCAGGCAGTATAGGTATATACTTTTAATCCCAGAGCTAGAGAGGATTATAAGACAGGAAGGGACAGCTGTCCGTCTCATTCTGAGATTCCTGGAGGCAGGATCACCATTTTGAACTGAGGTCGAGGTAAGAGCCAGTGGCTGGCTGTTTTGCGTTTCCGATCTTCAGGTTGAACCCCATTTTCTCTCTCTGAGCTTTCATTAATCGTGCTTCATTCTATTGTGTTATTTTCTTTATTTTGGAAATTCTGTCTTTTGCACTGACATAGATAAAATTGGACATAGTTACGTTAAATCAGGTAATCCAAGAATGCAAAGGCAAATAGTGTGTGGGATTATTTTTTATGTGGACTCCTAGAAAATTCAACTGGTATAAATAGATTAAAGTGATAGCCACAAGAAACTAGGGGATAGCAGAGATGTTAGCCACAGGGCATGCAATTTTAGGTGAACAAGGGAGTTCCAGGCAGTTATTGTATGTCAACAAGATTCTTTAACTATTTTTATTTTTTATTTTATTTATTGTGTTTTTTTTTTTTTCGAGACAGGGTTTCTCTGTGGCTTTGGAGCCTGCGCTGGAACTAGCTTTTGTAGACCAGGCTGGTCTCGAACTCACAAAGATCTGACTGCCTCTGCCTCCTGAGTGCTGGGATTAAAGTCATGCGCCACCACCGCCCGGCTGGTTCTTTAACTATTAAACTACTTTATACATGAGATTGACCTAAGAGGAGGTTCTAAGCATTGGCTAAATATGTAATACAATGATTTTGTTTACGAGCTCGATTTTGTTATTCTATAATCTATCTGGATATCAAAACACCATGTTTCACATCACAAGATTGTACAGCTATTGCCAATATAAAAATCATATATTTTGGGGCTGGAGAGATGGCTCAGAGGTTAAGAGTACTCACTGTTCTTCCAGAGGTCCTGAGTTCAATTCCCAGCAATCACAACCATCTGTAATGAGACCTGATGCCTTCTTGTGGCATGCAGGAATGCATGCAGATAGAACACTGTGTAACATAGTAAATAAATAAGTCTTCAAAAACTGTGTATTTTGGAATTTTAGTTTAACCTTAGGACAATAAAGCCATGACAGCATGAAGATGTGGTATCTGGGGAAAGTCCTGAGCCATGTTGCCCTATAAAAACATTATCAAACTACCCACTCTGTCTTTCTTTCTTTTTAATGGAGACATTGGTTGCCTTCCCAAAAAGCACCTCGTCTAGTGAGTGAAGAACGCGGGGCTCTGTTTTACTCTTTAGTATTAATGAGAGATTGTCTTCTTCTTCTTCCTCCCTTGTGAGGAATGAAAATAAAAATGACTCTATGTCAGTTGAGTTCAGCTTCACAGACTTAAGCTAATAATCACCAGAAATATTCCCAGAGTCTTTCACTGAGTGAATAAATATTTTAAATCTCTAGGAAGAAAACATCTTATTCAGAATATCCTAAACATCACTAAACATGGCCTTTCTTTTTGTTATCAGTTTCTGAATCAGAGAGAACATTTACGCATACAGAACTAGAAATATAGAACTAGATTCTTAAAATGTAGGCACATTGCTTAAACAAACTTCAGGATGGTGAAAAATTGCCTTCTAGTACAGAATATTCTTAGAGTGGAAACGTTTTTACAGTAAATGATCGTGATTCAAATATTATGATGAATTTTAATTTAGCAGGCAATTAGCTCTAATGGAGAAAGCTCTCACCTGACGCTGGGTTAAATTACACTATTTCCAAGTTCTATTGCTGCTCTTCAGGGGACTAGAAATTCCTTCTGCCTCCTGGGCTAAGGTCAAGGAGACCGTAGGGGTTACAGAGGTTCTGAGGTTAATGTGAAATTGTTTTAGACGTCTGCGCCGCAAGCCCCAGAGTGCATTTCCAAAGCTGCTTGACTGCTGTGAGATTGATGTGGGCGAAGAAGGTGTGTCTGTTTCAGAGAAATTCTCTCATCTGCCAGAATAGCTACATTCCAGTTAGTATAGCCAAAGGTCTTAAAAGTCTAACAATTAGAAGAAGAAAAAAATACTTTTAATCATCAAGCCAGTGTCTTACTCATTATTTGACTTTCTCTTCTCTGATTGAGGGCGAAGGATGTTATTATTGTTTAACTAGACTCGAGAGATAAACATTCCATGTAATCGTTGGAAATTTCCTCCACTTCTTTTCCTGCTTATTAAAATGGCTTTAATTCAAACTCACAGAAAAGAGCTGGTGCACCAATAATCTTTTTAAATGTGTTCTTCCATTTAATTGTAATGAGCAGTTCACATATGCTCACATTATCACTAATTGAATAGATGAGTTTAACCCAAAACATGTAGGAATAGGAAAGACATCTACCTCCATCCTTACCACAGCCCCTACACAGAAATACCCAACGTCTGTTTCCCATTGTCATGGTGTCAGAGTGACTGAAGATGAAGGGAGCAGATTCACACTGAGAGCTGTTGTGAGGGGATGGAGGGAAAATTGAGAGGAGCCTATATTGTAGGGTGCTGCCAGGATCAAAGACGGGAGGAAGTCTTCACTGACCCCTCGGAGGCTTCATGATGGAGAGGACTTTAGACAACTGTGTTATCTTCCCTTTCTCCTTCAGCTGGCCATTAGCCACAGGTTTTTCCATGGGAGAGAAGGTGTGGCAGGAATCTCGGGCAGGAGCCTTATGCCCCCTGCTGGACAATAGTAGGAGGCTCTCTTCTCAGACCTATGACCAACCCTGCCATAGGGTCTCAGCAGAATATGGGGCCAGATACAGGTTTCATCCTTCAGGGCAGGCTCTAAATTTACTCAGAAAGTAGTTGGCCACCCCAGTGACATCTGTACCATGACTGCACTGAAGGCATGTCAGGCCAGGCCAGTCATCGTCGTAACTCTCCGGGTTCAGAGATGATGGCTGAAGTCCACATTTCTCCTTTGATAGCTGCTGAGCCATTTTGACTCAGTTTCATTCTTGTTGTTTTAGATGCTTTATCGTCTCCTCCCTCCACCAAATCATATACCAAAAAAGGGTGGTGTTTTTTTCTCTTTTTCCTTTAGTCTTTTCTTTTTGAGTGTGTGTGTGTGTGTGTGTGTGTGTGTGTGTGTGTGTGTGTGGCACATGAGTGTATGTGAATGAGTACCCCTGTGTGTGACAACCAGAGGAGGATGTCAGGTGCCCTGCTCTATCAATGACATTGTTCCCTTAAGAAAGACTCTCTCTGAATCTCCGAGAGCCTCCTGTCTCTTCCTTCTCCCTCCCTAGGTGCAAACATTAATGTGTTGGGCTCCACGTCTAGCTCTGTGTGAGAGACTGAACTAAAGTTCTCATGCTTGAAAGACTAGTCCTCTCTCCACCGAAAATCTCCCCAGGCCACGGTTTGCTTTTGTTGCCTCATGGTGCTTCAGTCAGCTGGGAGCTCAGCTCTGCTCAACAGTGGCCCACTGAAGTCAGAAAGCTGCTGGTTATGCTAATGTGCCTCACTAGTAGAGGGATGGAGGAGGGACAGCAGGGGGTCTAAACCTGCTTGTTGATTATTATTGTCTAAACCCTCCTTATTGATGTGTGTGCTTTGTGGACCAGAACTGGTCTCAAGGCTTCAACTACAAAAGGGTTACTAGGGCCTTGAAGCAGTGAGGGGAAACCTGGAAAGGGTGAGACTGAAGAGACTCTAGCTAGACCAAGCATAACAAACATCTCTCTGGCAGGCTTGCCCTTCTCTCCCGTTCCCTCTGCTTTGCTAAGAAACCATCAGACTACCTTCCTAAAGCCAGCCACCAAGGTCTGTTCCCTTATTTGACCACTTCCTCCTCTTGAGTCTGACTACCAACGTCCAGCAATCAAAGTGCTGGAGTCTGGTAATCCAAAGCCCACTTTGGCTCACCTAACGAACATGCCCAACCAAAACTGAACACTTGATCCTAACACAGGGTTTCCCTTTTCATCTTTCTAAGTCGCTATTTGTCTCCTCTCTACCTGGAAGCCGTCCTTTGCCACACCCCAGAGACGATATCTCTCCACATCTCCCCTGTTCCTTTCTCCTTTGTCCTCATCCTCTGATCCCCTGTCTTTCTCTCGTATTCCCTGCCTTTTGTTCCTCTGGGGCAAATAAATGTCCTTTGTGCTGAGAACTTGGTCTTGGGGTGGCTTATGTCTCTACTGGTCCCTTTAGAGACAGCATCTCTAATCATTACCACAATAACCCTCATGGATATTTTTCAGTAAAATGATTTATTTCTAGGTAGTAATTTAATTAAATATGTGGCTGTGTGATAAATGTAGTAGAGTATGGAAAGAAAATAGTATGTTTTCATATAAATTAAAGTTTATTATTTTAAATATGCTTGGATTTTTCATAGCTATTTTATCCATTCTTTAAAGAAATGGCTTTTTTGAGCAGCTTCTTCCCCTTTGCATTTTGTAGTCCTGGGTGTTCAATAATAAACAAAACAAAGAGAAACCCCAGTTTTTGTGTAGCTTGTTTAGGAAGGTAGCCTTTAGTGTAACTTACGTAAGGACAGGTAAACTCATAAATGAGTTAAATAAATGCATCTAATTATGGGGTGATAAACACATGAAAATCTAATGCAAATAGGGAAGAGCTAACCGCCCAGGCTGAGAGGACCCTAGGAATTTTCAGAAGGACATAGGCAGCCTTTGCCCAGAAGCAAGGCTGGAAGACACCCGAGATTAGGCAACAAAGAGAAGAGAGGAGATCCAAGGCGATTGGCTGAAAATCTTTACTGTTTTCCAGCAATGGCTAGAAGGCTAGGGAGGCTGCAGAAAGGAGAAAGCAGACGTTGTCAAGGAAACAGTGTAATTTTTGAGATGCCAAGGCTTTGCTGGAGCCTACTGCATCCTGAGTTAAGTGAACTCAGGGTGAAGTGGCTGAATTGTCACAGAAAAATTACATCACCCAGCACTCAGATGGCCGATATTTTATATAAACCATCCTGGTTATCCTACGAAGAAGATGAAAATATGCAGACTATATTATATTTTATATTCACTTCAGTTCCATAAAGCTCTTCCATACATTAAATCACAAAGCATTAGCATGAGATCAAGCTTTCAGGCCACTAAGGCCAACCTTTGTTGAGGTCAGTGAGGGCTTTATTACTGTATGCTAAGACCCAGCTCCTATTTCACAGATGGGATTACAGAGGCGCAAAGGCTTTAACATGACTTGAAGCATCAGGCCTGTAATAGAGCTGGGATGTAAACCTAGTCAGTCTGACTGTGAAACACATTATTTTCCCACTGTTTGAATTTAGCCTCCCTACATCTCTCATCAGTGCAGAGCTGGGCGTTGAATGTTTTAATGGTTCTCACAGTTCTCCCACCAACAAACCTGGCTACCAGAGAATACCACTGCTAGCTGTTTCAGCATTGACCAAAGCCAAAAAAAAAAATGTTGTTTACAGAAAACTATATATACAGGGATATTTAAGAACTAACTGCATTGTTATAAAAAGTTTGCACAATCTATTGAAAATATTAAAGTGCCCATTAATTTGAGATTGACTGCTTTCCTTTTTTCCTTTGCAGGTAAGTTTGGATACTTTTTTCCCCTTGTGGAATGGAGGTATGGTGTTAATTCGTCATGAATTTTATTTTAATTCTGTTAACACTTTCACAACGCAATTCATTGTTGTTACTGCAGATTAGAAATCATGTTGTTGGTTTACGTTGCTTGGTTCAGAGGTTTTGTGTGTAAGTCTATGCCATGTCTGTGTTTGGGCTTGTATTTAAGGAATTGAATAAATTGTCTGGCCAGCCTGTTGCTTCTGTGTATCTATGAAAAAAAATGCTGACCAGGATGGCAATGAAAATCAAATTTAAATTAGAAGGAGAAAATAGATTTCCTTCTTGAGAAACATTACAAAAAGCATGAATGAGCTATGTAGTGATTATTTCAGATAAGGGGAGGAAGTTGCAATAAAGGGACTAGGCACAAGAAAAGAGAGTGTAAAATATCCCTGGGGCATAAGGGAGTCCTGAGATTTGAATCACAAAAGTGGAGTATCCAGTCGAGTTCCCACGTAGGGCTATCAATTTTTCATGGTGCCCTATACCCTTATTAGTATATAAAAGTAACAATCATGTAAGAATTGACTCAAACAAAATTTAATACACTCTGTATTTGTTATAGATGATATACTATAGAGCAGAAATGCTGTGTATGTATCTAAAGGTAAAATAATGCTTTCTTTTGAAATGCATTAAAATAGAAGTGTTGATCAGTTGCATTCTAGCTAATCAATAATAGATGGGTGCTACAGTTTGTGTTTGTAACGTCTCCAAAGGGCCACTGTATTAAAGACTTGATTGATCTAGAGAGTTGTGGTAGGACCTTTAAAAGCTAAATCCCTGCCAAAGTTCTTTGGGTCATTGGGATACACCCTTAAAGGGGATGCTGGAACCTCAGGCCTTTTCTCTTTTCCACTTCCTGCCATGAAGTGAGTGGTTTTGTTCACCTAGCACCCCTCTGTGGTGTGCTGTCTCACCCAAAGCGACAGGACTAACTGGGATGGCTAAGAACTTTCCGAACTGGAAGTCACAATAGGCCTGGAACCCTTCGAACTCGACTGGCTATCTTGGGTACTGTGCTAACGACAGGAATCTGTGCGAACTCTGAGTCAACACAAGGATCTCAAAGCTCTTCAGATTCTGGTCTTAGTGGGTGAGCTCGCATCTTATTCGGTCTTACGTTGTCCCTCTGATGGAATCATATCCACATCATCAGGATCAAGTGTATGTTATCTCAATGAGAACATATTACACAGACTAGGACAAGTCTTGTTTCATTAAGGAAATTAAAGATTGGTCATTAGAGCAAATGCCACCTGACTGATTTAGAGCTATCTGTTTTAAGTAGTGTCCTGACAGTTGACAGAAAGGAATGGTATTTAAAAGCATTCTAATATGTTGCAGTCTCTAATCTAATATTGAATTGCCTGGTCCAAGTCATGGTCAGTTGGTGCAAATCTAGAAAGCAAAGACTTTAACATTGTCAGTTCAGAATTCAGCTTTCATCTTGACTATGAAGAAAAAAAATGCAGTTGTCCACAGACAACCCTTTATAGGTGTGTAGTTTGTGTGTCAATAAAGCTTTATTCATCAAAATAAAGGTTGCAGACATGGCAAAAATTGTACCATAGTAATGCCCCAATTTATGTTCTTTGAAATGAAGGGTTTTAAGATATAGAGGAAAAACGAAACAATGAAAGTGGTCCCTCTGAACTCTCAGAGTTGAACTTCTCAGAAGTCTTGGTGAATTCAAACACTAGAGGGCACAAAAGGATACTTTTAAGTCAAGGGCTTTTTGTAAACAGAACATTGTAATTATGAAAAATGGCCTCAAGTAGAACCTTGTGACCTCAATGGGCATAATTTGTCTGAAATGCTGGTCTGCAGCTCTTAGGACCTCAGTGACCACAAGAACTGGCAGTGGCTGACCACTTCTGTGTTGGTCTAATAATAACCTCCTGGCTTTCTTTCTCTCCTTCATTTTTATTGCTCTGGGCCTTGGATACAATATGGTCCAAATTAACTACGTATATGGTGGAATTTTTTTCTCCTATCTCACAAGAGAGGCACCACTGGCCTGTTGTTTTAAGTACTAAGTTTCAGGGAATGAAATTGCTCCTCTGCAGCACATTGGAAATTATTTAAAATGATCATTTTACAAAGAATTTAAAGTCCAAATTGTGCATACAAATGTGATTTGTTACCTTAACTTTTGAACTAACTAAAGGTATTTTTTCCTTATAAAAATAAACAAAAATAATTAGTTGCCTCAGGCTTCAAAAATAATCCTATGCTTTATTAACTATCTAAAGGGATTAGGATTACAGAGGTTTCTGACACGTTAGGAAGATATGTGTTTAACGATATTCATCCAAAAGTAGTTGTACTACTGATTGTTAATCCCACCAATTGAGAATAAGATCACTACGACAATTTAAAGTCAAATTTGAAGCCAGCTTTAATTAAATATTGGTCAGGAAGATGGACCCAGGTTCCCAGGAAACGGCCCTGAATCATGGTTTACAGTGGTGTAAGTCTTTTCTGTCAGGTCCAATCAGGGGCAAGCATACATGCTGACGTACCTCTAGCCTACATCCAATCAGGGGCAAATGTACATCCTAACATATTTCCTGCCCGTGAACCTCCCGCCCACATGTGATCAAGCACTTCAGTGTATACGGGGTGGAGGGGGGACTTGTTTAGGGGAGTGAAAACACGTGGTTTGTTATCTCCCATAAACAATAGCCTGGAGACATTTCAGCTCTGTCCTGAAAAGCAAGAGGCTTTTGGATCAGACATTCTTGTTTCATGGATCTCTAAGACACAGTAATTAAAACTTAAAATGTAACTTTGGCTCTCACAGATAGAATAGATATATTATAAATATCCTACATGAGCTAATGTTTAGATAAATGTTGCCATTATATAAAGGCAATGGAATTTCTTCGACCATGAATTATTTTTTCAAATAAAGTCAGATAATATGAGAAAGTGCCTCCTGTAAAATATAAACTAAAATAGTCTGAAATCAATAACAGACATTAAAATTTTCAATTAAATGTTAAAATTAGATGTATAGATTCATGTGTTTATATAAAAATGAAACTGAGCCAGATTGCCAAATTAGCTCTGGGTATGGGTGATTTTCTTTTCTTTTACTCTCTTTTCTGTATTTTCTGAACATTCTTTCATGAATATTCAACATTTGCATAGGACTAATATGTGTTATTCAAACAGGAGCCTGTTTTAGCATTCCAATCTCTGTTTTTGGACAGTGCTGGAAAAAAAGAAGTGGGGTATATGATTGAATTATGAATCAGAAACTATTTACAGGGACACTTATATCTCTGATGCATAATACAGTCAAATATACCTTGCGAATCATCTTGCTAATCCCAGAAAGGAGAGAATTGTCCTCAGTTCTATGTTGTAGGAAGAGTTATCATACACTAAGCCATGACAGGGACCGGAGACCAGAGAGATCAGAAAAGCAAGGACCAGCTAGAAAGACCTACAGGACTAATATCTAGTGTTTACTGTCCCTGAATTCTGCAGTAAGTCCTGGGAAGTGGCCTAGAGAGACAGTGTTTGCTTGTGCTCTCCATCTCTCCTCTGTTTCTCTCCCACTCTCTCCCCGTTTCCTCTCCATTATCTTTCTCTTCCTGCCTTTATCTTCCATTCTGTCCCTCACACTCCCTCTCCATTATTCTCTCCCTCCTCTCTCCCATTGTGTATATCTTTTCCTTTAATGTATGCCCTATCCTTGTCTTTCCCTATGTATGGATGCAGGTTTCTGAACACAGGCAGCGGGACAAGCAAAGACTGTGCTAAGTTGAACTTCTAGTCCAAAATTCCGTAGCCCTTCACAAAGATGATGAGAAGTCTCATGAATCACCTTGGTAAATGCTGGAATACTGTGTGACACAGTGCAAAAGTTGTGACAAGCTTCAACTGTTTTTGTTTTTGCTTTCTAAGCAACGTGAATTACTGTCTAAATGTATAGAACTCTGTAAAGTCATTTTTAGAGCTTGACTATTCTGACACTTTAGACTATTTTAAAGATTGAGAAAACTGGACAGTTAGATGAACCAGTGAAAAGCTAGAGCAGAAACTGACTAGGTGTGGAGACTTGAAAAAGATGTTCCAGGAAGTCTCTGGCATTTGAGCACTTGGTCCCCAGTTGTTTGGCGCTGTTGAGAAGGCTTGGGAGGTGTGGCCTTGCCAGAGGAAGACTACCACTCGACTTGGAGGTTTCAAAAGTCATATTCCATTCCCAGTTAGTTCTTTCTGTTTCTTGTCTGTGGCCCCAGATGTGAGTCCTAAGCTCTCAGCTTCCAGCTCATGCTGTAATGGCTGTCCCCATCACAACAGACCCTAACTCTAAAACTGTAAGCCCCAAATACACCTGTCCTTCTCTGTGCTGTCTTGGTCATGGTGTTTTATCCCAGCACTAGAAGTGTAACCAATACACCAACTGATTCCATCATGTAACCATCCAAAAAAAAAAATACAGAGCTAAAGATGGATGGCCTTAGGTCTATGACAGCTAGGTGTCTGCTCGGACATTCCAAAGGATTCGTTTAGCTAGTTGTCAGACGGTAGTAGGTCAGGCACAGAGACTGGCAATAATGGGTATTAAGAGGGTTGAGGATAGCCAAAGCTGATTTGGCTCTGGGTTTGTTACATTTCAAACCCTCCACAGTCATTGACATTTTGGTCAGCTCTTCCACCTTACATAAGTTTGGGGGCGAAGTCCAGCCTCTTTCCAGGGACCTTTGTTCATATATCTCTAAAGTCTTAAACTCTAAAGTCATTTTTTTCCATTTCCTTTTAAAAGTTTGAATGAATTGACATAAAATAAAATGACTGATTTAAATATTCGTTTGGACTTGTTTTCAAAGACATGTTGGATATTATGAGTATATATATCTATAACTTCAGTGATAACTGCATGTTCTTCTCTATGAAATGCTCTCAACCATACTAAAGCACAAACAGAACTATGAAAATTATAAATAAGCCACTGTCCAGTTTGTACCTGAAGCAGATGGGTAACCTGGTTTATCTAAACTAATTGCTAAAGGAAATGGAGGAGCCTTAAGTCTTTTTTGGAACAAGACAGAATTAAATATTCATTTCATGAAGGAAGGCAGAATTTGGAGCACATTAATGAAATTTCTTGAGGCTGTCTTCTAAGAACCCCAAAAGGATCCATTAAACAAGTTTATTGAGATTTGTTGTACAGGGCAGTCACGGGGAGTCAAGGCTACAAGAAGTTCAGAGCTCAGTGGAAAAGTGAGCTTAGAATGTGTTCTTTCTGTACACACTCTTTAAGACTGTAATATGCCTTCATTACACTAGGTAAGAAACTAACTGGAGATGCAAAGAAGCCTTGGTAATCACTAGATGCCTTGGGCATGGCTAATTCTTTCTCATTCCTGCCTCTCGCCAGATAACAGTGTAACCCTGTCTAGTCTCCTCTGAGCTCAAGCACTTTAGCAATGAGTTCTAAGGGAATGGGTCTAAACTTTTCACACCTGTAATAGGTTTACTCGCAAATTCCAGAGGTGCCATGGAAAGAAGTGTCTTCATTCAGGCAAACAAATGATAGTCAGCTAGCATCTACAATAAGAACAAAAGGCTTAACTGAATTAAAAAATAGCAATAATATAGTCCTCTAAAAACCTATGTTGAAAAAGATGCAAGCAGTATGATGTGTCCTAACATCTTTGATGTTAGAGAAGTGGTACGGGGATGGGAAATCCTGACCTCATAGCATAGTCGCTATACCTGTGGGTTGTGATTCTTTTGGGAATCAGATATCCTGAACACCATATGATTCATAACAGTAGCTAAATTACAGTTAAGAAGTAGCAATGGCATAATTTTATGGCTGGGTGGTCACCACGACATGAGGAACTGT
>JAQHUG010000152.1:4570864-4606128 GCA_028555095.1 Dicrostonyx torquatus | reverse complement strand
CACATGATCATTTCATTAATTGCTGAAAAAGTAATCATTTTTTAAAGGACTTTTTTTTTTAACTGAAAATGCTTTTAACAGGATAAAAGTCCCTTCTTCTCCTCTCATAAAAAGTTACGTTGTTAATGGTGGTACCTGGAGTGTGTGTGTGTGTGTGTGTGTGTGTGTGTGTGTGTTTAGGATACTTTTATGTAAATTACCATTTTGTTCCACTCAAAACCTCTGCAAAGATCCTGTAATCAGAGTGGATGTGTTAGGCATTGAAAATCAGCAAGGTCATGTGACACATTATAGCTCTAATGCCTATTTCCTTGGACTTTCCCTTTCCTGCTCATTTGCCTGATGGTGTTTCCTTTTAAAAGAAAATATTTTAAGGCATTCTGGTAATAATAGTTTACTTGTAATAGTGATGCTTGTCTTTCTGACTTCATTATTTTATTGATTTTCAGGGAAGGGAAGGTAATTAAAGTTACATACACACACACACACACACACACACACACACATAAGTGTTCTTAACTGCTAAGCTTTAACTCCAGCTTACTTAAGTATTTAGGAGTTCCATCAAAGGCTTGATCTAATTGTCTTTCAAAATTCTAAATCATTTCCATCTATACTTTATTATAGATGGAGACCTTAAGTAAAGCATTTGATCCACAATCCACAATGAAATTGATCCTTTATTCCTATACTTAAGCATGCCTTTGCTTATTGTGTTTGCCATGTCTTATTGATCTCCACATTCCAATGGTAATTTATTTGCATCCTGGGACATATAAAAGAGTGGATATATTTACAACTGATTAAAATATAAACTATGCTCTCCTAATGCTTTCAACTGCATTCCAGTACATAAATTAATTGGTCTCCATTTCAGAACTTGGGATTATTGACCTGTAAATCTCACATAAGGCTTGGAATGAAAATAGTTTATTTCTGTAAATGAAAGTGAAGTGTCTTCTGCAAAATAATGCTAAGATCTTTGAATTGCAGAAAACTTCCACCCACAGAAATAATCTGTCATTTATTATCACAAGCAATTAATGTAATAAAGCCTCTTAGAAACCACAGTAACTGGTCTTAAATGGACATTAGTTTCAATAAATGTAGCAGAGAGTTGTCAAATTTCCTTTTGTTACATGCCTTTATAATTGATCCTCCTAAAATGCAAGTTTTATGATTTTATTTTTTAATTAAAATATAATTAAATCACTTTTCCCCTCATTTTCCCCCCTTCAGCTTCCCATGACACCTTCCTGTAACCCCTCTCATGGCTCCCTCACCCCATCATTTTTTCTGAAATTGACGGCCTCACTGTTTTTCCATTGTTGTTGTTACATATATGAAAATACATAGATAGAGTATAAGCTGCTGAGCTCTGAGTCTTTTCTTTTTCCTGTGTGTGTGTGATTTCAGAGCTCACCACTTTGTGCTGGAGAGCTGAGTAAGAGGCCAATGTCACCTCTGGTAGCAGTCAGTCGCCCATAATTCTTTGACTAGGGCTGTGATGCCCCCTCCCCCTTGAGATTTTTTTTTCCTCTTCCACATCAATGTATCTATTGCTATTATCAGTGTTCAGGTCTTGAAAATTCAAATATTAGAATACTACTCTCATCAGAGGTAACTGATAGCTATACAGTAAATGCTCACTTGTGTAACTTCTAACCTAGTCTTTAACCAACACCTATTTCAAAACGAAGCATTATCCTGAAACCCCTTTATCTGACTGCTCTGGTCTCCTGAGGCAATATATTTCAACACAGTGCAGCCCCGCTAGCTAATGTAACTCTATTTCTCTGGTGTACTTCACTCTCTCTGATCCTGTTCACTCATGACTCAGTATGTAAGTAAAGGAATCTACATGCGCTTATGTTTCACTTTCCCCACATCTGTACCCACGAGTCTCGGTTTAACGTCGGGTGGCTGGCTCCTATAAAGGAAATCCTGAGTTTCTGGGTCAGACCCCAACACCCAAATCTGTCATTTGCAACATCTGGAATCTTGGAACAAAACTGGGAGAAGTAGTCAAGAGACCAAAAAGAAGAGACAGGATGCCTTATTTAGACCTCTGCAGAATATAAGGTCTAAGTGGCTGCAGGAGTTGGGTACTCGGAGGAGATTTGGGGCAGATTGGGATTCCTACAATCTTCCCTATACTGGAGTGAGTTTAATCTTTAATTAGTTTTTGTTTTCTTTTTTTGGGAATTTCATACATGAGTACTGTATGTAACAATAAGAACCAGAGAGAAAAGGGTTTGGCTTTGTGAGATTAATTCAAGTATTTAAAGTTTTCTGCCCTCTTGCTACCTCTGAACATAGGACATGAGCGTTGTAAGTTGCTGGCAGGAGTATAAATACAACAAAAGTGTGTTCTAGAAAACATTGTTTGTTGTAGTTTGACATTCCATTTGCCTAAATTCTCACGTTTGTAGAGTAATGGTCAGTTTCTAATATTGAAATTTGTATTTTAAAATATAAATTTAGGAGTGGGTATGGTGGTGCATCCCTTTAACCCAGTACTTAACAAACAGGGTTTCTATGAATTCAAGAATAATATGGTCTACATAACAAGTTCCAGGCCAAGATTGCATAGTGAATGTGTGTGTGTGTGTGTGTGTGTGTGTGTGTGAAAACAAAGGAAATAAATTACTAGTGAAAATTTGTCTGGGAGACTTGGTCTGGATGGAAAGATAGGGTTTATCTTATTGTAAATAAAACTATGGGGAAGGAAATTTGACCTCATGGCTCTGTGAGTTCAAGCTCTTGTCACCAAGCTTGGTGACATGAGTTCAGTACCCACAACCCATATGGTGAAAGAGAGAGAACCAACTTCCTCCTACCTGTTTTCCTCTGACATGTGTGTGCCACAAACACACAACACTCATGTACACAAATAAAATTAATGTATTTTTTAAATTATAAAAGTAAGACTATGATAACAGGTAATAGTGGGGAGCCTCAAAAGCTTTCTGTAAGCCCCAAACACCATGATGCTGTTTGCCCTGCAAAATGCAGAACCTTCTGTAAGGAAGAAAACTTCAGTCTTTTGTGAGAGATGAAATTATCAGTTCTAGTCTCCCGTTTCTGTGTGTTCTTCTCCCTTTATGCCCAGTTTCCACTTCTCGTGAGCCCTTCAGGACCCCTCCCTACCTGAAAAGTCAATCGGTTTTCCAATACTGCCTTGCTTTAGCATCATAAAACGCCATTCTGCTAAATACGAAGTTGTTTGTCTATGTAGTACTGTGTTAGGAATGGGGCTGAACTGCCTAAAAGCTACCCCTGCGTAGAGATGACTAGATTGATGGGAACGAAGTGGCAACTGTGGAATTTCACACAACCAAAAGACAGATGGCCTAGGCTAGGCCCCTTCTAAGAATCCTAGGACCTGCCTTCCTAGTATGAAATCAGAATTCTTCCCTAGAAGTACAAAGGCCATTTGTTAATCAATAAAATATCGCAGAGGTTGTTCCAGCGGAGATTGTTCAGGCTGGAGCTCTTAGCTTCAAGGATGTTGATATGCCAGGCAGCTACCTCTCACTTACTCTCCAGTGTGCAGGTCAGGTAATAAAGGCATGCAGCTGTCCAAATGTTTTGTACTGCATATCTCCAGAGCACGTAGCTCTTACAGAATCTCCCTACTGTGCTGGATGCTGTTACGAAAATAATCGCCTTGTTTAACGTCTTCATCGTTTTGTCAGAAATCATGTGAGCATTTGGTCAATAAGAATGGGTGTTAAGGATCTTCCATATTGGGCAGGCACAGAGATGGTCCCTTAGGGCAATTAGTCAATTTTGTTCCGCTCCGAGGGGGTTAACTGCTTTCCAGAGTTCTCCAAGCTTCTCTAATCTTATCCTAGACAAGTGGAGCTCTGCCTTGGTTTACAATAGAGGTCACAGGCAGGGCAATGCTTAGACAGGAACCGAGGGAATTAAGCTGTGTCGTCAACATTAAATACCACAGGCTTGTGAGAGGTGATGACGACGCCAGGGTCCCTTGACTCCTTGAAGACATCTTGAAATAGAAGTCTCCGCGTCGTATTTGCTGGACTCTAAACCGTGCCGCAGAACCCTCTTCTGCTCTATCGTTAACGTGTCGTGACTGAGAGTTGCTTTAAGGGATTTGTTCAAGAGTGAAGAACTGTTTCTAGAGACAAGACATCGATCTCTGTTGTCAAAGTCACTCACAGCTCACTCTGCAAGGTGACATGGTGGCATCTCTTTGAGGGAAAAGTTGTCAGAGGCACTGAAAGTGATCTGCCTGCTTTCTTCTCACACTGACTGCCTGGCAGGGAGGTGATGGTCTCCCCGCAATTACTAAATCCTTGGGGAAGGCTTGCTAATAGTGACATTCATCCATGTATCTAAGAGAATTTGGAATACGGAAAATGGTTTTGGTAGCTAACTTGGAAATTTAATACCTCTTATCAAGTTTCTCAGTCACAGATATGTGTTTACTTTTTTCTCTAATGATACCCTCTGGTCACTACTTTTTAACATTCACGGTTAATATAAAGTGATTCATTTCAATCATACCTACTGGTCAGTGTGTCTACATGTCTGGGGTATGATACAGCTTTCAGGAGCTACGTGTGGCCGTGCTATTTAATCTGGGCTATATTTAAGAGCAAATTTTCGAGGGAGTGTCTCTCACACTAATAGTGAGAGAAAGTCTGGGTGAAGCAAGCTCTGTTGCAAAGGGCAAGTGTCACACAGCAGGAAGTGTTGGCCACCCTTTCCAGCCCTGCCTCGGCCAGCCTGCCACCTCTGTCAGCACACACCCCACACCGCCATGCTGAAGAAATGTCCTCATTCAGCCACAAGTGCCTCTTGCAGCTTGGAGGGCCCTCCCGCCCCAGGGTCCTGTCCTAGCTCTGACGTTCAACTGCTCCTGTACATCTTGGCACCCTCTTTACAAATGGCTTTTGTTTGGGATCCACTGGGAGTCACAGTGGCAGGACCATCTCCAAGAACTAGGACACGATTGCGTTTCTCAAAGTCCTACAGGTATGGCAATTTCCTGTTGGTAGCAGGGGAGTTATTTTCATCTGCTGCGGGTCCTTAATTCGCGAGGTAGGTTTAATTGTCAGTGTTTGAAATAGGAGCTGACTTTCTGTAAACATTCCAGACAGTCAGCGGTATGTGGCCTGTGGGAACCTCCGGAAGCTGAAGGACATCGCCTTACTCTCATGGCTCATTCTGAGAGTTGAGAGGTTAACTGGGCCAAGCATCCCAGTCACAGCACTCAGACCTAGAAAAAAGCAAGCGTGTTCACTTGCCTAATCAATTGCTATTGTTGAAAAATCTCCTTGCTTAGCTGTAAGATAATTCTCTAACTACCAAGAGCGATGTCTGAGTTAGTGAAATCAGCAAACAACAGCTACAAAACCACAGAAGTATGAGTTACAGGTTAGAGCCCACACTGAGAAGCTGAAATTAAGTCTACATGGAGACTCGCTTTCAAACTTGTCCCGCAGAATGAGATAACATAAATTCCACATTAGTGCTCTATATAATCCTGTATTTCTAATGCTTCCCTTGGAAATCATAGGAAAACTCTTAATCACATGCCTGCTACAAATTGTCAGCAGTGATCTCCAGCAAAGCTTAGTTAATTTTAACCAAATACCTGGCTGTACCCCTGGAAGCAAATGCAGCAAAAGCAAACAAAAGTGAAATTGTTTGCATAATCTTAAGAATGGGTCTTTGTTATTTAGGTCAGCCACAACAAATTTAGAGAGTGCCAAGCTCATATAGGAGTGTCTACTATTTTTGAGTTAAATCACCCTCTAAAATTACAGAGAACACAGTTTAAGTTTGGATTAAAATATTAATGACTTATTTGCTTATAACCAGAAAGGAAAAAAATTTCACTGTCAAGTAAATTGTATTTCCCCTGGTATTAATTCTGATGTAAAAAGTCAGAACATATACAATTAGGATAATCTTGACATTATCGAATAGAATATCTCTGATTCATCAGAAAGGAAAATGTCTAGAATTTTTTTTGATGAACTATACAAATTGGGAAAATCAAATTACAAAGACCTAATATCTTTGTCTGTAGGCAAACACTGACAAGGGATAAAGGGACTCTTAACAAAATATGTAGATAGTGCTTTCACTAACTTCCATTAAAAAAAAAAACAAGCATTGTCTTAATGTTAATTTATGAAGATATTTGGTTGAATGTTAGAAATCATGTACCTTGGAAAACTTGGCGTCAAGGAATATGTAGTTTGCTTGCTTATCCTTGGCATTCTGTACCTGGCTATGTGTCATCATAGGCTCAGAACTTATTATCAGAGTCTTAAATATTGTTGTGCATGTGTCCAAGATTTCTAGGTTTCTCTCACCTTTCAGGTCTGAAAAAAAGCTCTGTAGTCTTCCTGCCAAGTGGAGAGAATGAGAGGAAGCTGTGCCTCAGGGAGCTGAAGATTCTGAGATCCCTTCAAAAATGCAGCATAAAGTTGTGCTTGATTTACAAATAATTTATGCAATGTGCTCTTTTCTTTCTATCAAAGACAGGCATTTCCTTGGCCAAGATCAGGTTCTTGCCAAATCTGTATAAGTGAAGAAGGAGTCTCCATTACTGGTGTCCCACAGTTTAATTTTTGCATGTTTTATTTGTGATAAATTGAAAGGTTGACGATAGTATCTCTGGTAGCCATCAAGGGCCAGTCCCTCTGGGAAACCCGGGCAACTTCATCACTTGTTCATTTCCTCTTGATTTGAAGCAATTCCTTGCATTATGGGGAGTTGAACTTTTGTACGTACTGTGTTCATTGTTGTGGGTCCTACATTGTCTTCCCAGCTGGAATGCAAAACCCTTTGGAGTCAGAGACTTCCTTAGGACTTCGCTGGCTACTGTCTGTAACCTACTCAATGCTACGCCTTTCACAACTCAAATTGAGTGGAAGGCCAAGGAGACAGGAATGCAGTTGTGTACCCTCAGAGACCCAGAGACATCTCAGTTCTCTAAAAGAGTATGCTTGCGGTCACAGTGATACACAATAATGAAAAAATCATGCCTATCATGATATGTCATATATATATATATATATATATATATATATATATATATATATATATATGTAGATGCACACAGACATACACACAAGCACATATGTGTATATATACTTGCATGCCACAGTTAGCTTCTAACTACCATCTAACATTCTTGGGAGTCAAAGCAATAAACCGTTTATTATAAACATGCAAAACTTACTTTAATTTCAAAACACTTTACAAACTTTCTCATTTTCTTTTTAATATACAATATCTTTTATAACATGACAAAAATAAGCTGGTCTTGGCCTTTAAGAGGTGTTGGATACGAGTCCACTGTTTAAGCAACTGAAGGACCTGGACATTAGCCAGTGTTTCTTCATTTGAGTTCTACAGTGTAAGATTGTTTTTCTGGGGCACAATAGTTATACATTTATATATTCGGTAATAATTCTCAAATGTGCCTAGTATGGTGTCGCTTTTTTCTTTGACTGTCAAATGGATAATGACACATGATGGCGGTGGCACACAGAGCATTAAGCTCAATGCATTTCTGTGGCTAAGTTTCCACTCCACAGCAGTGTGTGTGCTCAAAGAGAGGCACATCTGTGAGACACAAAACTCAGCTCCTGGGTCTGATTTGTCCAAGGGCTGGAAAAGCATGTGCTGAGTATGGTGGCCCTTGAGAAAGAAACTCTTCATTATACAGTGTTCAAAATAGACTGGGAATTAGATTTTCAGTAGTGACAAGTCTTTTGTGAGCAACATATGTTTGGGGAAAAGAAAAAATAATTATATATAGCTTTGTTGTTGTTTTTTTCTAGACAGGGTTTTTCTGTATAGTAGTCCTGATTGTCTTGGAACTCACTTTGTAAACCAGGCTGGCCTAGAACTCACAGAGATCTGTCTGTCTATGCCTCCCAAGTACTTGGATTAAAGGCATGCACCACCACCACCCAGCTTTATAGCTAGCTTTTTAAAGTAAGTTTGAGTCCATACAAAAAGAGAAAGTGATGTGAAGCCTCAGCAGCTAAAACTGAAGGATTTCTACCCTGAAAACCACAGGGAAGGAGAGACCGCTAAAATATGTCTACACACACACACACACACACACACACACACACACACACACACACACCACATAAATAGATAAATGTAATAAAAACAGGCTTTTAGTAGGGAGAGACAGAAAGACAGTGGGGAAGGGGAAAGGCAGGCAAGGGCACAGGATGGGGAGCATGGGAGGGGATTACATAATAACGACCTTTCCTCTGTGGATTCCGAATGGAGTGCCAAGAGTGTTTAAAGCCATGGAATCAGTGTCAGCAGCAGGGAGCTGCTTGCGAAGGTGACTTCTGTTTCCAAGACATGCACTGGCTGCCTCCCCTAGGCCGGGACCCACTCCTTTAAGACCAGTCTCTCGGGAGCGGCCTCTCACATCTGTTTTGGAGAAGAAAGAAGAATATGTTAGATTGATGAAAATGGTGTGACTGATTTATTTTAGGTATTTACAACTAGCATCATTTTTTTTATTTTTTAAAAGAAAAAAATTTATCTTTTTCATTTTACATACCAATCCTAGGTCCCACTCCCTCCCCTCCTCCCATTCCCTCCACCTACCCCTATCCACTTCTCAGAAAGGATAAGGCACACTGCTTTGGGGAAGGACCAAGGCCCTCCCTACTATATCTATGCTGAGCAAGGTATCCATCCAAAAAGAATAGGTTCCCAAAAAGCCAGTACAAGCATTAGGGATAAATCCTGGTGCCACTGTCAGTGGCCCCTTAGTCTGTTCCAGCCATGCAAATGTTACCCATATTCAGAGGGACTAGTTTGGACCTATGCTGGTTCCTTCCCAGTCTGGCTGGAGTTGGTGAGCTCCCATTAGCTCAGGAAAACTGTTTCAGTGAGTGTCCCCTTCATGGTCTTGACCTCTTTGCTCATATTCTCACTCCTCCTGCTCTTTAACTGGACTTTGGGAGCTCAGTCCAGTGCTGTAGGTCTCTGCCTCTGTTTCCATCAGTTGCTGGATGAAGGTTCTATGGTGATATTTAAGATATTCATCAGTCTGACTACAGGGCAAGGCCAGTTTGGGCACCCTCTCCTCTGTTGCTTAGGGTCTTAGCTGGGGTCATCCTTGTGGATTTCTGGGAATTTCTCTAGTGCCAGGTTTCTTGCTAGCCCCATATTGGCTCCCTCAATCAAAATATCTCTTTCCTTGCTCTCATTCCTGTCCGTTCTCCATCTTGACTATCCCATTCCCTCAAGTTCTCCTCCCCACTCCCCTTCTCCCCTCATCTTCCCCTTCTGCCCTCCCTACTTCCCTTACCCCCTTGCTCCCAATTTTTTCAGGTGATCTTGTCTATTTCCCCTTTCCAGTTGGATCTCTGTGTTTTTCTTAGGGTTTACCTTGTAACTTAGCTTCTCTAGGATCATGAACTATAAGACTCAATATCCTTTGCTTTACAGCTAGTAGCCACACAGGTCTCTGCAGAAAATGCCCTCCGACTTTTCTTCTCCCTGTACTGATAGGGGTTGTGAGGTACTCGGCAAAACTGAAATTCTCAGAAAATAGGGTGAACTCAATTTTGCCAATATTTTCAACATTTTTTTTATCTCCCCAGAGTTTTAGCAGAATTGCCAAGGCAGTTAAACACATTGAGTGTACTGGAACCCTGTGTCAGGACTAGTAAGTTAAAATCTCACCACCACGCAGTGACAGAGTGCTATGCATGGCCTGGAACATGGGGTCTTGTGTTATGAAAAGAAAAAGTAATATCTGCTCAAGCAAGAAAATGTTAATATCTGAAGGCATACCCTTGGACTCTGAAAAATGGGTCCCCATCTGTCTCTTTGAACTGTGGGTTTTTCACTGCAGCAGGTGTGAGGTTCGTGGGAAAATGCATGCTCTGTGGCTACACCCAAGAAATAGACAGGAATCCGTGATTATGGAATCAAAGTTGTCAGTGTCTGCCTGGAAACACTGGCTTGATCCCTTCTCTTAGGAATGGGGTGCTACCAGCCAATCAGGAGATCTAGAACATGGCTTTCCATAGCTCTTCCAAGGAGAAGCTACCATGTGACACTTTTTTAATTCTGACAACTTCTCAGGTTGTGTCTATTGTTTCTAGTGATCCCCGGCTCATCTCATTTTATTCCTTAGAGTTAAGTGAAGGGAATGGGTAAAACTGCTGTCAAATAGTAGAGGAATAAGGGGGGAATTGGAAACCAAGGACTTGCATAGAAGAGAGTCAGGACCAAGAATAATAGGAGCTCAGCAGAGTGTGGTGGTGTAGGACTTTAATTTCCACACTTGGGAGGCAGAGGCAGGAAAATCTGTGAGTTCAAAGTCAGCCTGGTCTACAGAGCTTGTTCCAGAACAGTCAGGGCTACACAGAGAAACTCTGTCTTGGCGTTGGGGGAGAAGAATAAGAGCTCATTTATAGCAGGTACTTAGCCCATTCCCAGAGGTATGCACTATATCCGTAGTAGACGTATATATACGTAGACCTACAAAAGAGCCTCAGGCCATGGATTCATGATCACCTTGCTTTTATGAATGAAGCAACACAGTACGTAAAAGCACACCTAAGGATGAACTCTGGCATACCATCCTACAACTTGGACACCTGAGAGGAAAAGGAGAGAAAAAAGGAGAAAAAGAGGGAGGGAGACAAAGGGAGAGAAGAAAGAAAGGAGGGACTAAGGAACAGAGGGAGGGAGGGAGAGGATGACACTGTGGTTTTATGTGATCTGTTTCCTCCCTGAGGGTTTTTTCTTCCCTTCTTGGGCTTTCATCTGACTTTTTCATCTAACAAAAACCTCTAGTCATATTGTAAAATTTTGTTGCAAAAATGTTGCTCCTTGGCCAGCTGCTCAAAGATCAAGAGACCAGTTAGAGACTAACATCCTCATCCATGGCATCCTCATCCTGAAAGTCTTCCTTTTGGACCTTAAATTGTGAGTATATTTACTAAGCTGACAATAAAAACTCAATCACCCATGATTAACATTTATACCTAATAAAAATGTCAGTATTATCTGTCACTGACATTATGGCGAGGCATAGCAGAGACTAGGTGACTTTGGCTTTTGAGCCAAACACCGAGCTTAAATGCCTGCTCTGTTGATTTCTCAGTTGGGCAGTTCTCCTGGCCTCTAGAAACCAATGCCATGTCTATAAATGGAAAATGAAAACACCTACTTTATAAGGTCATTGTGCAGATTGAGCGAAAATATGTGTACAGAGACAGGCCTTCCTGCCACCTCTTTTATAGCATTTTCTACACGTCCCTTGTCACTTCATGATGGCCCTCCTCAAATATGTTTAGAGACGAGATGCCATTCCTGAGACCACTCCTGGTCCCAGAGTCGTCTAACACAGCTGACTTAGAGACAGTGTACTTACAGACACTTCGCACATGCGTACAAGTTTACCTTGGAAGTCGCAGAAGTTGGCTGGCACTAAAGCCGTAACGCTGAAGATCAGATTTCCACCTCATTACTTACAGACAGCTATTTGACATTAGAAAATCTGCTTAACTCCATGTGCCTTGATTTCCTCCTCTTTAAAGCAGAGTGCAGTGTGGACTGTGTTGGCTGTAACGTTCCCCTAAGGTGAACGCTAACTATTATTAACTCTAGGACATATGTTCTGCACAGCAAAGACCTTTTTCTTCTTTGTCCTTCTTGTGTATTCCACTCCCTGGGGGTGGGCGGGGGCTTTTGGCATGCCGTCAATGTTTGGTATATGCACTGAGTTAATAAAACTGGTAGGAAAAATTTTCAGCCCTCTGCTAAGCATGGGGTGCTCTGATTCTCTCTGTTGCCTTTATGGTAGAGAAGCGTTGTGATGATGGGACCTGACTGTTCTCTTGGATAGATTAAGAACCCATAAGCTGTGTCCTATAAAAAAAAAATCTTTGTCTTGTGTGTCAGCCCATTCAATCCAAATGCATTTAACTCGATGCCTTCAGTCAGACAGTCAGGGCAGATACTTGGAGCTCACATGAGAGTGCTGTGTAGCCTAGTTATTAAGAAGTAGTGAATGTTGAATATATATTGTCATTTTAGGATATTTGATTTGACTTTAACTTGCTGGTTTTTTGTTTTGGTTTTGGTTTTTGAGACAGGCTTTCTCTGAGATGCCCTAGCTGTCCTGGAATTCTCCCTGTAGATCAGACTGGCCTCAAACTCACAGAGATCCACTGCCTCTGCCTCCCAAGTGCTGGGATTAAAGATGTGCATGACCACTGCCCAGCCACTTTATGTAATTTTTAATAGTTTCCGTTCATACTAACTAATAAATATTCGTAAAACTTAATGGCTCTCAGCAATTATGATGGCCATTTCAACACACCTTTATGTCGGATATATAATGGACCCTTGGAAACATTCACCTTACTACAATAGTGTTGTAGTAAGGGGTTAAAATGGATGAGATCTTTATAGAAAATGAACATATTAATAATAAAAAAAGAATTGAGATAGGAGATTTTGCTTGGAAAATCAGTAGGCCTTCATCAAGAAAGTGATCATTTATTTTACTATCAGTCAAAACATCCATTCCATACATCCATGAATACATTTGAAGTCCCTGGCATCTAACCTGTGACTCAGAATTAATTATACCACGACAATGGAACCGTGTGGAAACCAACCTCATTACTGGCTCTGTAATGCAGCCTAATGAATAAATGAATATTCCTTTACTTTTCCATCACTGTGAAAATGCAGGAAGAAGAGGAGGGGGGAAGAGGGACAGCTTCCTATGTGCTTTCTGCTCCTTTGTTTCTTGTAACTTCCTGAAAGGTTCGTGTGTGGGAATATTGAAGTGAAACCCTTGTAAGTTAAAATTTTAACAGCAGCAGTAGAACTTATAGTATTAGAGGTTGGGACTTGCTAGGTCTTTCTGCGCATTTTTCTGCAAAACAGATGTCAGTGTAAAGGCAATGAAGTAATGAGTCCTCCAGTTTCCAAAGTAATCATGCAAGTCAGGTAGGGCCATGGGTCCCTTTAATCCATGCACTGGGAGGCAGAGGCAGTCAGATCTCTGTGAGTTCCATGCCACCCTAATCTGCACAGGATTGTGTAGTGACTCCCTGCACCAAGTCTTACATTAGAAGGAAGCTGGCCAGGGCAAACTTCTCTAACACATACAATTTCAGCCTGGAGCCTATAAATATTATCTTCTTAAGGCTTGTCACTTGATCCCTCTTGGCAATTATCTTGTCTTTAATTGATTTGTGGATTAGCCACTGAGCGTTGCTATGCTTAAAGAATGCTGTGGTGTGCTCTGTTTATCTAGGGAAGCAAAATAGATTGACTGAGAGAAGAAGCTTAAGTCTATAAAATATTCTTGGTTTTGGGGCACTTTTTTTCTTTTTGCGTACTAGCATTGTTTAGAAAGAGGATGAAAAATTAACTGAACCTGATCCATTCTTTCATCCATGGACGATTTATGCACTGTTGAGTACGCGCATTAACTTGGTGATGTAAGTGCATTCTCTGGTGAAAGGGTGATCCCTTTAGGAGAGAGGAAAACATACCAGAAGACAAAGATGCCTTCCTGCGGTCTCTGGGGAGACCTGCCACAAAGCCCTCCTTGGCTGTTTGCGGGAAGGGCACCTCCTCTGACCTCCACACTGCGGGGTGGAAACATCTCCTTCCTCATGCTCAGAGAACAGCTTTGTCTCATGTCCTTGGGAAACGATGAGATGGTTTCCGCCATAACTTTGCTTCTTCGTTCCTTGCTAAAACATTTGAGATGCCTGTTGACCACAGGTGGTGGAGAGATTGTCAGGGACCCGAACTCTAGTGGAATGGTTTATAGTCTTTGGCTCCCCTTATGAGGAGAACAAGGGACCTTTGTGTAACTGCTGGGCTCTGTGCTGATTTCTGACACGCAGCGGGGAAAGCAACACGCAGTTTCTCTGCCCAAAGCTAATCTGTGTGGACTGAAACAGCCTGAGCATCTGGGAGGTTGCACCTTGCAGAAACACTGAGAAAGGAATGGGGGAAATGACTACTTAGGAAAGGAGAGCTTTCAAAGCTTAATGTTTGTATTCATTCTGATTTTTCTTTTTATAAAGCATTTTGCCTACTAAGTTTTGTGGCCCTTCACCATCTATGACATGTGACTGTGCCACTCTTGAGAAAAACATACAAGTCTTTGTTCACACACACAAGCAGCACAATACCCTAACCTACACCAAATGACATCTGCTCCCCAGGATGTCTTCTCGGGATCTGCTCCAGTCACCAAGAAGATACCTGCTACCCTGACTTCCTAATAGCATTAGTGCCTGGTGAGTGGTTTTGAACTCTACCTGAAGGCTGGGGAGATGGCTCACCACGTAACTCATAAGCATGAGAACCAGAGTTTCAATCCTGAGCCCACCAAGTACAATGTCGAGCATGGGTGTGCTCACCAGTAGCCTACACACTGGAGGGGTCATGGTGAATAGAGACAGGAAGTCCCTGAGGCTCCCTAGCCAGCCAGTGTAGGCAAAACTGAGAGCTCCAGACTCGGGGAAGGCCCTGTCTCCAAAACTAGGATGGAAAAGGGACTGAGGAAGACATCCTGTGTTTCTCGCCTCCATGTGTGCATGCATACATGTCCACATACATACACAGAGAGACATACATGTGCATACATACACACAAACACACTTAAAATTATTGTCGCAGGACAATATTACACCAATTTGATTAAAAAAGGGGTATTTTATTGGAGGGGATAAAACTTACAGATCAATGTCCCAAACCACATTCCTCTGGTCGCAAACAGGAAAGCGAGTCTAGCAGTCAGCATGGAAGCCGGAAGCAAGCTAGCTCTAAGAGCTGCTGCGGCTTTTTTTTTTTTAAATGAAAACCACGCCCCACATTGGGCGGGTATCTTAGAAGCCATTGGCTAAAAGCAAGAGGGCTTAATCTCCCGCAACATAAAATGAATTCTACATTAACACAATTATATAACCACAACAAACCTTGAGGGTTTGGACCTTTTTTCATCAATTATATGTTCATGAATTTCTTCCACCTTGCTTTGCATGACTGTAGGTATCCATCAAAGCAGCTAAAGGCAATTTGATTATCCATCCTACTATTAATAAATATTTGTGCATTCCAGATTGAAGCCCATGACTGCACCTGCACCAAATAATTGAGAATAGATATGCTGGCAATTTGTGTAGGTTTGGGCACATACACAGAACTAGAGTATATTCTGGAGGATAGAATTTCTTACTTGCAGGTCTTACATGTATTTCTTGACACTGACAAACAAGATTACAAAGCACTGCAACTTTTTTATAGTCAAAGATGTATTCTGGTTTTCTATACACTCAACAAAGTATAGTCTATATGGGTTTTCATTGTCAGTGTGAGCATTTTCATGAATGACGCTATTATGTTTTCAATTTGTAGAGCTAGGTGTTCTCATATTTGTCCAGGAACAGCATGGGTAACAGTGATCCATTTATACTTTATGTCTCCTCATAACTAATAGTGCATTATTGATGAAAAATGACTATACTGAAAAAGACTTGTTTGAATATACAAAAGTAGGATTTTCCCTCTGTTTGGCTCATACTCAGTGTTGTCCTAGTTTTATTTCTGTTGCTATAATAATATACTCCGACCAAAAAAGAAATAAGTCATCTAAGGGAGAGAGGGTTTATTTTGGTTTATAATTCCAGCATGTCGTCCATCAAATGTGAGAGAGGTCAAGGCAGGAACTCAAACAGCTAGTTACATCCCATCCAAGAACAAAGAGTATAAATGCATGTGTGCCTACTCATGCTCAATGTTCCTTCTGTACTTAGCATTCCCAGGATCCCAAGCCCAGAGAACAGTGACGCCCACAGTAGGCGGAGTTGTCTCATGTCCATCAATGCAATTGTGACAGTTCCCACCAGACATGGCCACTGGCCCACCTGAGATTTACAGTCCCTCATTGAGACTCTCTTCTGTATGACTCAGAATGTCAGGTTAACTAAAACTAACCATTAGACTTGATTTCAATATAGAATAACATTTTTACATTGTGTCCAGATTAATTTCCTAACCTATCAAGAATCCTAATTAGCAAGAATAGTGAAATAGTTCATTTTATTTTATAAGTTTTGCCTCTGACTATAAGTTCTAACTGTAATATCCCATAGCCAGGTTAAGTCAGGATTTTACTTTCGTCTTGAAAAAGTTGCTTTTGACACATCAGTGAATACATGAATAATGTGTTATGGCACTATAAATATGTGTCACCTTTTCAAATATTTTCATCCATTTGTGCAAAGCAGCTTTTTCCCTTATACTCTTTTCCCTTTCATTTTTTATATTGTCATTATTATTTTTCAATATCAAGATTCTGTTGCTACATCACCATCCTTTCTATGTCATTTCCTCTCCAATTCATCATAACCCCACCAATGGTCCCAGTCTGGCTTCTGGCATTATCAATCAAGTAAAGCATGTTGGCCCAGGTTTATACCATACCAAATGTGACCATCAATTCCTAATGGATGCCTGCAGGTGTCTGACTGTACAGGGTTGTTACTCTGGGTCCTATTTCTTGACGCTTTCAGAGTCTAGTCCTAATTCTAGCTGAGTGTGGCGATTACACCTCTACTTCCAGCTCTTGTGGCTAGAGACAGTGAAGTAGGGGGTGGAGACTCAAAGCCAGTGATGAGCCGCATAGAAAGACTCAATGCCAACAGTAGCAATTGTAGGCCTGTGGCCTTCTGGTTCGTGATATATTGCGGAATAAATAGCAACATCAAGTCAGCATAAATGTATTCTAGAGGTTTAATCACACGAAGTAATATCTGTTACCATTAACACACTGATTATTCGAAACATTCATTTTTTAAGTGTGTGATTCCTACAGGAGGATCAAACTAGAAATTAGTTAATAATTCTTTACATTATTGCTTAATTTCAACCTTGGGAGGATGTCTGGGTTATGTTCTCGCATTTGATTTATTCACATTGTGAGCAAGTCAGATTGCTCACAAATGAAGTTTTCCTAAAAAGGTAATCTTCATGATCAACATTCCTTGGTGTCTAATTTTCTGGAATTAGTTCTAAGTCCTGTTCATTTTTTCTGGTTACTCAAATTATTTCTGGTATTTTGCAAATAATGGTCTCAACAGTTAATGGTTTCCTCGGTGACAATTATGATGTGGCAAGTTAAAATCTGCAGAATTGATTTAATTTATTTGTTCGCTTGTTTTTTTTTAACTATTAGACAGGTTCTCACTATGTAATCCCCCTGCCTCAGCCTCCAAAGTGCTGGAGTTACAGGCCTAGGCTATCCCAACAGCCTCACAGGGCTTAATATCTAAGTTATGTTCCAGCCACATGACAGCTTAATATCTAAGTTGTTTAGCAAAATAACTAAAGAAAAGCAGAGTTGACTCATTCTTGTCTCTAATTCTCCTTAGTGTTAGTATCACCCCAGCTGGAGCACAGGATGAGGGGTTCCAAACATCTCCGAGACGAAGCTCCTCTCCTCAGCCCCTTTGCCTTGTATTCAGAGTGACCGGTGTGATCACTTGACACAGTGGACTTGGACCTTCATGGGAAACTAAATCTGAGACCAACAGCCAATCAAAACGTTAGGAAACAGAGTACGCAAACAGGCGAGACCCGGTCTCTTCAGGCTATCAAGAATCCTAATTAGCAAGAATAGTGAAATAGTTCATTTTATTTTATAAGTTTTGCCTCTGACTATAAGACACTTCCTTTCTTCTTTTTAAATCATTTAATCTGTTTGATTGGCTATCTCACAGAGGAGCTATGGAGAATACATATTATGAAGAATAAGGACAGTTTATTTAAAGTGCTGAATCCTGTGGTTTAGGCTGGTTTTTCTCAAACATGATGGTGGGCAGGGCTCTCCCAGAAAGCTTGTTAAATTGCTGAGTTTGATTGAGCACGTCTCAGTTGACACCTGAGATGCCATGTCACCAGCAAGCTCCAGGATGACCCTTAGGCCCAGTCCTTGGTCAGGATTTAGGATCCAGAGGTTAAAGTGAGTTTTTCAGATGCAGGACATTTTACAAATCTGGTACAAATAACTGGCAGTGTGTGAAACCGGTTAAAATTAATTGGTATCTTTTTAGTGGAGTCCAAAAGTAACATTAATTCTCATTAGTAGAGAATAAAACCTGATGTAATGTACTTGTAAAATGTCTAGCCACTGAAATCAATTATTTTTCGCGTGCTTGAAGAGCTACATGTTTTTAATGTCTCCCTCTGATTTTGTGTGCAGAAAGTATTTTAAGAAGTTGGTGTTGAGGAAAAAAGATTTACATAGAACATACAGGAAAAGGGGTGGTAGGGGAGAATGTGAACTCTCTTTTTTGAGCTGTCCGTAATGAGGCCTCACACAAGAAGACTAGTCAGAGCACTGTGGTTTTCTGAAAACGGTATCGGCTTCTGCCTGAAGAGCCCAGAGACAGCTAAAGTAAGAATTTAGAGATGGAGTCTGAATTCTGGTCCACCTAGGAGATGTACAGCCAAGCCTGGAGAAGAATTCCCTATCCTTCTGATAGCCATCCTGTGCCGCTTGAGATATCCTGGAGTTTGTGCTAAAAATGGGATCACTTAGTGAGTGCAGGCCCCCTTAAACCCGTTCACTCACACATTACCATGTCAGTGATCTGGGGAGAGCTTGGCTCTGTTTATCGTTTCTCTTCCCTTGACTTATAGTGTATCCACTCACAGTTAGGTAGACAGAAAGCTAACTGTTGGACCTCAGAAAATCTTCCCTAGAAGCTATTTTGTATATTGCATGAAGACGGTATATGGTTTTGATATGCAAATCCAATCTGCGAGCGCATTCATGTACTACTTTGTAATTGACCATACAAATTGTAATTTATTACTTTTAATATAAATGTTCTCATTAAACAAGTGAAGTGCCAGCATCCTTTTCCTTGGCCCCTCCACTTGATCATCATAGTAAGAAATCTACTAGTGTTAATGGAAGGGCATCAGCTAGCTTAAGCAGATGTCCACTCTGATGACGAGGTATGTAACTTATCAAACACTTAGTCTTGTCATTTGAAATTCAAATACATACTATACTATTATTCCCTTCTCTTAGAAAGAGTATCATGGAAATAAGACAATTCAACATGTGCCTAAATGTTTCAACATATATAAAGCATGTATTCATGAAATCAATACCATGTTCAGGAAAGACCAAATGATGGTTCACCGTCAATGCTGTGTTGAACTATACACAATTCAATTATCCACGCAGCAAATGTATATTGAGTTTGTGTAAGTTGATATATTGATGAAACTCCAAAGCTTATACTGTATACTTTGAGTCATATCATTTAAATTGGGAATGAAAGAATCTCACAAGTGACTACAGTACTAACACTTTTATTTTTTTAAAAAAATGTATTTATGTATATTTATTTATTTATTTATTTTACGTGTGTGAGTGTTTACCTAGGCATGTATGTATATGTACCACTTGTGTGCCTGGTACTGAAAGAGGCCAGAAAAGGCATCTGATGCCCTGGAACTCGAAATACAAATGGCTGTGAACATAGTGCTAGGAAGCAACATGAGCTGTCTGCAGGAGCACCAAGTGTTCTTAACTGCTGAGCCACGTCTCCAGGCCCACCGACATTATTCTTTTGAATGAATTCTAGTAAACATTAGTGAAGAAAGTAGGTATGTATGATCTCACTTTCATGTAAGAGCTAAGAATCAGAGTCATACAAGCATGGAATAAATGGTGTTATCTTGGGTCTATGAGACGTTGGTCAAACGGAGTTACAGGTAGAGAAGAGGAATCAGCTGGGAAGATCTGCTGTGTTATGGTATCTGCAGTAAATAGCAATATGTCATGTCCTTGAAAATCACTAAGAAAATATAAGAGTTCAAACCACAGAATAAATATGAGTTGATGTGTATGCTAACCAGATTGCTTTAGTTGGCCCACAGTGAATACATGTGTTAAAACAACACACACACACACACACACACACACACACACATATATATATATATATATATATATATATATATATATTCACCAAATATTTTAAATGAATTTTAGAAAATGAGGAATGGTGTGAAACTGAAGTTCGTGTGTGTGTGTGTATGTGTGTGTGTGTTTGTGTATTTAAGATTTCAAGAAAGAGATAAATGTAAAAATTAAATTAGCTACTTACTTGCCTCACGAGTTCAACTGGTTAATGTACCCCTTCTCATAACTTAAACTCTGTAGCATGACCAAAACAATAGGTATATACTTTTGCTCATTCCAAAGTTTCCATTATACACAAGAGGGAAAAGCTGTCCTAATGAAAGTTACACAGCTTCTTTTTGTTGACAGTTCAAAGGAGAAAGGTGTTTCTCATTTCCTAGAAGCTACTAGACCACAAAATATCAACATCATAGCAGAGGAAAGGGCCTGGGGAAATGTATAGATAAGAGGGACCCTGTGTGGCGGGCTCTGGCATTTGTCAGAGATAAGCCCTGAGACTGAGCCTTTACTTGGATGGGCCTTAAAAGAAAATGAAAAGAAATGCCATTCTAAGTATAAATCTACACCCTTATAAATTCTCGAGTGATCTTTGAAGTAATAATATGAGTGTTGCTTTTTTAAGTGCATAACTCCAAATTCTCTAGCAATCTGCTACCAAAGAAGAAAGTGTTTAGATGAACTTAAGTGGTTTGGCTTCATGGTTGAGCTGTGATGTCTCTGTTCAAATTATAGTTCCTCCAAGATGTATAATATGATGTACATCTGTAGTCTGAGGGACTCGGATAACTGAGGCAGGAGGATCACAGAACTCTCGGATTCAAGGCAAGCTTGGCAACACTGAAAAACTCCCTCTCAAACAAAACCCACAGTGGAAGGCTTGCGTGGCATTTGTTAAATTTCTTGAGTGTGCATTTGGAGTTGCCTGTGTACCCAAACACTTTATATTGAGTATAATTGAGTTGAGAGATGAATAGCTGTCCTTTAATACAGTCAATTCAAAATAAGCTATGAACATCTGCGTGTATGTTTGTGTGTGTATGTAGTATGTATATGCACATGTATGTATAGATATGCATGTATGCATATGAAAACCTAAGGTCTACATCAATTATTTATTTAATTGTTCTCCATCATTTCTTTTGAGACGAAGGCTCTCAGTGAATCCAGTGATCACTGATTCGTTTAACTAGTTGACTAACAAGTTCACAGATCTGCCTGTCATTGCCCCATCCCCAGCAGTACTGGGAGTACAGACATGCACAACCATGGGCAACTTTTTTACGTTGGTGCTGGGGATCGGAATTCAGGCCCCAATACTTGGGCAGCAGACAGCCATTTCTTTAAATTTCATTCTATCAAAGAGAGGGTAAGTAGTATAAAGTTCGCTTAAGGAACAAGACTAATTTTCTGCTTCACTATAATAACTGTTGTTTTAAAGGAACATACCCTTTGGAATTGATCAAATCCATGCCATTTATGCAAATTCATGTATGTATTGCATGCATTTGGATATAGTATGCATAAGTTATATGTGTATGTTTGTGTAATTACACAGTAGCTTCACTCTGAAGAAATGTTTTTCCTATCTACTGACTTTTTGTGAGGTGTTTAAGTCCTAGACAAGTATCATGTACACCATCATGATTCAATATTCCTTACAGAAATTATTTTTTATTTCAAATCACTGATATTCCCTTTTCTATTTACAAAATGATTGTAATAATACTCTGGCTGCTGTGGTTCAGGTTATCACGAGGCATTCAGGAACTTCTTGGCAGGTAACAATTTGTTCCCCTCACACAGAACTCCTGTGTAGTTTTAGGATACTTAACTGGTGGATGAGTCTTCACATCACTCAGTGTCCACACTGCAAACAGCTCACTGTGCCGGGAGTCTGGAGTAAGAAACACGGGGGAGCTGTGTAGGAAGATGGCCTTGCATGAAGGCTTGCTGCTCACCCAGACCCGTACTGTCTAGCAAGACAACATTGGCCACCATGCTTGAAAGTGAGGGAATACCGCCAGTATCAAATGCACAGAGCATTTCAGATGGCTTTACAGACCAAGTGCCTCTTAAAGTTCCTTTTACATGCAGCATCTGATCTCCTGTAAACACTCTTTGGAAATGCTGAAATAGTTGAAATGCACTCCGCCTTTTAGACAAGTTTTCCGTCTTTAGCCCAGGCTGTCCTGGCTCCTGGATTGTGCTATGGACCAGAATGGCCTCAAGCATCTGCTTCCCAAGTGCTACCATTGCAAACATGCGTGGCCACGCCTGCTTTTTCTCATCCGTTTGTTTGTTCAGAGACAGTCTTTCCCCATAGTCCAGACTGCTCTAGGCATAGTCAGCTTTTTTCATTGCATGTTATTGATTATTAGCAAAAAATGGTCATGAGAACATAAAATGTTTAGAGAAATATAAAATTTACAGTTAATATAGCTTGCTTTTTAGTTCAATTGAAGCAGTTAAGCTCTGGGATTAAAAATATACCAAGATGCATATGTTAGTTACCCTCATATCCATGACATGTGGTCAGAGTGGCTCCGAGTAACCTATTTTAATATTCATCCTTACCTAGAACTTGGTTTCCAATGGGCAAAGAGCAGGACTTGCCTTGTCCTCGAGTTACAGTTCTCAGGAAAGAGACAGTGGCAATGTAGATCTGTCGCCACCGTTAGACGTCAGCATAGGAAGTTAATACTGGTTAATGTGCGAAGGCCTCATAAAGCATTTTCTCTGTTTACATCATTTATAATTTCTAAGTGTTTTTAGATAATTATTGCTAAACAAGCCATCAGGGAAGATGACAATAGAATTTCACTAACAATTGCAAGCCTTAGTTACTTAGCTCTTCAGTTGGAAACCACGTTTCTCAGAATTCGCCCATCACTGGCCTGCTCCCTGGAGACAAGAAACCACCTGGCCACCTCTCCCTGCCCCGACACACATGTTCACACACCTGCATGAGTCCATCCTAGTGATGCATGAAATACTTTAAAATATAGCCCTCTTGCTTCCTCAGAGGCAGGAGTAGCAGAGGAGCCTGAGTTCAGTGGTAAAGAGCTTCAAGAGCTAATGGCATGCAGTGTGTCAACACAGCGACACAGACACTCTTCAGACAGACAGCTCCTTCAGCTGCCACACATCAACGATTCCTCAGCTACAGCAAACTGTGGCATGAGGTCACCGGTCCCTTGTGTTCACCATGCACCTTTAGTTCGCTGAGATGGCTTTATTTTAATCAAGAAAGTCGTACTCCATTGCACAGAGTACAGAAGACATTTGCCTCGGTGGCAGTGTTGGCTGGGTTTGGGAGCCTGGTGCCACTTTGTCATTTATTCCTTACTATCCCACGGAGCTCTGGAGTTCAACATTTTCTCTACAAAACCAGACACTGCTCCAGTCACCCCGCAAGTTAGCTGAGCGGAACAAATGAAAAGTGCTTTTGGGGAAAATAATAAGATAAAACAACATTTGGAGGATGTGGCATGAATGAATACAGCCTTAAGGACTTCTTGGGAAGCTGTTTTTACCGTGTCCATGACAGCACATATGAAACCTGTGGTTCTCTCATTTCTTCTCAACATATGCATATTCCAGGTCCTAACTCTGCAGTATCTCTTCTTGCTGCTAAAGAAAGTTTACAATTGTGCATTTTTTAAAGGATTTACTTTTCATTTTTGGTTAATGTGTATGTGTTGTGTGTGGGTAGGCATGTGTGCCTAAGTGCAGGTACCTGAGGAGACCTGAACTGGAGTTACAGGTTAGTGTAAGCCTTGTGACGTAAGTGTAGGTTCTCTGTAAAAGCCACCCGTGTCCCCAACTTCTGTCAGCTCCCACACAGTCGTACACCTTGAAATAACCCTGAATGGCTTGACCGATAATCATCACACCAATGTTCACAAAGGGGTGTGGCTTCCCTGCCATTCATGACTTAAGCATACATCCTATGACTTCTTCATGTTTCCTCACAATCCCCCACGCCTCACTTTGGAGAAAAAAAATAAAAACATTTGGTTACACAATTCTACTGTACAGTGCAGCAGAACAAAATGAGAGTCGTAATTGAGTTCAGTGATTACTCACTCTTTCAGACAGGGTGATGCAATGCTGATTAGCTGAGTCTACCACCTTCTTTCTATTCTCTCTCCCCATCTCTGGCTCAGTGTCCTTATCTGTAAAAAGGATTCCTAATACCTGAGTCATACACTGTTACGGGAATCGACTGTGTGAAGGGCCTTGTTTCAGGCCTGGCAAGCACAGTTACCTGTCAGTGGCACAGTTGGCAGCCATCATCATTAGACACAGTAATTCATGAATACTTTTCACTTATGCTAATGCCTTGGGAAATATGATTTGAATAAAAATTTAAATTTAACCAGGTAGCAATTCGAGGAACATGCGAGCTTCATTTACCACCAGTGAAGCAAATGCATCGTTGCATGCTTCACTAGAATGACTGACGCAGGAAGCTGAGTGTTTGAATACTTACTCTCTGTCTCTTCCATTGTTCTCATGTCCCATGCACACATCTTTGCTCTTCCAAACCAAGGCATTGTTTTAGTCTGTTTTTCACGTTTACCTTGGTAGAATCTACTCCCAGAAAATCGTAAAAATGAAAGTATCAAAATGACACTGAGGATGTGGGTCACTGGTAAGGCTCTTGTGCAAGGTCCTGGATTTGATCCTCAAGCACAGGGGAAAGCAGCATAATTAAGCAATTAGACAGAAATTACTGCTTTTGCCCCTTAGGACATTTGCAATGTAACATGAGCTAAGCATTGAGGAAACAGACTAAATTCCCAGTGAACGATCTTCTATTGAACAGCCAGTGCACAGAGGATCTTCATGGGCAGGGCCTCAGCAGGAAGAATAGAAAGCAACCATGACCTATGGAAGTTGGTCCCTAAACACGGAGGAGATGGATGCAGATGGAAGGCTGAAAAGAAACGAAGGATGCAATGTCATCTGATGAAGCCTGCATTGGGCCTGGCGTTGAGTCACACATTTTTGGTAGTAGCTTTCACAATCTTCTCAACAGTTCTGAGAAGTGACATTAGTATCCCCATGGCCGTTTTTTCCTTTGTTCACAGCTGTGAAAATAGAGGTCATGTGGACCAGTAACTGGCTGAAGGTTAACACAGCTCAGAAGCGGCTAATGAGCTGAGGCTTGAACCCAGAGTTGCCTGGGTCACCATGAGACATGTTAACTATAAATCTACTTTGGGCAAGTAACAATAGACTTTCCTCACCGCAAAATATAATAATATACGAGAAAAAGGAGAATACGGAAGAGCAGTCCAAAAATGGGTGTATTGAGCTTCCTAACACTTGGCAAAAGGACAATGCAGGGTGTTTCTAAAGGGTTCCCCTGAGGATCGCTTTTCCTGGCTGTCTGGCCTGTGAAATTAGACCTTCCCTAATGGCTTGGAGCTGAGTGTATTCTTCTGCCTGTGAAGGGCAGCTTCAAGTTCATTGAACAGTTTATTTGAAGCTTGTGGGTACCAATTCCAGGCAGCTACTACTTTCAGACATGAAATTAGCTTTCTTGAATGTCACAGCAAAAAGCAATACAAGGACACTGATTATCTTAAAGTGGCACGCTGGCTTTTCTTTACCGGCCCGTTACCTCTTGAACAAATTTGTTCTCCTGGTGGTGTTCGGCAGTTGATACTTTCTGTATTGTCGGCTTCTGGATGGGAGTCATCTGGCCACAGTCACAGACCTTTAGTGTGAACCCTTTTCTCAGAATTACACAGATGGAGGAGATTTTCAAACTATACTTATTTCAAAAGGCTTGGAGTGGCTTAGGGGTCTATTCGTGGAGCTTCCTGAACTATTTGTGTTGTTGATATGAGTACTACCATTGTTCATGAGCAAATTTGTTTCTCTGAAACGGCAGGGCGGGAGAAACTTTGCGATAAAGGCGATGATCTTTTCCTACTTCCTTCTTCAGGAATTTCTCACATTTTTTTACAGAAATGTGTGTGTGTGTGTGTGTGTGTGTGTGTGAACATGTGCATACATACAAATGTCAAAGGACAAATTAAGACTTTTTTTTCATTTGCTTGTTTGAGAGAGTGGGCCGGGGGCAGTGCTCTTGCTGACCAGAAGCTTATTGAATAGGCTTGGCTGGTTGGCAGGCCAGAGAGTTCAGGGATCCACCTTCCCAGGGTTGAGATTTCAAGAATGTACAACCGTGCCTAAGTTTATCTTTATTAAACATGAGTTCTGGGGATCTGAACTAAGCTCCTCAAGCTTGAAAGACTTACACCTTACCAACCAAGACATCTCTCCATCCCCAGAAAGATATGTTTTAAGGGAACAAATTTTTATACCTGTTTATGTGGTATATGTATGTATGTATGCATGTATATATGCATTACCCATCATCATTAGTTCTTTCTATTTATCCCTTTTATAAAAACATTACCCATCATCATTAGTTACCTTTTTATTTATCCCTTTGATAAAAACATTACCCATCATCATTATTTACCTTTTTATTTATCCCTTTGATAAAAATTATCAGTGTAGATATGGACCTCAAACTCTTTGCAAAAAGTAAATGCTGCCTACTGTAGGGGCAAGAAATGCACAGTGGAGTCTGGTGACCCGGGGCAAGACTGTGAAACAGATGCAATTCTTTGCTACCATCCCTATTTCCCCAAGTTCTCCTACTTCCCTCTTCACATCTGATCAGCCTATCGTGGGTACCTCAGGGTCTGAAGAAGAGCAGAATTGTTTCTCATGCCCTGGACCCATGTAGACAACCCGCGTTTTTCACGATTGGTATTTCTTTAGCGCCTGTGCCCCTCCGAGATGAGACAAAGCTGATCTGTGAGGGATACAGCAGCCAAGAGAACAAGCTGACATGGATCTGCCATCCTGAGTCCTCACACAGGAGTGGGGGAGACAGATACCAAATGCACCAGCCTGCCCTTAAATGCATAGTTAAATAAAGTACACAGAATGAGATGCAAGATGCCAGCGAATGAAGGGTCCAATTCATATGGGGGTGGGAAATTCAAACATATGAGAAGAAATACGATTACAACTGAACAGCGGAGGCCAAGCAGAAATGAGCCAACTGGACATCAGAATAAACAGTGTTTCAACAACTGCAAAAAATATGTGCAAGAGCATCCCAAGATACGAACCAGGTAGTTTCTACCATTCTTCCTAGAGAGTAGTTGATTAGGTAAGTTTCTCTCCCCCATGAATAATAGATAACCATTGTAGTTCATTAATAAAATGTGAGCGTTCAGTACCAGGAATCAAGAAAAGAAGAGAAGCCTTGACTAGTGATATGCCCACATCAATACATTTCTATTTTCCCTGTAAAGCTAAGGAAAACAATGTGGTACCAAAGGAGTTCAGGAAACGTTGATTCCTGATGTACACATAACAAACATAAGATAAATAAACTGGACATCCAAAGTACTTCCTAGGCAAACTCAGCTTCCATTAAATAAATAGAGAACTTCAAGTAAAGTCTCTCAGACCCACTCCTCCATATTGTTGCTTGTTATTCTGGTAGTCCCATTTGGAGTTGCTAATCCTTCCACGGTCCTCAGACATCTATGAAAAGAATAGTGCTGTATCAAGTTCATGGTAACCTCTGTGCTTTATGAACATTGTACCTATAATAGGATCCAGTATTCTAACCTGAGACACGTGGAATCTTTATCATTCAAACAAGTGGCAATGTTATTCCGTCTCAGGGACCCTAGTTTTAGATCAATATAGATAATCCCTCCAGGTTTAAAGATTTACACATACCCTTTAACAATTGCGTTGCTTGTGTTGTGGGAATAGAAAATTATATATTTACTTATGGAAATTATTGTCCTGGGGTTTCATATGTATATGAAATATAATTAGGACATTAAAATTCAAGATAAATTTTTATCACCTGAAGAAAATCCCAGGGGGTTATTTACTAAAGAACACTAAATCCAATGGATCAAGAAAAAGCTCCCCAAGGAGTGGTTTATTGGAACTCTTTAAAACACAGCAGGGCTGAAGCCAACATTTCTTCAAGAAATGAATCCTGCCTTAGGCACCGCAAATTACAAAATCTGAAACCCAAAGAGAAGCATTGCCACCGCGAATTTTAATTATACCGCTAATGATCTGAAGAGAGGCGCCGCAAGCCACCTCCATTTTCATCGGAAATGAACTTGATTCTTGCCAACTGTGGGTCACAGTTATGAGGTCTTGTGCACTGGGGGGTGTCAAAAATAAAACCATATGGATCCCCACATCCCGTGCCATTCTATGCCATCTTCACTGGCGGGAAGCAAATCGCAACACTTTTCGAGTGAATGCTGTCATGGGCTCCGTTCTTTCACTGTAGTGTACAATTAAGTTTCTCTCTCCTTGACACATGCAGAAAAGAGTTAATAAGCCATGGGAGCACACTTGCATGGGAGCATGTGCCGTTCATCCACAAAGAATGACACTGCCAGAGACACCTTAGGGATGATTCATCCCCATTAGAGATGCTAATTTTGCCTCTTCTGTCTCCTTTTGCCAATAGAATGTGATCTGTGGATTTGTAGCTGAGTTTTGATTGAGGGGAAGGTCCCATGGATGGAGGATTTCTCTTTGTGGAAAGCTATAAGTTTTAGTCCATGGTGGCTTGGTCTTTTTATAATTGTAGGAAAGGGAACTTGGAAATGTAAGTTTGGATTATCTAGTACTTGGATTGATGGATTTGTGGGAGACAGCTTTGCCCTGGAATAGCCTTTCTACAAATCATCGGAATGGATCTGGAAATGATGGCATCATAGGTTTAAAAATATGTGACATACAGAAACCATGATTGTTGCGAGCTGCAATGTAAATGCTTAAATTTTAATACTAGCACCTCAGAACTGGACTGTATTTCAGTATGGAGTGTCTTAAGATGTGGCTGGAGTGCTTTCATTGTTGATGTAATAGAAAGTCATTAGCTAGACTGCAATCCAGTGACGGTCATCTTACAGAAAAAGAAGACTAATATGTCACCTGCACACTTGCATGAAGAGTACGCAGGTGTGACTACATAAAGTCAAAGAAAACAGGGGAGGGGGATATTTACAGCCAACAGAGGTCTCCAGAAGAAATTAGTCCACTGAGACTTAATCTCAGACTTTTAGTCTCATAACCCTGAGAAAAGAAGTCTCTGTTGTCTTAGACTGCTTTGAAATGACAGCCCTTGTGGTGTCATGACCAGTTGTCATCTTACTTTAACTAGTAATTGAGTAATAACCTAATTCATAGAGGTAAATTCACCTCTGTGGTTAATGGGAGTTGGAGAATTTCTGAAGACATCACATAGGTGTCTGTGGTTAACATTTTAAGTTTCAACAATGGACTGGTGAAGGCTGAACTCTCAAGACTGTGACCTAGGCAATCTAGACTGTTGAAGAAGGAATTAGTAGGTGTGGTTTGGCTAGCATTCCCCCAGAAGAGGTGCTGCCTTCATCATTCAAGCATCCATCCAAGAATATAAAACTGTGCCTCTAACAAAAAGCATGGTGAGCCTGCCACACCCAACGACGGTGAGCAAGAGCAAAGAAGCGCCACAGCCTGAAGTGTCCATGAGTCTGTGTTGCCATTCTTTTCAAGTGGTGTCAATAATTAGCCTGAATCGGGAGGTTTGTGACCTATGCAAATTCAATGTCAGGAAAAAAAAAGTCCACATGAAAACCAAGTAAGTTAGATGTCATTATTCTGAAAATTCTTAAAATTTCTTAAAATTCTTAAAATTTCTCTCCCAAAGTGGAAAATAAGCAGTTATTTTTCTCATGTTTTCTGTGGGTGTGTTCAGTGTAAGACCCAACGAGGAAATGCATACAAAGAAAGTCAAATGCTGATTTGGGTTTGGGTGAATGAGAATGAGATCAGATTCTTTGTCAAGCACACTTGAGTAGGACAGCGGGCAGGAAAAGAACATGAAGATAGAGGCCCATCCGTCTATGGGGCATGTTTGTGCTGCAGGAGCTGGTGAGAACACCAGAAAGAGCAAGTTGCCAGCTCAGGGACACAGCGCACAACAGTTTCCGATCAGATTTGACTTCCAAAATGAGAGTTGATTTAGTTGTACATTCTGCTTCTGGGCCAAGCTGTACTTAAATGCCACCCTTTGGGGACCTGGGGGTGGATAGAGGAATTTTCACATCAAGAGGGTGCTCTTTGCTCTTGTATTGCAGAAGTGTCCCTGTGGTTCCCCAGAGTCATACTTGGCTGACATGCTCACACGAATTGTTTTATGTTGTCCATCAGTCACAGTGATGAGTCTATTAAAAGTAGGACTCCCTCTTCCTGTGGGCTTGCATGTAACATCACCAACCTTTAAAAAATACTACATGATTTATTTATAGAGTAGCTTTGACTTATTAATAATAATTCTTTACACTTAATTTGTAGATTACCTTTTGATTTTTTAAAATGGTAATTTAGTGTTAAGTTCCCATCACTGCCATAGCTACCGAACTTCTGCTCTACATCAATGCTGATGTAAGAGTAGCTCTGGTTAGATAAGGGCTAGATCAAGGCCTTGTTTCCAATCAGTGCACATTCATGGAGAATCACCTTTGACCCCAGCAAATGGCGCGGTGCAATGGGGGTGTTGTCTGTGGGAGATCTGGAAGAAATCAGTCTCAAGCTGGTCAGCCTCGTCCCCGCCTCACACGCGGGGTATTTCACATTTCCTTGGTGAAATGCCAAACGTCGCATTCTTCTCCAGGCTGACTCAGTCAGTGACGCAATGGCTAACAGCTGTGCGTGGCAGGCATGGTTCTTGCCACCGCAAAGGGAGGGCAAGCACTAGGGAGCACGTAGAAAGTAAGTCCCTCCTCAGCCCTCCCAGACAGCTCAAACAGAAACCGCGAGCTTGAGATCTGCCAAAAAATATCTGGAGAGATCATTTTTTATTCAAGGACAAATATGCAAATGGCTCCGTTCCTCAAAGAGATTTGTGAGGGTGAGTGGAAGTTCACTGTCCACCTTTAATGACCCTGAACTTGTAATGAGATAATGGGCAGGAGAGTGACTTCTAGAAATGCAGGGCAAACACGAGTCCCTTTTCTTCATTCTCTCAGTGCCTGAAGAGAATGTGCAAACGGAGAGAGCCGAGCATGCACTCAGGTCCCACACGGAAGGACTTTGTTTTGTCGCCTGATGTAGCACTCTGCCAAGGGTAGAGTTCAAATTGGTTCCGCCATTTCACCGAGCCTCCACTTGCAAACCATGGCATGGACACAGCCTTTCTTTGTTCTCCCACAAAGTGCTTATAATACTTCCAAGATGTAATGTGTGCGAGAGAGTCTGTGTTATTGCCTTTGGCAGTTATATAATACCTACTATGTGCCAGCGCCAATCTCATGTTACATAAATACTAAGGCATTTAATTCTCAGAGCAAACATGTCAGTGATGTGTTATCATTACCCCCGCTTTACGAATGGCTGAACAAGCGTGTAAGGGCGCAGTGATACGCCTGGAATCACCTTTCCAACAAGAACTCCTTCTAGTCTGTCTCAACCCGTGTGGCCAATGTTAAGGAGCAGCTTTTTTTATATTTCGCTCTGCTGTCTCTAATACAAGCACACTGTGTTTGCTGTATGCTTTTTTCTTGGCTTTCACCAGATTTTAGCTCCTAAGAGGCTTCCCTGGTGATTATACATGACATAGTCTTTTTGCCTTCGCAGACTATTTATAAGTTGCAAATGTGTTTTCCTTATCATCTGATCTTCTTACCAACCATGAAAATACTTACGCTTTATCTTCTGACTATGAGGATTTAAGAAGCTTGTAGTAATCCTGACACTAAAAAGTCCCTGGCTTTTCTTTTCTTTTTTTTTTTTTTTTTTTTGAGAGGGAGGCAGAGAGATTTAGCACTCTTCCTAGCATGGCAGATCTGTTTGTCATTTCTTTCTTGCAAAATAGAGAATAACATCAAAAATAATTTTAATGATTCCAGAAAAATCCCAGAAGCATTTTTAAAAGAAATATTTAAAACAACTAAAGAAAGTAACATGAATTGTTGCACTGAGAAAAAGCTTCTTGGAGTGAACACACGCAGCTGGGCTCTGGCCATTAAGGTCCCGTTTTTCTCATTTCTTGGCCTGCCCTATTTGAGCGCCTTTGGCAGCAGAGGTCCAAGTGCCCTTCCTGCTCTCTGGTGTCGCCTTTTACCGGTCGCTCCTTTGCAGCTAACTGTTCATCACCAGCCACACGCTTCCCTCTGTCCTGGAAGCCATGTTGCTGTTGTCAACTCTGGCAAATCTCAAAGAAGACAAAGAAGGCTCAACGTGGAGCGTTCTTTATTGCAGAGTCGCAGCGCGCTTTCTGTTTGTCAGAAGGGTAGAGAACCTGTAGCTGCAGGGGCCAGGGCCTAGTCAGCTACACGGACATTTACATTTCTGCTTTTCTCTCTCTCTCTCTCTCTCTCTCTCTCTCTCTCTCTCTCTCTCTCTCTCTCTCTCTCTCTCTCTCTCTCTCTCTCTTCAGTACTCTGTTTAGAGCCAGCTCTGTGTGTGCACCTATGCACATGCGTCAATTTTACTTTCTGTGTTAAAATGTGAGTCTGCAGTTGAGCAAAAATATTAATGTGTGCCTTCTTTAATTGTTCGGGGCTGCCAAGAATAATGGATAATGCTAAATACAGCAGGGCTGGGGGTGCAATGTAACTACAACATGTCACCACAGGTCCTGGCACACGAGAGGTTATCCCGGAATGCTTAGGACTCTGCAATGAGCTGCCTCTCATTGGATCCCTGGATTTAAAATCAGGGATGTTAAAAAGCCATTGTGTATACTGGAATTGGGGCCAGGGATTGGCAATCGTCTTGTCCTTTGGTTTTCTGTTTTTAGATGAAGCAATGAAGACACAGAAAAGTTATATTGTTTTTCCTACATCAAACATCTCACATGCTTTATTTCATCATATAACATATGTCAGTGATCACCCACATGCCATATCTGCTGGGCGGGGCATCACGTGAGAGATGATCAACTGAGTGAGGCTGGCAGAAGATCTAACTCAGTACTATATATGCCAATACAATGCATACTCTATATGCAGTCTTATATTGCTTCATAGGCCACATTTTAAAAACATTTTTAAAATGTAAAATTAATTTTAAAAATAGATCTTAAGTTCATCTTAAGCAAATATTAGTGTTTCAGCAAATATATCAATAAATAGAAGTTGATTAATTAACTTAATTAATAACTTAGTTACTATAAAAATTATTAAATTATCATGTATTCATCTTTTAGTTCTTTCAAAGTCAAACTATGTTATTATATTTTGGCTACATCTGAATTTGTATTATATGTTTTTCATGCCTGTTACATGGCATGTTTCTAAAATCACAACAGAAAAAAAGATTGTGCACTTTAAAACTTCAGAATTTTATTACCTATTTTTAAAGTTAAGCTTTAATGTGAAAGAACATGTGTTGTAAATGGCGGGAGCAGCGGGCTGTATCCCGCCTGGCTCCCGGCCACATGGACGCACGTTCACGTGGCTATACCCGGAATACACAAATCACACACAAACTGGATTCATTTAAATTCTGCCTGGCCCATTATCAGTAGCCTCTTCTTGGCTAGCCCTCACATCATAAACTAACCCATTCCTAATAATCCGTGTGTCACCATGAGGTGGTGACTTACCAGAAAAGTCTAACCTGCATCCATCTGCGGCGGGAGCCTCATGGCGACTCTCCCACTTCCTTTCTTCCCAGAACTTCCATTCTGTCTACTCTGCCCACCTAAGGGCTGACCTATCTTACAAGCCAGGCAGACTCTTTATTTGACTAATGAAAGCAACAGAAATAAAGGACCCTCCTACAAACATGTTTAGTCCATCTCTCTCTAAATTATAAAATAAACAAAGCTTCAAATTATTGGTTCAGCTGGCTCAAGACAAAACTTTGACCAAGTTTTCAAGAAAAAATACCTTCTGTTTATACAAATACCTTATTTTGCAAGCAAGCAGATTTGTATGTGTGTGTGTATGCACGCATGCGTGCATCCCTTTGCAGCATAAAATGTAAACTATTAACCAACTTAAAAATATTATAAACAGCCATCTTAGCTTTCTATATAATTATCTTTTATTTATTTTATGACATTTAGTTATTGAATTTTGTCTCTGTGTGCACATGTGCGTGACACAGAGGTCAGGTTGTATGTGTGTGTGCGCATGTGCGTGGGTAACTTCCAGGCGTCAGTTCTCTCTTTCCACCTCATGGGTCCTGAGCTTGAACATAGATTTTCAGCCTTGTCAGTGCCTCCTGGGTCATTGCAGGGCTGATGTCTTCCGTTTGTTTATGAAAATGAAGAGTTGGTTCTATTGACTTTAACAGACTGCCATCCTTGAGAGATACTCAATATCAAACAAAAAAAAAATGAGAGTACAGAAAGGATTACTGCTTCTGGCTGTTCCTCTCATTCCTGTTTCTGAGACATTCTACAGAAGCAAAAACGCTTTTAGTGTTCAGGTCCATGAAAAGTTAAAGGCCTTGCAGGTGCAGCTCTTATCTTGACCTTCTCTTGAGTCATGGCGCACAGTTTGGGAAAGATGTGCTGGTGCATTTGTCCAGGTTAAGATCCTTTGCTTTGGAATCAAAACCAGAGCTGAGGAGGGAAGGAAGAGCAAAGAGCAGGGCATTGAAATCACTGATTTTGACCACTTTTCTGGTCTCTGAGTTTAGACAGGACAATCCTCCTAAAGGGTTCATATACGTCCATTTAATTCTCTGTTTAATTCATATGTCCCGGACCATATACCCAAAGGCTACTGTTGCCGTTCCTTAAAGCTGATTGGGATTTGCAAATGATGCCTCTGTACTAAAGCTTTCTTATTGTTTAATATGATACCATACAGCCTTCTAAGTGTAAGGTCTTAATTCTCTTCCAGACCTAAGTTCTTAATCATCCCAGTGAAGTCAGAGGGTACACCACCCCACCCCACCCCCCAATATATGGCTAAATGTTTGTGGCCATAAGTGGCAGAAAGCAGGACCATTATTGACTTAACCCTTTAATAACCAGTGAGGTGATTTGTTGAAGACTCAACTCTTTCTGTTTTGCTATCCATAAATGGTACTGAGATTTCTGCCTAGTTCTCCCAAGTATATGCCCCCAAGTAAATTATTTTATATGTGGTGGCTTCAATAGAATATACACCAAGACTTATATATTTGAGTGCTTGGTATCCAGTTGGTAGAACCATTTAAGAAGGTTTAG
>JAQHUG010000152.1:4557673-4570493 GCA_028555095.1 Dicrostonyx torquatus | reverse complement strand
ATTTATTATGTATACAATATTCTGTATTTGTGTGTATGCCTGAAGGCCAGAAGAGGGCACCAGACTTCATTATAAATGGTTGTGAGCCACCATGTGGTTGCTGGGAATTGAACTCAGGACCTTTGGAAGAGCGGGCAATACTCTTAACCTCTGAGCCATCTCTCCAGCCCCAACATGCCTGTTTTTAATATAGAAAAGAAAAACCCTTTCTTGGCCAACTCTCCCTGGTCAGTTCCCTTCAAATATTTTGCCAAATTTTCCCACCTGCCAAGATCTTAGACAATCACTGCTGTGAGATGATAGCTCCATGGTAAGATGTGAGTGCTCTCCACATAGAAGTTGGGGCCGAGCCTGACCGCTCAGAATGTACATAGCCATAGAGATGTTTACATCACACTGAGGATCTGAGATTAAGTTCCGAATCAACAATTTCCATACAGCATGCTACAGGGAAGCACCTAGATGCAGGACACCGTCAATATACTCAGAGAAGGACTCAGCTCGCCAGGACAAAGTGGGAGAAGAACCTCAGAGTCAATTTCGAAAGAAGGCAGTACTTGGCCTGGCTTGTAAAGAACAAGGGGAGGCAGCCAAGGGGAAGGATGAAGGGGATGAGCAAAAAAGAGGGGGAGCACAGCAGTCTGTGGGTGATACAGAAAATTATAGAGTGCAGTGGACAGAAATGGGAGGATCATCAGAAATAAGCCTAGGGAATCAAAGTTCAGATCATAAAGGGTCTCCGAAGTCCTGGAGCCAATGAAAGGTGGACAGAATCCAATAGTGTAATCAGATACATTTACAAAAGCATTTTTGTCTGCTGTGGGGAACTGGACTCCAAATAGTCAAAGCCAAGGGTAGAGAGAACGTGTAAGAAACCAAATTACAGTTACCTAGATAAAATGATGAGGCATCCTAATCTAGTGTCCATGAGACTGAAGAGGCATGGGTGGTTGTTGATCAAGGTTTCTTTCCTGCCCAGACCCACAGCCATTCAGTCCCAAAGAAACACACAGAGGTCTACATTAATTATAAACTGATTGGCCTATTTATTAGCTTAGGCTTCTTATTAACTCTTATAACTTATATTAGCCCATAATTCTTGTCTATGTTAGCCACGTGTCTTGGTACCTTTTTCAGCAAGCCAGTCACATCTTGCTTCCTCTTTGTCTGGATGAATCTTTCCTTTTCCCAGAATTCTCCTGTTCTCATCACCCCACTTATATGTCCTGCCTGGTTGTACCACCTGTACTTCCTGCCTGGCTACTGGCCAATTAGTGTTTTATTAAAATTCAATTGACAGGGTACAGGGTACCATTGTCCCATAGGAGGTGGTGTTCCTAGGCTTTCAACGTTTCAGGTAAATAGGGCTGGCTGCTTGGAGTGGAGAGACTGGGAAATCAGCACTCTCAGATGTCTGACTGAGACAACTAGGGAGATGGTGACGGCACTCTTAGAAACAGGCTATCCAAATGACAATCAGTTTCGAGGTGGATTGACCTGAACTGTACAACATTAAGTGGAGGGGTCTAATCTGTCTGGAACTGAGGTTGATAGCCTGCTCCTGGACGCACATTTCTATGCTTGGTGACACAATGAATGGTAAGTGACAAAGAGGCATTACCAGAGGCACCAGAGTTTACTACAAAAGATACCAGCAAAATAGGAGGACCACAGGGTGTTCCAGAAATGAAGGGCATCTCTCTCAAAAAGGAAAAAGACAGGGGAGTCTGAACTTCTTTGTTAAAAATATGAATTCTAGGGAAAAAAAATCCTCCTGAGTGAGGAGATCCAGACCCAGAAAGACAAATATGATATGTCCTCATTTATAAGTGGATATAAGACATAAAATAAAGGAAAACCAGGCTACAATTCATAGATCCAGAGAGGCTAGGTCACAAGGAAGTCCCAAGGGGACCTGGGAAGGGGAAATAGAGATCTCCTGGGTTGACTGGAGGAGGGTGAACATGGGAACTTGAGGGATTTGGTTGGGGGATGGGCAGAGGGGGACAGCGCTGAGAGAGGTGACTGGAAAGGAGGGCTTTATGAAGTCAGGTGGAGGCCTGAGCAAAGGAAACTTCCACAAATCTACACGGATGGTGCCAGTTAAGACTTCTTGGCAGTAGTGGGTGCAGAGCAGGTGCAGAGCCTGGACATCCCATGCTCTGTGATTGGATTGATGACTACCCTGCTTGTTATCAGATAGACTATAGGGAACAGGGGGGTCAGGAGTATCACAGGAAATCCCTCAAAAACCACTAGCCTGGCTCATGGGAGCTCACAGAGTCTGAACCAACAACCAGGGAGGCTGTACGGGGCTGACCTAGCCCTGTGCATATATGGGACAGTTGTGCAGCTTGGTCTAGACGTGGAACTCCCGGCAATGGGAGCAGGGCTGTCCTTGGTGCTTTGACAGGCTCTACGGTACCTATTCCTCATCCTGGGTTGCTTTGCCCAGCCTGGATACAGAGCAGGGAGCTGGGGGTGCTTGGCCTAGGGCAGTTTGATATGCCTTGTTTGCTGAAGCCCATGGGAGGCCTGCCCTGCCCCTGTCTGAGAGAGCTATTAGGGAAAAAGGTGGTTTGAGGGAAGGAGGAGGGATCAAGATGGGAGAGAATGGGAGGCGAAGACAAGGATGGAAAGGAGGCTGTGGTCTGGATGTAAGATAAATTAACTAATTAATAATAGAAAACCAAAAAAATTCTGGCAGAGTCTCACACACAAAGATTAAAAAGTGGGAACAGAAGAGAATAAGGTCATTGTCACTCGAGACATGGAACTGAGGAACGATAAGGAGTGGCTGGCTTGCTAGGATAACTTTGAATGTATAAATAAAATAGAAATTTGGTGGGCTATTTGGAGTGAAACAATTAAACATGTTTCCTATATTGATCTTTAATTGTGAAATAAGAAACAACTTTCAATTTTCAGTAGTGTGCAATCGTAAACATTGGTTTCTTCCTCTTAGGCCTGGGGGAGGAGGCAGCTTTATCTCCCACTACAGGTTGATGTCAGGCCTTCCCTTGGAGTTTTATTTCTCAGACTATCTATCTCGGAGCATATTTTTGTCGTAACAGTTGGCAACTCGGAGTGGCAGGGGAGACTTTTGATCCAACAAAAACCCACAGCCTAGAAGAGGCAGTATTGCTTGTGCCCACATTCTGTTAACTTTTAAAACAATGTGGCCAGGCCCCATGTCATTGAGGAAGGAATTGGGGCAATAGAAGGATGATTACTTTTGCTAAACAATAGTATAATTACACAACAACGGGATAGAAAAACGCCATCAGACTTGACCTATGAGCTATCTAGCTTTGGGTGCCTCTTGTTTCCCAACCAGAGTGATCAATGCACTTTATATCAAACAGAATCCCAATCTCAACCAAGGGACATTGCTTTCTGCCCCAAGCTTCAGTTGGTCTCCACAGGCATGGCTGCCTAATAGGCTGGTCCTTGGGTTGACTGGTCAGAATAGAACCAGCAGATCAGATTTCAGAGCATTTTTTGCTCATGATTACTTAGGTTTAGTCTCGCAGAACAATATGAGTCCATGCCCCTAGTCTCTACTTGAGGTTGTGATGTGTCTTATTCCCATACTACTAACAGTGATAGCAACTAAAACAATAAAAAGAATATGTAATTTGAAGGGCTTCTTCCCAAAACCCCAGCACATTTAGTGCAGCTGAAGTAAGTCTTTGTGTTAATTATTGTACCAATACTGTATCTTAATTATTCCTGTGAGCCCCACAGAATCTATTCAGTCCCTATTGTCCACAAGTACTACATATCTGAGAACTGAGGACCTCCTCAAACTGCATAGGCTCCAGATAACAAACTAATGATGATGTAAAAGCAAGAAATTTATATCTGAATCAGATACATGACTAAGATACATCAAACCAATACACATGTTTTCAAGACCAAATAATCTCATGGTACTTGAGTACAGTGTGCTTGGGCACACATGGATATACCATGGCTCATGAGACAGTTTGATAATATGGCAGCAGCGACATGATCCCTTCATGCTCCGGGGCTCTCACATCCTGTTGCTGCATCCTTCCCGAATCTCACTCAGCACTTTCTATCATTCTGTTCTGGACTTTGGTGCTGTTGCAATGAGTAGTGACCTGGGGAGGGTGCAGACACTGAAGAAAGTGTTATGCCCAAATCTGCGAAGTCCCCCAAAAGCCAACAAGGAGTCCCGTATGTAAAAGCAAAGAGCCTTTATTTTGTCCAAGTTTGCAAACTTGGTCTCTCTGCATGTCCAACTATAAACGGAGAGCCCTGAGCTCAGTTAGAGTTGGGTTTTTATAGTAGTAAAGGTGGGGGTGAGGGGTTTCTAAGGTTCAAGACCCCTGGTTGGCTGACATTTGTCTAGGGGTGTCCTGGTGAGGGTGTGCTGGCAGGTGATCCTATCTACAGCAGTTGGAATGTTAGGCATTTCCTTTGGATGGTCTGTTCTTCGGTGGTGTTCAGGTAATCTCAGTTTGTGGTTCTTCCTGCAACCGGGTATTGTTTCAGGGTAAACTACTGAGACCTAGGCCTCCATTAAACTTATCGATGTCCTACTCTGGTAGGTGATAATGGTTGGAAGTAAAGAACTTCCTTTGGGCGATCTGTTCATATTTAGCTTATCACGGCTGGCTCCTACAGAAAGATGTACCCTTCCAAGCATCCATAGCTCCCTCACATAATCACTTAGCCATCTTGGTACTAAATTCTCCTGAGGACCAGTGTCCCACTTCATCATTTTCTGAATGTTGAAGGAGATATTTGAGAGAAGATAACAATAACAAAGCTAGTACAAAGACATGAAGCCTGGGCAAGACTAGACTTTGAGTAGTCCTTTACAAATGCCGCAGAGACCCTTATATATTAGAGGTCATGAGGTCATATATTAGAGGTTGTGGAGTTGTCTTTGAGGAATTTGATCCAACCTGTGAGCATATACATACCTTGTGCATATTAGGCAACAGATTGGAGGCTGCATTGCTACCATGTCATGGGGAAAGGGCTCTGATGAAGACAGTTTCAGTTCTTCTATTGGGAAGAAGGGATGAGCTAGGGACCATGACACAAGCCTCGTGTAAACAAACAAACAAAGGTGCAGGAAGGGACTGAAGGATAGACAGAAGGTGGACAAATGGAGTTCAATCTGTCTTAGAGCGAATGCCCTTTCACTCTGTCCCTTAATCCCGGGTAAAGTGGTTTTTTTGCATCTAATGTAGGATGTGTCATTGGAGAAACAGGCTTCAGAAATTTACCTTTAGTTTATTTTATTGGCTACAAACAGATTTATCAGTTAAAAAGCAAATCCTCATAAACCATACCTTGTATTCACATACAGATAGTTATCCATAAAGCCTAGAAATACAAATGTCTTATATTTTAATCAAGATGTCTCTTTTGACATATTAGTGGTTTTAGACTAAGAGACAAATAATACCCAAAAGTTTAACATGTATTAATTTACTTAGGTGATTTGGTTAGTATTTTTCTTATTCTCATCCCTAACTACTGAGCTTACCAACACACTTGTGTAACACGCACATTTCTCCAGCTGGTAGCCTGGCTATTCAGACCCTGGCGAATGAGCACAAGAACACAGTATTGGCCAAGGACTCAGAGAGGTGCGCCTGGAATGTGACCAGGACCATCCAAGTGACAACAGATGAGGTGGCTCCTTCTCTGACCCTCAACGAGCACCTCTGCTTCACTACTTCAGAAATGGCGTGGAGAGTTTGAGTCTCATTTCCTGTAGGATTGACGCCAGCATTAGCCGGCACCCTCGCACCTGCATCTGGAAAAATACTTTTTCAGAACTGCTCTTCGATGGAAATTTTAAAGCCTTTGAAAAGCTCATTGCAGCATTTGTAGGAATGAGTACAGAGGACAGAGAAGGATACTTCATTGCTTCTCCCAGCAGAAATGTTTACTGTGCCGTGGATTACAAACAGCAGGCCTGGAGAAAGGGCTCAGCTCTAAAAGGTTAAGGCTCACAACCAAAAAGATAAACTCACTCCATACAGAGATTGGACTCTCTCTGTACAGCAACTAGCAGTCACCTGAGAGGTCTTAGCAATGTCTTTTAAAGAGATTTATCTGAGATTTCTCAGACACATACAAGTGGAATTATGGCTGGATTTTCCACAGATCCTATCCAAAGCCAAGGGTAGCTATGTCATTTCCATGATTTTCCCACCATTGATGGAAAATCCCTGTCAACTGAGCCGGAGTCTACAGACTGTGAGCAAATGTCTGTTTCCTTGCCACAGCTGAGTGTGTGACACTCTTTTCAGTTGGTGAAATCACCATGAAAGGTCAGGAGATTCAAGTTACAGGAACGACAGGATCCAATTGCTTCTCAAGTATTGCATCCGGAGGGTAGATATTTCCTGAACATAACACGAAATTAGAATTTGTATTTTCAGAGTTTTGAGTCAACCCCCGCCCATTTTTAGATGATTTTTCCCTTGTGGGGATATACTTTAAAACAATGAAGAAGATAAATACGGAAATGACTGAGATGTGAGGATAATGCCCAGCATCGCTGTGATGGACAACTCGTCCGTCTTTATATTAGGCACACTTGGAGAAGAGTAGTTTGGGATTTAAAATAAATATCTTTCATATTTGATAGCCAGTTCTTTTGCATGTGTATATTAACTAATTGTTGCCTAAAGTGACATAAAAGCTGTTTTTTGTTTTGTTTTGTTTGTCTTCTCCAGACAAAGGAGGAAGCATTTCCTAAATGTTTCATTACAAAATAAATATAGGAAAGAGATTGTTTGCATATAGACTGAGATAAAATGCATGACATCAGCAAACATCGTCTGCAAATGAAAAATGTTGAGTTTAGATAGTTATTTGTAGTTCCATTGTTAATTAAAAATGCATTCATAGGGGGGCTGGAGAGATGGCTCAGTGGTTAAGAGCATTGCCTGCTCTTCCAAAGGTCCTGAGTTCAATTCCCAGCAACCAAATGGTGGCTCACAACCATCTGTAATGAGGTCTGGTGCCCTCTTCTGACCTGCAGGCATACACACAGATGGAATACTGTATACATAGTAAATAAATAAATATTAAAAAAAACAAGTTGCAGGACATCCAGGACTACATAAAGAAGACTTTGTAAAGTAACAAAAATTATTTTTAAAAAATGCATTCATAAATTATGGAAGAATAAATAAAGACAAAATCATCTTGCCTGTATTTCTATCACACTAACACAACTATGCTTACCATTCTCCAAAGCCTTTTGAACTTATTCTGTATCTATAAGTTACAGTTTATGAATCTTAGATATGCAAACAATTTTTTGTCTGTTCAAAACCTTTTTATTATTTTCCTCAGTAATTTCTTTGGAATATTTGTTACAGTTTTGACCTAACTCCATAGTACATATTACAGAAGAAGATGCAAAGACATCTTGGTCTTTATCCACAAATCAAAGTGAATACACAGAGCTTTGTAATTTTAATGAATTACTGCATGCCCCCCCCACCCCCATGAGTTTCTTATCCTTCTAACTGGAAAAGTACCTGTCTCTCAATGTGGTTTGGTTAAATTGTTCTACTGTTTTGTACCTCTCTCTTCTTGTACATAAAAGTAGGTAGCATACAGAACATGTGATGGATTACTATGATGGTGTCAATACCATTTTAATCTTAAAATACCTCTAATATTATAAAAAGGCAGATATGAAGCAACTCAGTAGCTTTATTGACAAATGATGTTGTAATTGTAAATGTGCCTTTTCAAGATATTTAGTATCAGTTTATTAAAAATCTCTTACTCTGCCATTCAACAAAACTCAATTATTCTGGCCTGCTATGCAAAGAAATAATTGTCTTTTAAAGCCCCTCTTGACATCTTCATACATGTATAGAATGTACTTTGTACATATTCAAGACTGTTTCTCTCATTTTCCTGTCTCCTACTGGGTATTGTTTAATAGCCACCTTCTTGTCTTTTCCTAAAGTCTACATTGTGTATATGAAAGAAAACATGTGATTTATTTTCTGAGTCAGACTTATCTCACTTAGCATAATCATCAGGAGTCTTATCCATTTTCCTGAAAATGATCATGATTACTTTCCAGTTTTGGCTGAACAAAGCCACATTGCCTATACACCACATTTCCTTTATCCCTAGTCATCTCTAGGATGATTCTATATCTTATCTATTACGAATCATGCTGGAGTAAACATGGATATAAATCGATCTTTATATCGTTCTGACTTACAATCATCCAGGTAAATACCCAAGACTCATATGGATGGATTAATTTTTTGAGAGGCCTCCATACTGACTTTCCTGTGGCTGGACCAGTTCACATTCCGATGAGCAATGTGTAAGCGTTCCTATTCCCCAGCATCCTTGCCAGCTGTTGTTCTTTGTCTTGATGACAGCTACTAATTGGAGCAAGGTAGGGTGTCAACATAGTTTTGATTAGCCTGCTAGCTCGGTCCAGCGCTTCCCTGTAGATCTCTGTATCTGCTTCCATCAGTTGCTGAATGAAGGTTCTATGATGATATTTAAGGTAGTCATCAATCTGATTACAGGGGAGGGCCAGTTTAGGCACCCTCTCCACTGTTGCTTAGGGGCTTTGCTGGGGTCATCCTTGTGGATTCCTGGAAATTTCCTTGGTGCCTGGTTTCTTACTAGCCCTTCAATGGCTCCTCAATCAAGATATCTCTTTCCTTTCTCTCCCTCACTGTCCTTCCCCCTTCTTGAGCATCCCATTCTCTTATGTTCTCTGGTAAAAGAGCAGGATGAGAGACAATATGAGCAAAGGGTCAAGACCATGATGTGATACCCACAGAAAGAGCTGACCTGAGCTAGTGGGAGCTCACTGACTCTGGACTGATAGAAAGGGAACCTGTATAGGACCAAACTGGGCCCACTGAAGGTGGGGACAGTTGTGAGACTTGGGCAGTCTGTGAGGCCACTGGCAGTGGGACCAGGATTTATCCCTAGTGCTTGAACTGGTGTCTAGGAGCACATTCTCTCTGGAGGGAGACCTTGCTCAGTCTAGATATGGGGTAGGTAGCTGCTTGGTCCTGCCTCAAAGTGAAGTGTCAGACTTTGTTGACTCCCCATGAGAAGCCTTACACTTGCTGAGGAGTAGATGGGGGGGGCGTTGAGGTGAGGGTGAAGGGTGGGCCAGGAGGGGGGAGGGAGTGGGAAAGGGAATAGCTGTGTAAAATAAGAAAAGATTGTATTTAAAAATTCTTTATAAAGAAGAAAAGAAAAAAATAAAATAAATAAAATTTTGATTAGCATTTCCCCAAGGTCTAAAGATGTAGGAAATTTTTCATCTATTTACTGCATAACTGCACTTAAAAGACTTGCCCTTAAAGGCAGTAACATTGGTGACAAGCAAAGAGTCTGAACATTGTTTCATCTTCCTGACTCCCAAGACGCTGAGATCACACAGCACAGGCATGCATGTCCTCTGAGGAGTGACCGAGTCAACTGTTTTGACAAAGGCCTGTGATGATTTAAAGGTAGGACGAACAGTGTATCCCAGTCCAGCCTGCTTGAGCTCTGAGAATATTAATCATCTTGACCTCAGGGGACCTGTGTGAAAAAAATTAAGGGAAATGCTTTGGGCAGCTTTAGAGTTTTTCATTTCCTCCCAGCAATGCACTGCCCACTCTTGTCTCCCAAAATCTCCATGTGTGCCCTGCTGTAGAATTCCTGCAGCTTCACCCCTGCATCTGGAAAGCTAGGTTCTCACACAAGGAACAGAGACGTTTTAAGTCATTTTTGCATATAAAAGCTGATAGGCAGCCAGACAAAATTTATCTCCATCTGCCTGGTGGGGCTGAAGCCCTTTGTTAGACCACTTTGCAATGTCTTGACTGTGTAAAAATGTTAAATGGTATAGGCCTAAAATATATGTTCTAATAGAAAAAGCTATCAAGGAAGTCTGCTAGTCCCTGCCTAGAGCGGCTAAGTAGAGCAGTGCGCGAGCTGATTTCGATAATGGGTTGAAAAAGTTAGCTGGTCTCCCTCCCCCAAACTGAAGAAGGCAGATAACAACGTGCCCATGTGCATCGTTGGCCTTATCTACTGCAGAGTGGGAATGCAGTTTCTCTATGAAGACCTTCTAAAACCCTCCCTTGACTGAGCTCCCAAAGTCCAGTTGAAGAGTGGGAGGAGTGAGAATATGAGCAAAGAGGTCAAGACCATGACTGGGACACCCACTGAAACAGTTTTCCTGAGCTAATGGGAGCTCACCAACTCCAGCCAGACTGGGAAGGAACCAGCATAGGTCCAAACTAGTCCCTCTGAATGTGGGTGACAGTTGCATGGCTGGGGCAGATTGAGGGGCCACTGGCAGTGACACCAGGATTTGTCCCTGCTGCTTGTACTGGTTTTTTGGAAAGGATTCTCTTTGGATGGATACCTTGCTCACCCTAGATATAGTAGGGAGGGCCTTGGATCTTCCCCAAAGCAATGTGCCTTACCCTCTCTGAGGAGTGGATGAAGAGTCGGGGTGGGGTAATGTAACATGAGGGCTGGCTCATTGGGGTTACTGTCCTGCCCAGTACCCCACAGCTGGCAAGCCCCAAAGAAAATCACACACAGAGTCTACATTAGGTTATACACTGATTGGCCCATTAGCTCAGTCTTCCTACCAGCTCCCATAACTTATATTAACCCATTGTTCCCATCCATGCAATCCACATGGCCAGTACCTTTTCTTGGTGAGCAGCTTACATCCTGCTTCGTAGATGGACTACACGGGAATGCCAGGGAAGCTTCCTGCTTCCCAGACTTTCTCCTCGCCCTGCAGCGTCTACTTCCTATCTGGTTGACCCGCCCACACTTCCTACCTGGCCAATCAGCATTTATTTAAAACATGATTGAACAGACAAGTCTCCTGCACCAGGGTAAGTAGAGGGAATGGGAGGAGGGGAGGAAATAGAACTTGGATTGGTATATATAATGAAAAAAGATAGTTTGTTTTCTTTTTTCTAAATATTTATTTATTATGTATACAATATTCTGTCTGTATGTCTGTATTTATTTATTATGTATACAATATTCCATCTGTGTGTATGTCTGCAGGCCAGAAGAGGGCATCAGACTTCATTACAGATGGTTGTGAGCCACCATGTGGTTGCTGGGAATTGAACTCAGGACCTTTGGAAGAGCAGGCAATGCTCTTAACCACTGAGCCATCTCTCCAGCCCCCGTTTGTTTTCTTTAAAAAAAATAAATAAAATAATAAAATAAAACCCTCCCTTGACAGCGTGTCACCTTTTTCCCCATGGGTGTCATCAAGCCTGGGGCAGGGGTATCCCAAACTAGGCAGTATCAGAAACATCACCTGTGGTTCAGCTGTGGGCGGCTGTCCAGAAGCAACTGGTATGTGGACTGAGAATGTCACCAGCTACTCTATCTCAAGTTATCAGCATGAGGTGACAGCTGAAAGAGGTGATAAATACCTTTGTACTGAGGCCACCACCAGTGTCTCTTGAGTGACCACAGTCTAGCACCCAGCACAGACTTGGAAACACTCCACTGAGGTAGGAAAATGGGACTTGCATCTGGCAGAAGCTAAGCCAAAAGGTGGTTAAGAATGGGTTTTCTCATTTTTCCACTCTTGTCCAGGTATAAGGTAGCTGAAATTTCCATGTTGCCCAAGAAGTCAGGTGTCCTGTACGTAAAATGATATGTTTGCCTCAGTTCGGCTCCGTGCCAAAGTTTACAGCACTAATCAACTGAATTTGATGACGGTGCCCCCACCCCAACACCTGTGACTAACACCGGTGCAGTTGGGCCATTGTTGACGTAGTAACAGCTTCTTTAAACCATCACCTAGCACAGCCTCTTTTGCTTCCATGTGGGCCAAGAAGGTTTCCTGACCACAATAAAAATAGCCCCGAGCTTTAAGCCTGCCTTTTGTTAGCCCTGTATGATATTCTCATCTACAAATATGCTGGGCTACATTCATAACTATACTAGACACAGCGGGCGGTTCACAAGCCCAAAGACACAGAGTGACTGTGTTTGAATTGTTTATATCATCCCTGTCCTCGGTTCAAACCCTTAGCACAGCTGCAGTAACTTTCTCTATGATACTAAAATGATCACTGTAGCATAAAGAAATATTTTATGTTCTATGGCTTAAGAATTTTAGTGAAAATATTTTTAAAAGATTTGGTTTTGGTGATCATAGACGTATATGTCATTTTGAAAATTCATTTTGTAGTCACACTGAGTCTAACTCAGCAGTTTGCCTTTTGGATGTCAGAGCCCCTCAAAACCAAAATGATAAACACTAATAAGATGGAAATTTAAATGATTATACTTATATACCTCGTATCAGATATTTAATATTTTTTTCTTTTTCTTGTTTTTGTTTATTTAGATTTTGGAAGGGTTTGGCTTTTTTTTTTGTAGGGTTTTGGAGTTATAGCTATTAATTGAACCCAGGGACTCATATATACTAAGCTCTACCACTGAGCCAACCTCCCCAGACCAAACTCAAAATGTTTTAAATCCTCTAAGAGGCTCTCACTTTTCTCTGCTACTCTCCTTCGAACAATGTCATAGCTCCACTTCGCAAAATAAAGGTCAAAATTACACCAAAATATCTGGTTCCCAATCCGGCCTCCCCATTTCACAATAGGCTTCTTCCTTCTTATTAGTTGAGGGAAGAAAAAAAAGAGGCACAAACCTTGTTTACTGGCCTAGAACAAATGAAAGAAATCTATCCTCGTTTTTTTGCTTGCTGTAAATTCATTTTACATATCAACCACAGTTCCCCCTCTCTCCCACCCACCACACACACACATCCAGTCCT
>JAQHUG010000152.1:4502089-4545178 GCA_028555095.1 Dicrostonyx torquatus | reverse complement strand
GGCAAGCCCCAAAGAAAATCACACAGAGAGTCTACATTAGGTTATAAACTGATTGGCCCATGACAACATGATTTCTGGAGACGGATAACGAAGATGGTCTCACAGCCATGTAGATGTATAGAGCACCACTGAACAATGTACATAGAAAAGTTAAACTGTAAATAGCAATAACAAATTACTATGAAGAAACTAGAAAGGTAGTTCAGGAGTTAGGAGTCTTTGCTATTCTTCCCAAGGACCCATGTTCAGTTCTTAGTACCACAGCAGATAGCTCACAACCATCTGTAACTCCAGTTCCAGGGCATCTGTCCTCCACAGGCACCAGCACCCACCCACACAAGCCCACATGCAAATGCATAATGAAACAGAATAAAAATGAAATCTTGAAGAAGTTTGCTACTGAACTATATTTGAGATCCCAATGGAGCTGTATGATAAGTTTAAAGTACTTAAGCGAAATGGAGTGATGGCTTCTATTTGAAATGAATCTTACGTGTTTCTAACTTTTTATTTGAGAAATAGATTTTGCTTTTCTTGTTTTGCTCCAAAAAGATCAATCAAAGTAATAGTTAGTTAGTGCCCCCCCCAAAGGAAAACAAAGCAAAGAAACAAAAAGGACACTTTGAGAAAGCTAGGAGATGTCTGTAATTCCTAGCCTCTGTGTGTGTGTGTGTATGTGTGTGTGTGAGAGAGAGAGAGAGACAGAGAGAGACAGAGAGAGAGAGAGAGAGACAGAGAGACACACAGAGAGAGAGCATGCATGAGCCCATAAGAAAATAGGCAATGACATAACCAAATAAAGGATAAGACACTGGAGAAGGCTGAGCTACTCCCAATACTGCAAATAAAACTTGGAAGAAGTTTGATTTCAAACAAAGAGGACATAGAGATGGGTATGTAATATGCACTTGTCTACAAGCCCTTCCCCTTTCTCAGCATGGAGAGTTTATATTGCTTCTCGTTGCAGACAGAACAGATACAAGGATGCTAGCCCAAGGAAACAAGGTACTCATGCAAACCGGAGAACTAAAAGATTGTTCTCAAATGCATCGCTTCTATCTCCAGAACCATCTCCTCTCACACAGGAAACAATTATAAGTGAGTATAGATCTTGCTCTAGAAAAATAGGACTGATTGTGCCAAAATGAGTAGTCCCACAAATAATGACATATGAGGAGGCTGTGGTTATAGCCATATGCGCGCGCGCATGCGCGCGCGCGCACACACACACACACACACACACACACGCACACACCATGGAGAAAAATTTTGAGATAAGCTAGCTCAATTTTTTAAAACAAATTATTGGTTGGTTTTGTGCATGAAACTATTTTTATATCTCCCTTGAAGGAATGTGATAGGTCCTTAAGTCCTTACGAATATATACACTACCTAAAACCTACCACACAGAATATAACATGCTAGCATTGAGGAAGAAATTGACATGTAATACTGGTAACTTTATAAAATGACATTTTATGAAAAAGCAATAAGTCTAAAGGTAGCCTTCAAAATATAGTATTCTGGGCTTCCTAGGAATTTGATAATTTAGGAATCTCTTGTATTGCCTCCAGTTGTGTGTATAGTAAATGTAGATAGAGGCCAATAGGTAGCAACTCAAAATTCCCCTCCACAAAAGGAAAATGACATGGTACTTCTCAATAACAAGGAAATGTTGCAAGAGTTCAAAGTAACTTGGTCACTAAGGTTCAGACACAGTACAGAATGCCAGGAAACTGTAATAACGGATATCCATGGTCATTTTTCCTAAGGAGGTGACTTGCCCTATCTGTAGGTCAGAACTTCATTACATAAGACAGGCTTGAACAGTTCGCTCAGCATATGATTCTACTGTGACATCTGTGCTTGACCGTTTGGAAATTGGATGGCGTCTACTTTAATCCAAAAGTAGAAGTTTACTGAGAAGGCAGAAGAGCAGATGGCAGGCAGGGTACTGTAATGGAAGATCATCTGGGAAAAACTAGATCGTGTGGTAAAAATCACTCCTTAATATCTCCTTGAGTTGGTGTCAGTTAAGGTCTCATATTTAATTCATGTTATTGACAAATGTCAGTTTCAACAGCTCCACTGATCATTAAACGATAAGAGAAATAGACCATATCTGTAGGTGCATCCAGTCTATTGGAATGCAGGAGATTTCCCTCATGAGTTTTGAAGTGCATTATGGGTCCTAGTAGTTGTGTTTGAGAGACGTTAGGTAATTTAAAAATAATATTTTTCTGTTAGTGTTCAGTTGTATTTTGGAGAAAACATAACCAGCATATTACCATTTTCAGAATAGATAAAAAGTACTTTCTAAATTTAGCTTAAATTCTAAAAATGAGTCAGCATAGATACAAATATCAGTAACGATATAAGTGGGTCGCTAATATGGAGGAAATAGGAAGTGTCCAAATGAATGAAATTTGAAGAACATCTTATTTCATGGTGGTTTCATTCAACAAGATATAGATAGGGGGACCCATTAAATTTTCCCACCCCTAACAATCCATCAAAGTAATTAGAAGGCCAGCTATACAACACTATGCTACCACAAAGCTGAGACATGGCAACTTCTCCTCGACTGGGACTCCCCACACTCTGTAGACAAAACACATGCTTGACAAGGCCCCGTTCTCCTCACCCAGGCACCCTTGCCAACCAGCACATCATCATGCATTGTGCAAAACAGGGATGCTGTAGCCCCTTGATTCGGAACAGGCATTCAGATGTCCAAATAGTATTTTAGAAATTTTAATGGAGAAAAAAGAAGGATAGGAATAGCGTTTAACCAAGAGTTAAGTACCACTCTGTTTTATTTTAATTCAGTCACTTCCTTTACTGTTAGCAGTAGAAGCCTACTTTAAAAAAAAAAAAATCAGATCTCTGCAGGCTGAAGAGAGGCTAATCGCTTCTCCTTTGTAATGGCAAACTTGCTATGCTATTCCACAGAGCTGGTTAGTGTTTTCAGAGTCCTGGCTTAGGACCTGTTTCTGGGTGGGTGGGGAGGATGCACATGAGCCCCTATGGGGCAGGACCTCGGTGTTCCCTAGAGGCAGGCCCAGCTGTTAGGTGGTAGGGCCTTCTGAGAAGGGTTTCTGGCTTCTGGCGTAAGTGTAGACAAGTAAGTCACAGGTGCTACTTCTGCAGCGTGTGTGGCAAAGAAGGGTGTGGTGGCAAAGTAAGTAATCTCCCTGGGACAGTGCCCTCTCAGGGGAGCCAAGGCCTTGGGGTGACTGCTTCTGGAGAGCTCAACACACAGGGCTCAGACACTGCGCTCTCTGGTCCTTGACGTCTTTGTAAAAAACAACCAGAAAATGTTGGGTAAACTTTAAAACAAGAAAAACGGATTTTACAAATGAGGCGGAGCCGGTTCATTTTACTTAGGCTGGAGCTTTCTCTCAGCCACTTTCGCATTCCCAAAATAAAGCAGGCAAACCTTCCCTAAACACCCCTCTCCCCAATCACACGCGGGACTAGCAGCTTCCTTAGCTTCTTTGGAATTTCTAGAAATATGTGTTTAGGCAGCTTGCATGAAATATAGAGAAGTATGAGGAATACAGTAGACTTGGGTCGGGACTAAAAAGGTCCAAGTGTCCCTGGGCGGTGCAGGAAAAGCGAAAGGCTTATGGAGAGAAGTATGTGAGAAGTTTATTGGCATTTGCTTTAGGAAGCCTGAGAATCTCCATAGAGAACGAAATCAAAACGCACACTGAGGTGTGAAGGGTTTGTTATTGTAATAAGTCGCCCCGGTCTCCGCCGGACTTTGTTCTTTCTACATCAATTTTCCAAGCTGTTTGGGTGGGTCAACCACACTCCAACATCCTGTCTCCAAATGCTAAATAAATACCAAGTTCACGTCAGACTAGGGAAGCCAGGCATAGCTAATGTCACTGAAGATTCAGAATGCTTATTTTCACTTGATAATTCACCTTCAGCATGATTGAAGTTGGCATACCCAGAGGAACATATATCCTTTGTGTAAATGTCCAGAGAGGTAGATAAGGGAGTGTTCCTTTGTCAGCCGCTGGGGCATCTGGAACTAGCTTGCAGTATAGCTACCATGATAGAAGAGTTCTTTTTTTCTTAATATTTTGAAAATCTCAATTAAAATAAAATTACAATATCCCCCTCCCTTCCTCCAACCCCTCCCATGCTTCCCTTACTCCCTCTCAAATTCTTTTCCTTGGATTATTATTGTTACATATTTATAAGGACAAATGTATATAAAATGCTACCTCCTGGCTCCATTCAGGATTGCTTACACACACACACACACACACACACACACACACACACACACACACACATATGATTGCAAGGCTCACCACTAGGCATTGTACCAGCGGTTATTTCAGATGCCACCTGTGGGGCAGGTTCAGTTCTTGAAAATAATAAAGGTTGGGCAGGATACAAAGCTTCAGACTTTCCCGAAGGACTGCTAAGGATTAGCCAATCTAAGTCTGCATATGCCAATCAATGGCATTTTCATATCATTGTTTTTTAAAAATTAGGTTTAAAAAATAGCAAGAGTACATGTAGCCACTTTCCCTCCATGGTTACAGCAGATTTTTTTCAGTATAAATACCCCAAGGCAGTCTGTTTCCAGAATGCTTTGCGGAATTTCCAAGGGACATCCACATCTCTGCACCAACCTAAAGCGTGATTTTTTATTTTTTGTTGTTGTTTTAATGTGTTGGAAATGAATTTCTGCTAAGTCCTCAAATCCTCTCAGCTATGAGCGTGAAGAAAAATTTCAATGTTCCATGATTCCATGTGGTACTTCCTTTTGTATTTTATAAAGAAGGAAGCTTCAGTGGCTAGGGGTGCTCAGGGAGGAAGGCTTTCCAGGAGTAGCGCAGACAGCTGCTGTTCTAGAGGAGGGCATGGCTTTGAAAGTCTCCTAGCTCTGGCGTCTGCGTGGCCGCTTTGCACTCCTGCCTTCTGGATTCGGAGTTCCGCCCCTTTGCTTTGTAAGTCAGCAATTGACCAGGCCCGGTTGGGCGCTTTTTTCCCCCTTTCTTACTTCCCTGCTATGTTTTGAACTGCCTTCTCACAGACGTCATTCAGCCCTTGAGAAATAGTTTCTGCCTGGTGGGTGAAACTGGATAATAGTTCTCATTCACAAAGACTTGCAGCCCGGTCCTCAGGGGACACAACGGAAACTGGCTTGGCAGGTACCTCCACCCACCCAGCCCACCGAGCTGCTCTCCTCCAGCGACCCCCTTTCCTCCACGGAGAGCATTGTCTGTCGTCGCCCCCACCACCCGCGGCTGGTCGCCCTGAACTGAAACTTCCTTGACAGCTCGCCCTCTGCCTGTCACCCGGCTGCCAGGCACTTTCTTTTTTCTACCTGAGTGAGTGCATGGGGAAAACCACTAAGTCCGTCGTTATGGAATTGCAAAAAGGAGATTAAGTGACCCATTCGCTGAGCTGGCTTCCCTTGTGACCCAGATGGAGAAGCGATTCAAAATCCAGTTCCTCTGTTGGCAAGGCAGGCAGAGAAGGAACTCCCTTCAGAAGAGCCCGGGGCTTGGGCATGAAGGAGGAAAGCCCGCCTGCTGCCTGCAACACTGAGCTGAGACAGGAGGTAGCCTCCCTGACCCTGGAAACCCTTCAAAGCTTTCTTTGTGGAAAGCTAGCTGATGTATATTGATCAGAAGACTTGAACATTTTCCTTATCCGTCTCCCCTCTTCAAAATGAGCATAATTATGAAGCCGAGATCCAGGTCCACAAGTTCCCTGAGGACTACGGAGGCAGTTTGGTAATGTGTTCCTCTCCCCACTCCCCATACTTCTTTCTCCCTCTTTCTCTTTAAGACCAGCATACAACTCAAGTACTTAGTAATTGCTGCTAAGGTGCTATGCTAAAGCTTTGGGGAAGAATGTATTTGATTGGCAGCTCCCTTACTCTGTATTTCCCTCCTTAACCTGTCCTATATAAAAAGGTGTGTGTGTGTGTGTGTGTGTTTAAATTTAACTCCTTGTGGACCATAGCAATTTATCTAAGAGTCACTTTTAAGGAAGGGAAGAAAGTGGTGATTTTTTAAAAAAATGAAAGCTTGCCAGCTCTCACATCTGATTTGGTGGTGTGTTTTGTCACCTTTTGTGAGTACTGCAAAGATTGCCTTGGGTGCTGGCAAGGGTTAGGAATTAATGACGCTAGAAAGCTTTCATAACTTAATAGAAAAGCACCTGGAACATAAAACCAACCATGTGGCTAAACCCACATCAAGTTCTTTGCCATTCAATCATCTCATCTTTATTTATTAATATGTTTAGGGTAATATAAAAGTTTTAGTTTAATGAAATATAAGTCCATTTCAATTTAGTCTAATATACATTCTGCTCTTTTTCACTAATTCTAATTTGATATGCAAATACACATATGATGCTTTAAAAAAACACTTCCTATTAAAGTTTGCTTCTAGCTTTTTATAGAATTCTTTATGGGAACTTCAGAGGAAAATATTATGGATTGTTTACATTAACAGCTGTGAATGTAAACTTCTTTGAGGTAGGAACAATCACACTGGATAAAGGAAATAAAAGCAAAGACTAAGGGAGAATCAGGCAGTCAGTAAGACCTAGGATGTCTTATATATGCAGACAAACTCACATCTGAACACGTGAATCATTTGCACAGGATAGCTAACTCCTGTTTACGTAGGTGGCTAATTCTTCCATGCTGTTATCCTAGGGCTTGCCTGTAGACTGGAAACAAGAATGCCCCATCAGTTGTATTTCTGTGAATTTTAATAAATTCAAAAAACCAATATATCTTTTATAATATTTGTCATAACTATGAGTTAACTGAATTCCATAACTATGAAAATTTATAACTGGAGATATACTTTTCTGGCAACCTCTCCCTACATAATAGTTACTGGGAAATGCATAAAATCCTTTTATAAATTTATTTAGCTGATGTAAACCACTGCCATAAGCAGCCATATATAAGTGGGTTTCACACATTCCTGACTTATATCCCAAATAAGTGAAGAAGAAAAAAGATCTCAGTTAAACAAATAGCACGGAGGCTTATTTTTAGCTTCAGGGCTCAGTTGGCAGTAATTTATTTATTGCAATTGGCAATAGTTACCAGCATGGCCAGTCTTTGTGTGTCAGTGATTGCCACAGACTGTTTTCAACCATAGCTCTTCTGTTAAGTTGTATGAGACAAACCAACAGGTAGAAACACAATTCAAAATACATATGAAAATACTGACTTTTTCATGAATCTGTCCTTCCGCTTAACTTCTAAACTTCTACATTGCATTGCTCTCAAAGTGATTTTGTATGATAAATAAATGTCACTAAATGCTAGTTGTCCCTAGCCATAGCTGTGCACTACAGAAACATCTCTACTTAAGCTTATATCCATCAAAGAACATTGATTAACTGCTTGAATATAACACTGTATACTTCAAGTAACTTGGACTAAGGATGTCACAGACTATAAACATAATTCTACCATTCTACACACACACACAGACACACACACATGTGTACACACACTCATGCTCCATTACTTAAAATTTGACATATTTCTCTCTCTACCTCTCCACCAGCCTTGGCAAGCTTAGCTGGGCAATGTTGCCGTTCTAAGTCCTCAGATATCTTGTCTTTTTGTAATTGAGTTTACATGAAAGAAACTTGTTAATTTACCTTTTATTCTTTTTTTCATTCCAGTTACTATTTATTTATTTATTTATTTAGGAAGCTCATATTTTGACTACACCATCTTGCTTTGGTTATGTAACTTTGTTGACCCACTTTCTACAAATCTGCCTACTTTTCTCTAGAATGTCCCAAACTCAAATATTACCTTTAGAAGGTTTTTAACTGTCTTAAGCTCATGTCCAGTGCTTCAGATGACTGACTGCCTGTTGTGTTCCTCCTGTCTGCTGCCCCATGTGTACTGTAACCGGCCATCTACTCCCAGTTGCCTTAATCAGCCCAGACCTGTCACGTGGTCATAAGTGATTGCCTGGCAAATCCACAGTATTTCACACTCTCCTTTTATGCCACTTACTAAAAAGGTCGATCTTTATTATAATTAAAACTTTATAAATTTTAAAAAAAACCTTGAAATTATTCTACTGGTGTTCTTGTAATGTGTGTCATAGGTTTTAAGTTTAAATAAAGAGGGTTGCATATTCATTCAATGGCTGTTTACTGAATACCCCCGATACATCACGTTCCAGCAGAAGGTGACTATGGCTCAGATTTTCAACCATTCCTTTATACTTTTACAGCGTGAGTTGAAAAAAGTTTGATATATAAACTTTGTTGTTCTCATAAATGTAATAAAAATGGCAAGTTCAATGGTGGGGCTCTGCCTTTCGTTTCCTGTTGCTTCAATATTGATATTCATTCTTCAAATTCTATGTATTAAAATGACATTTCCTTTTTTTGAGATTTATTTATTCTTATTCACATTCATGTTTTGCCTACAATTTATGTCTGTGTGATGGTGCCAGGGCTCTGGAACTAGAGATATGGACAGGGATAGTTGTGAGCTGTCGTGTGGGTACCGGGACTTGAACCTGGGTCCTATGGAAGAACAGCCAGTGCTCTTATCTAGTGAGCCATCTCTCTCGCCACCAAACATGGCAGTTCACTTCCATAAATATTTGAACTTTACATGTCTCAAATGTTGATTTACTTCATAGCAAAATAATGTCATTTATTCCTTGAAACTGCTATAGTACTTCTTTTATAAGCATATTCTAAGACCATGTATTAGTTTAATTAAGATGTTTGATTTAGTTTAAGTAAAAGGACAAAACTATTAATTAGCCATCAAAACACAAGTAACCACTTGTAAATGAAACTGCCTTTGTTCTTTTCCAGCTGTCAGGAAACTCCAGTGTTAGCTGGTATATTTAAGATCATTACGTAACCTAGTGGCAGAGCTACAACCCTTAAACATGACTGCAGTTCTATGAAATAAATTTGATCCTGGAACACATAAAATTTTATTTATATGAGAAAGGGTGTGGAAGCTCTATTCCAACATTTTGATAGTGGTTATTTTATAGAGTAAAGGAGATAGGAAAGGAAGTCAGGAGACTGCAGACTTTTTGCTGGAATTCTGTATCTCATAGGCTCTTTTTCATGGGGAAAATACCGCACAGGAAACTTTTGTTTAAAATGAGGTTCTGAATTTAAACAAGCTAACACACACACACACACACACACACACACACACACACACACATATATATTATAAACCCTGGGTTCAAAATTGGTAAGCGTCCGAATAAAGAACTGATAAAACTTTCTGAATCACATCACAGCTATTGGCACGTTAGTTTTTTATTTGTTCTCTTCACCTAAGATTGTAAAATTTCAGGCTGGTTGAATACTGTTATTTTGGCTTGAAGACCACAGCGCTGGGGGGGGGGGCATTTGCTTGGACTAGCATGGCTAGTTTTATAAGTGAGTATTTTAAAAGAAAAAGCGATGTAGCATCACTGATTCATATGTTGAAGGAGAACTTAATTATAGCCCCGGCGCTCATTCTCACTTGCTCTTGTTTCTATCAGAGTTGCCGATGCTGCTTAAGAATTTAGCAGATGACAGTTGCCCTATTTCTCTAGCAACACCGCTTCTGGCTTCCATCTCGCAGAGGGGCTTTCATGAATGCGAGCGCTGGGGAATTTAACATATAATGTAACATTATAAACCATTAAAAGGAGAGAGTGGGAATATCTAAAGTCTACAGATGAGAAAATGATGTGGGCAAGACCTTGTAAATCACAGTTGCCAGAGAAGCCTGGGAGCAGACCTCAAGTGTGTCCATTTGAAAGCTAATGTTCTTGCGTCAGCTTTTCTCTACTGGCTGTGTCATTAGCATTTTTAGTGACTACAGAACTGGCCATCTGGCGAGTACAGCTTCAGTGTACCACACACTGACGGAAGTTTCCTTCTCCCGAGTATGGTGGCGGACAGATTTGAGACCAGTGCTGTGAATGTGTGAAAGGCCATTGTAGTTCCATCATTTTGGCCCTTAGAGCATGCGTGGCAATGAGTAAGCTCACCTGTGCGTCACAGGGGGGCAGACTGAGCCAAAGTCCATCTTTCTAGATGTGTTAGAAAGTTTAACTCTGTTCTGTGCAAGCTCTGATAGGATGGGGGAGGGGAGAACAATGTCTGAGACTTCGTGGAGTTTCACATTGTTAAATGTTGGCGTTGAGAGGTATCTGATCTCCCCACCTGGATGTTTTATTTTAGAAACTTTGTGTAGGGGGCTACACATGGAATTTGCACATTACTCCGTTTCCAACATACAACTGGTTTACTTGAGTGATGACTCTCGAAGTGTTTTGCTGTTGTGGCCATGTGGCGTGTCTGTTTAATCCAGTTGCTTCCATTAATAGATTGTCTGTATTGCAGCCTCCAGATGGACTGCTTTTAGAAGTGATTGTGACGCCTTGGGTGTCATTTAAAACCTAACATGAGGAGCCCAGAGCACATTTGCAGACGCATTTGCCTTTCCCATGTCATAAGTTTGGGGAGTTTCTGCAAATAAACTCTTTTCGATTCTGCTTTTCGATTCTGCTTCGATCATGCTCTATGTATTAGAAGCCACTTGGTTCCTTTAGAGCTCAGTCTATTCACCTGTATCATGGAAGGCTAGGGAAAGCCAGCCAGCAGCTTTCCACATGTGCTTTGCACATGAAATGTGACTTGACTAAGTACATGTGTGTATTTGAAAGGAGATGCATGTTAATATCTGTGTGCATCTGATGCATAGATACACATAGATGGATTTTCCTTTGGACTGCCAGCTAACAATGACTCGCAGACTTATTAACTGTGAAAGCTTGACCTTAGCTTAGTTTTTTTTCCCAGCTATCTCTTATAATTTAGTTAACTCATATTTTTTAATCTACATTCTGCCTAGTGGCTCCGTTACCTCTGATCTGTACCATATGTCTGACTTCTGTAAAGTCCCAATGACATCTCTGCCTCTCTTCTTCCCAGAGTCCTCTCTGTCCCCAGAAATCCAGCCTAACCTCTTCCTGCCTAGCTATTGGCCATTCAGCTGTTTATTAAATCAATCACAGCAATATATCTTCACATAGTACAAATATCCCACAACAACACATATTTTAAAAGCATAAATATGGGTGATACATTTAAGTAAAAGCACTCATATGAAAGAAAAAAGAAAGAGTGTGGTTTGAGGTGGGTGGGATAGTGGGGAGGAACTGGGAGGAGCTGGGGAAAGGGAATTATAATCAGAATATATTATATGAAAAAAATCTATTTTCAATTTAAAAAGTTTCATTAAAAACAACAGCAATAAACTAGGCAATAAGTTCATATCTTTGCTCCCTTCTGAACCTTTCCCTATCTTGCAGCCTTTTTTCTTTTAGAATTTCATATGTAGATGCAGTTTTCATGACACACCCCACATCTTCCCTCAAATTCATATCTGGAGGCTCATCCTTGAAGAAAGCTGACTTTCCTGCTCTCAGCAGCCACTGCTGCCTGTAGTGTAGGGCACACCCCTAGTTGAAGACTTCTGCACCTCTGAAGAGCCACAGGGTCCCACAGAATGTCACTTGAACCCACTAAGCTAAGAACTCTAAACTCACTCATTTACAATTATCATCTACAGGACAATGTCTTAATCCTAGCAAGCCGCTTTTTGCGTGTTCTGGGCCTTGTGAACTGGGTTGAACTTACTGTGGCCGGCAAGACCTCAGAATCATAGACACATCTCACAAGAAACTACAGAGTAGTTAGGTAGAGATAGATACAGTTTTTAATTAGGATCTGCATTATTTCGTGTCTCTGTTTTGCAAATTTACTTTAGACTTATCAGGGAAGAGACTCTCATTGCTCTTTAAAGCTGTGTGTGACTGACAGGTCAGGAATTGATCCTGGTGATTGGTAAGGAAATGCCGAATTAGGACTGAATGCTTCCGAAGAAGGTGCGCCTTCAGTCTGGCTATTGTAACTGAGGCTGTCCACACTCTTCCTACCTTCTGCTAATGAATCAAGTTCCTAGTAACTAGCACCTTGTGCGATACTTTCTTCAGGGACCTGCACTACGGAGACAGCTCTTTTCATGTGTGTAGCAGCGCTTGGGTCTAGCTCTTCCTTCATCAAGCTGGGGATGTGACAGTTTGGACCCTGTGACTGAAAATTGCCTTCATCAGAACTAAAGGAATAGCTTGCCTGTTGGTTCCTCTGGCAATTTGGAGCACGGAATTTATTGCAACAGAAGGTGTTGGGACATGACTGTAATCGTGAAATTAGGATAGTTACTACTGGGTCTACCCAAGTGGTGCTTGTAAGATTAAGCAAAAGAGGATGAAGCTGCAGATGAAGGATTTAATGATGTCTTTGTGGAGTTTGCATTTATCTCTTAGAAAGATGCCTGAGAGACACACATAGATCTTCTGGATGCTAGTAATGCTGGACCTACAGAGGTTATAGGGTCTGCGTGAAGCAAGGACAATGGTGCCCTAGTGATGCTCAAAAGAGCTAGTGAGAAAGACAGTGACCATGCTCAGTCTTTACCAAAAGCCAGTGTAAGAGCTGGGTAGGTTTAAAGGTACAGGCCTGTGATCCCAGAATTCAGGAGGCTAAGGCAGGAGGATTGGACACTTTAAAGTTGGTATACATAGTAAGACCTTGGCCAAGAAAGAGGGAGGAGGAGAGAAGTAGGAAGAGGAGGGACGAAGGGAAGGATGGAAGAAAAGTTCATATTACATGTTCAGTTATACATAGGGGTTGAAGATGATACTTCCGCCAAAAGTTCTGTCTCTTGGCTTGTGAGATGGCTTAGCAGTGCAGTATGTTAGCAACAAGCCGATGACCTCAGTTCAATCCCAGTATCCACACGATGGAAAGGGAGAACCAATTGTTCTCTGGCGTCCAAACACACGCTATGGCAGTCACAAGCACACACGCCCTAATAAGCCAATACAAAAGAAAGCAGCATAAACAACTATCTCCAAAGATAAGGGACTAGAGGACAGGCTGGGGCACTATGTGGTTCCAAAGACAGGGATCTAGGCTGAGGGACAGTTAAACATAACTGTAGCGATAACTAATGGAAGCTAGGTTTGAGCTGTGCCTCACTGCCAAGTGCCTCTCTGTGTAGTCGGGTTTGTTTTAAACTGGGAACTGCTTCAGAGGAATGAAGATTTGGGAGGAATGCAGGGCTTGTGGGTATGGTTTCTTAGGGCAACCTGGGAAACATAAATTCCAAGTATTTGATAATCGACTCCCAGATTCCCAAGTGATTGGCCTTCTACCCTTCTAGCAGCCTATTCTGTTTAATCACACTACTGATAAATGAACATTTTAGTTAGAAGCCACTGCATACACACACGCAGTAAAAGCCCTCCTGTTCCTCTGTTACACTTGAGAGAATACAAGGAGTTATAGAAGATAGTCAGAATACACACACACACACACACACACACACACACACACACACACACACACACACACACACACCACTCCTGATGTTTTAGGTTGCTTGGTTGGCTAGTTAGTTTGTTGACTTTTCTCTTCTTAGATAAGATCTCAGTTGTAACTTCTGCTGTCCTTGAATTGTTATGTAGCCCAGACTGGTCTCAAATTCACATCCCTTTTCTTCATTCTTCTAAGTGCTGGGATGAGAGGGCTGCCAACACTCCCACCCTAATCCCGGTGTTTTCAACCCGCAGGGCCAGCAGGCCTTGTTTATGCCTAATACTAATCTCCCTGCTTAAATTTTAACCTATCTGCCCTGGTTATCAGGAGATAGGGAGACCTGTAGGTAGGTGTGTCTCTTTTCTGGCTTTTGAAAGCTGGTGTTCTGAGCCTCTTTTCATTCTGTATTTTAAAATATTCTTTCTGAATCATAAATCACACCAATGTGATTCATTAACTGTCTCATTAGATGTAATTTCTGTATATGATTGTTTTCATACTTCCTAGATAAGACTGATCCATTGTACCAACTTTTCCTCGCATTTGAAAGATATCTGCAGGGAATTATTCAACTCTGTAATTAATTTACACATTCATGTACATGTAGACTCCAGAAGACTGTAATTCCAAGTATCTGTGATGTCACAGTGTGGCACAGAACGTATTCTTTGTGTCAAGGGATTTACATAATGCTGTGTGACTTTGACTAAGTCACTGTAAAATGTGCCATATTGCAGTCAGTGGCATTCCATGATGTCCTAAGCCTCTATTGGCTGTAGCATTTTCTCCGCTGCTGCAACTTTGTCCTAAAACAGCAAGGACCTGATCAATGGATGGCTGCATCACCAGCCAGCTAGAAACAGTGCTTCCCAAGTCTACTAAAACAATCGCATGAGAACCAAATAAGGTTGATAGCCACAGTGTACTGAGAATTTGTTACTTGTGCGACATCAAACTTGGTGCCATCAGAGCTACTGCGTTGGGTAAAACTGAAGCTGCAGAGCTAGTGCCATCCCACAGCTGCAGGGAAACCTGCTCTGTCTAAAGCTGAACTTTCCCCCACGGTTTCTGCCGTTGTCCTCGATGTCTACACTTAGCTATACCTGGTTTTCCTTCATGGTATTAATAAAACTTGTTCAGCAAGCTGCTACTTAGCCTTCCCTTTCTGTCCTCTCCAGAAGGCCAAGGGTCTCCTGTTTCACATGTGCATCTGAGAACAAGGCTCCTCTTTCTGCCTTCTCTTCCAGGTTTTACACCCAATCCTTCTACCATGGGTCCTGGAGATGAGTAGGAAATAGAGCATGGACTTTGACACCGCTCCATCCCTTAGAGAGCTAGCCTTTTCCTCCCGAGTCACACCACCCGCTGACCCTCCTCCTCTGGTCAGACTATAAATTGCACTGTTTTCTTCCTCTCTGGCACTGGACCAGTTTGGAGAACCATAAACTCTTTTAAATAAATGGGACCACAGAGCGTAACCTATAATCTCTTTCTCCCCACCCCTAGCCCCAGCTAGCCGCTGGCAACGTTTTGTTAGTCTTTAACATTTCTGGTCAAGTAAGATCAAGAATAGCTGTTAGAACCAATAGCATGGCTTACATAGTAAAGGGTTTTGTTGGAGAAAATCTTTCAAACTCTAAAATGTGTTTTAAAATGAAATAGGTATCTGTAAACTAATCTACTAGATTGATAACGTATTAGAATGGTGGATTACTTTAATAGGTATCTACTTCAGGAAAGTGTATGGAGCTGAATTTTACTATTATTTGTAGTAGACTTTAATATAATCTAAGACTTAAGCCTAGAACTGTGAAATCAACCTGTGCCACACTTGTAGCGTAACTTCAGTTTTTAAATTACATTTCTCTCTCTCTCTCTCTCTCTCTCTCTCTCTCTCTCTCTCTCTCTCTCCCCCTAGTGTGTCTGTGTAGGTGGAGTCTGTGGGGGAGGGGCAAAAAGGCACCCCTGCTTGAGCACAAGGCAGATCACATGTGTGGAGGTTAGAGGACAACGCATCAGAATTGGTTCTTCCCTTCCATCATGTAGATCCCAGGGATCGTGCTTAGGTCACCTTGGCAGCAAGTCTTCATCTGCTGAACCAACACACTAGTTCCCATAGCATCCTAAAGCTGGGATTTGCAGAGAACAAGGTCTCAGAAATCCCCTAAAAGGAATGAGATGAGATGTCATTTCACCCCACTACAGGAACTGAACTCTGATCAGTAAATTTTTAGAAGTCATACGGCTAAGTAGATACCTGTAATTCATGTTTTGAAATTCTAAATTCACTTCTCCTAATATATCTTCTAATTTTCTTTGAGATATGGCATCACTATGTAGCCCTCGCCGGCCTGAAATTCACTATGAAGATCAGGCAGGCATGCAGGGAACTCCCAGAGATCTGTCTGTCTCTACTTCTTGAGTGTGTTCCAACAGCCCTGGATTCCTTTTTGTTCAGTTTTGTTTTGTTTTGTTTTTCAAGACAGAGTTTCTACGTGTAGCCTCCTTGGCTGTCCTAGGACTCATTCTGTAGACCAGGTTGGCCTAGAACTCACAGAGATCCACCTTCTTCTGCCTTGTGTGAGTGTTGGGATTAAACACGTGTGCTACCACCTCCTGGTCAGTCCTAGATTCTTAATATACTCTTGTCAGATACAAGTATAGCCATTTGTCTTGACTAAATGCTGACTGTGTGCTGCGATTGTCAGTATTTACAAGAATGAGCCCATGAAGTCCTCCTGGCAGATCTGTTGGCACATCTTCATTCTGGTCCTACTATGGAATAGGAAGCCAAGGTCTCCCAGGGCCACTCAGCCAAGCTTGTGACACACAAAAAGAATTGCACGCATCATATGCTTTTTTGAAAAACTAAGTGAGCTACTTTAATTTTACTTTTTTTTTAACACTTTCCTCCATTTATATAACACACTTTAGTGGGTTTTACTTTCTAGTGCCTTCTCTCATCCCCCTCCCTCTTGCAGCTGCCTTTCTTCTAAGCAAGTCCCCTCCTACTTTCACATCTCCCCTGTGTGTGATGCCCTGAGTTCAGAGTTCCTGGTTGGAGTGTGGGTGGGAGGTTATTTACTGGTACAAGGGCATCTTATCAATGGTTCCACCACTGAAGAAAATGACACCCTTTTCCTTCGACAGATGCTTTTTAAGATTCTACAACCTTACCTTTAACAACGATCTCTCTGTTAGCGCATTAAATAAGCCATGCCTACGGTGTCCAGGATGGGTCTTGATTCCGGTATGTGTCCAGGAAAAGATATAGTAGGCACTTTCTAAACATATGAATTGGTGTAAACTAGAGCCTATATATATACATTTGGAAACTGGTTTAGCCCACTAAGGTTTCTTTTCCCTAAGACGTTCTTGGGCACATCTCACAATGAGGCATTTCCACACAGAAAGCTACTCCAGATAAGTCATATTCAACAATGAGATTCCAGGAAGACACCCCTGTGTGAGGAGGGGCCAGTGAGGCAGAGATGGCAATAAGAACGGGTGGGTTAGAAGCCAGTGGTAGTTGTTTGGGAGGATGTACTGAGAGCTTCACTGGGCTCCTGGAGAAAGTGTTAGTCGGTACTTGGTGGTATCTGCCTAAGGAAAGGGTGTCCTTGACTGCTTGTCATTGTAATGGCCCTGGTTTGTACAAACTCTGACATTTGCGTGCAAATGAAGTTGCTATCGTGAACACATCTCAGATATCATATACATGTGGTCTGTGACAGTGTTTTGATTATCTCACCTATCCTGAGTATATATTAAAAATGATCCTTTTGGACATTGTAAATCAAAAAGGGAAAGGTAATTAATTCACAAAAGCTCTCTCTGTAATCCCAGCTCTGTAACGCTAGTCTTAATAAAAAGTAGAACTGGCTGTTCTTAACTTTGAGCCATTGTCCACTCCCTACTGCACATGACACTCATTGCAATTTCAAAAATCACAAGGTATAATTCTCTGCTTATGGATTGTATAGAAATAGAAGAGCGCAATGTGCCTTCTTATGTTTGCTTATCCCAGCCCCTTGCACAACGATATCTGGATGGTGATCCCATGGTGATATGGACATGGCTCATTCCTCCCTGCTGATGTGTAGTTAATTAAGCCAACTATTGTTTAGAGTAGAAACTCAAGTATAATTTGAGAGTACCATTTGGAAAGCTACTGCTCAATGTAAGATATAAGAATAGGATCATCTGAAGCTGTTCCAGAACTCGGACTGCAGTTCATAATAAAGCAGGTATTTTCCATGTGTAAGACCCAAGGCTCTAGCCCGAGAACCGCAACTGAGTTTTAAAATTAAGTGCAGATTTAACAGTTGAGTTCGCGTGTAGAGAACTATTAAGAGATCACAGAACCCTTTATACGCTTTCACTCCCAGCAGCCACTTCTGATCAGCCTTACTAGATACCTCATTCAGAACTAAAACGCTTTTGCCTGGGCTCTTGTAAGACCCTGTGTATCTTTCTACTGTAATTCTGGAAATATTGCCATTTTTATCTGCTGTTTCTCTTGCCACTCCTGTGAGCACATTTCAGGGTTTCCTAATCTTTGCTCAGGGACAGGTCTCTGTTCCCAGCACTAGGCTGGCTTCCTCCCTGGCTGTCAGTAGGCAGTCCATTGTCTCTACAGAGCAGCTAATTGTTCTGTAACAAAGAGTGTTATCATCTGCTGCTAGCAAGGTAGCACTTTGCTAAAGATTGTACTGGCCAAGTCAGGAAGACAGATTTTTTTTATGACATAAAGTCTTTGGGAACCTCTTTTGCTGAATTCCTATGGTTTTTCCTTCACTCTTGCTCTACCACCTTTACTGAGGAGCCTGCTACCATACATTTCTGAATACCCTTGGTTCCCTCCCATATTTCCCGTTCTAGAAACTATACAGCTAAGTAATCCTCAACACTGTGAGCTGCCTGAGTAATGCTTTTCAGTATCACCAATAACGATGAATTACCCACAGGAATGATAGAAGGGATGGCTTACACAGGTCCATCACCCACTAGGCATGGCAAACCATCTCAGGCATTCAGGAGTGCTGACTGCATACAGCTGAGAGACCCCTTGTCCATGCTCACTTTATCTTCACTGAGCACCTAGGAAGCCCAATACAGCTATTCTATCCAGGCAGATTGCAAAATTTCAACAGAGACCAGCTTCTCCCAGAGCTCTAACAAGAACTGACCTCTGCCTTCCAAGAAAGGGAGCAGTTGAAAGTTAACATTTCTGCTTACATTCTGAACTTTTCCCATTACGAAGTCAGCTTTTAACCTTCCCATACTTAAGATTCCAATAGTTTGGAATGCTGAGAAATTAAGGCTTACTCCTTAATTATAGAGGAAGTGATTATTCTAATATTATTCCCAAACTATTTCTAGCCATTTGACCTTTTACGTAGTTGTATAGTTTTAAAAACTACAGTCCTTAAAGATACCTTCCTTTCTGTGGGTATATCATTTGCAAAAGTAAAAGTCCATTTTACACCATTTTGGTTAGCCATGTTTTCAAACTGGTCTGCTTCTAGACCCTCATACTTGGGTAGCTGTCAGAGAGACAGTACATGGCCCTTACCTTTTAAAAATGAGTGCAGAGGCTATGGAGAGCATTCCCGTGCATACAAGAGTTCTGATTTTACCTCCTGTCTTTCGTGGCTTGTGTTTACTTCCACGGGAGACGATTCTTAGAGTTTAAGAGGGTTCTCATCACTTTCAGAGTTTCATTGATGACAAGAGTGTTTAGAAACCTCAGTACTTGAACCCGGGGTTAGTAATATGCAATAGATCTGATATAGTTGAGCTATTCTGATCAAAACAATTTCTGTGAACCAGACATATTTTTTTTTTTTGGTGGTGGTGATGTGGTGGGATATTAGACAACAATGCTGTTTTACTAAGGGATATTTTCATTCTAAATAAATGGTTTCCTCAGGAGCCTCCTAGTACAGAAGGCTGTGTCTGCCTAGTTAAATATCTAAATGTATTTTATCTAAACAGTTTAGAACCAACAGGTTTATTTTTATCTATTTTGCAGTGAGTTCAGCTTTAGTTCTTTTTAGTATAAACTATAGAAAGTAAGAGATTCTAATGGATGTACAGAAAGCAGGCATAGGTAAGGCACATCAGAACACAGCTGGAAAGAAGTGAATTTCAAATAAAAGTAAAGCAGAAAATGAATGCTTGGAATCATTTATCAAACTCTTTCCCTGCAGATAATCCCCAGGGCACATTTTAATTGTGTGTGTCTTGTCAAATTTTGAAAATAAAAACGTTGAAGTTATTGTTTGGGAATAAACTGATAAAGGAAATATCAAGGCCTCTCAATGAAGCTTATTACTATGACTGCCATGGGTGCAGTTGTATTCGTTTGCTACAGTAGTTCACCCATGACCACTTTCGTCTATGTGATGTTATTTCACCAAAAAGGGGTCAGGCAGGAAAAAGTAGTCAACGCATACATCCCATACATGAAGTAGGAAGAAAAGAGAGCTTATATGCTATTTATGTCATTCTGAAGTTCAGCCAAAATGCTTGTCCGTAAGGATTAAGATTGCCACACAGGGCACTCTGCAATGGTGGAAAACCCATTGGCCCAAAAGATAGCAAATGGTTAGTAGACTTTGACGATGACGTTCCTGTCATGTGGTACACTGGCATTGCTGCTCCAGCCCTACAGGCCTTACTTGGAGCTCACTGGCTCAGAACCTGTCCCAGGTCCTACGTGTTGCTCTTTCAGTGCATCATGAGGGCGGTTCCTCTCCTCTGTGTTTCAGGGTTTGGAAGGAAACTGCGTGCATTGGTTATGAAGTGTGTTCTGTGACTCTTACACCCGTCAGCTTCCTCCCCCCACCCTGTCAAGGAATCCTCTTAGCTTTTCAGTGTTTTGAAAGGTTATTCTTCTATCTCTGTTTTGTTGATGATTTGAATTGTTTATAAATTGCTTCTATGTGTACAACAATAAGTTTCATTGTTTTAAATTGCCATTCATTTCTTAGAAGTAAAAAAAAAAATTGGTTGAATTTCCAGTAGACACAGTATTAGATAATTTACTTAAATAGGTAGATAATTTTCTCAAAGTTCCAAACGCATGCACTTCCATGACTTGTGTCATTTGTGCTTAAATAAGAGACAGAGATAGCAACTGGGCAGTGGTGGCACAAGCCTTTAATTCCAGCACTCGGGAGGCAGAGGCAGGCGGATCTCTGTAAGTTCGAGACCAGCCTGGTTTACAAGAGCTAGTCCCAGGACAGGCTCCAAAGCTACACAGAGAAACCCTGTCTCAAAAAGAAAAAAAAAAACTCTCAAAAACCAGAAAAACAAAACACCCTCATACTTGTATGTTAAGCTTGGCCTGTTTCACTAAGCTGGCTTGTAAATTTTGTACAGATGTAAACTTCCTTGTTAGTTTCAAACCCCCATGACAAAGATCTAATCTGGAAGGCTAGTCTTAATTGAAAGCAAATGAATCCTAGGGAGACTTGCAGATCCTGGGGCTGTTGGGGGGGGTGTGAAGAAAGCACTGGCTGAGATCTCTGAGGAAATAAAGCAAATAAATACTTTAAAATATGCAAAATAATAAAGCTTGCGAATAATCAAGGACCATGCAAGCAAGTAGTTCAAGAGGGGATCTTCATTAATGTTAGCATGTTTATATGTAGTTTCATATTAATTTTGGCCCAAGTTAATACTTCAGGATAGGATAAATAATCTACTTACAAAATGGTATATGATGTCAAGTATAACTTAGGCTTCCCAATATATAATCTATTAGTGTTATATTGACAATAGCAGAAGGCTTAGTAAGAAATATCATTAAGGTAAAACTGAAATATTGTCTAATTTGAAAACTAAACCAAATGTGAGTCTTGGTTTAATCTGAGTTTCTAATTTGTATAAATTTAGAAGTCAATAAAGAAAAAAATACATCAGTGCTATTTCTATTCCAATCGGGTTTTGATGTATATGGTCTTCTTAAAGAGATACATATATCTTCTAAATTAAACATTATTTATAGACATGATCCTTTATTTTTGTTTTTAAATGTACATAAGGTTTAATAATGGCCTACAATGATGTTTCAAATAGATTAGAGAGATAACTACTTCTATACACAAAATAATGCAATGATAAAACTTTTGTTTAGGATAACTTCCCATACCTTATAGACAGATAGACATTTAGTTCCTCTTGTTTGCTGGACCCTGGGTATAAAATGGCACCTCGCTCCTTTACCAAGCTTCGTAATTCAATAAATAAAATAATTTCAGATGTCAAATTGTGGTTAAGTATAATTCCAGGAAAATGCAGGGTGATCAGTTAAAATGATGTATGTGTATGTGCACATGTGTGTGTGTGTGTCTGTCTGTCTGTCTGCACACCCTGCAGATGTACTTTAGTACATCAGGAAGTGTTGAACACAGAAAGACTCCGTCTAGGAAATACAGAGCAGAAGTGCTGTAGCCTTGACTGTCCTGAAGGCCGAGCAGTGGAACGGGGTAGCCTTTTCAACCATGCTAGGAAGAAATGTGCAGCCTCTAAATCAGTCTTTGCACACATCTCACATACAGATTCCTAATGAAAAGCTGAAATGGTTCTTCCTGCTGCGAGTCCTCCGTATATACCATTGACTGTGCTGTTCTCGGGCTCCTCGACCAGCTGTGTGATTCACCTCTTCTTGGGTGCCCTGACTGAGATACCAAAAAGAAAAAAAAAATCACCAATGCTGCAGAATCCTGTGACCTGGGTGGGTAGTCATCCCCGGATGATTTTAATAGTAGGATTTGCCTACCGTAAACAAACAAACAAACCGGCCACAGACAACAGCAGCCAGCTTCAGTTCCCCACACTGGATCATGGGAGCTGGGAAAGCGGCACATATCAAAGGCCAGGCACCGATTTCTCAGGGACGGGACTGTGAGGAGACTGTCTGGACTTTGTACGGGCTATCCTTACATCGTTTGTAAATGGATCCTGTCGACCGCAAACACCAAATGTACTCTTGCCCTGCAGAATCAGTTCTTCATGGAGCACTGTGCCCATCGTCTTCCTGGACTCCGTATTCATTTCTCCGGGATTTTCTGACTCAAAAATAGGAAAACAATGACAACCAATAACAAACAGAAATGACTGGATGACAGTTTTGGTAGGAAATATGTCATACTGTCATTTTTCAACAGCGTATCCACTGAAGATAGAAGTATAACTCCATTACATCCCGCAGCTGTAACACTTTGTAAGTCAGTATCTACCATCCCTGAACCGTAGTGAAGCAGGGATCGTCCTGCCAAGAAACATCCATTTGTGTGAAGATGACAGTACAGCTGAACAGGATCGCTCAAAATGAACTTCAAAATGAGTAAAGAGGGTGGGAGGTGGGCAGGGAGGAGCGGCCCACATCCAAACATAGTGCTGTGTTCCCTGAACACTTGGGTACATCTCCTATCATTAAACTTCACATACAGCTAAATGCTGCCAAGTTTACTGCTGTCCCTAATGTTTCCTCTCTGTCTCCCTACCCCATCTCTCTGTCTCTCTCTCTCTCTGTCTCTCTCTCTGTGTCTCTCTCTCTCTTTCTCCCTCCCCCTCTTTTTCTCTCCTTCCTTCTCTTTCTCTCTGTCTCCCTCCCTCTCTCCCTTTTACTCTCTCTCTCTGTTCCTCTCTCTCCTACCCTTTCTCTGTCTCCCTCCCTCCCTCTTTCTGTCTCTCTCTCCCTCTCTCTGTTTCTCTCTTTCCCTCCCTCTCACTGTCTGTCTCTCTCTGTGTTTCTCTCTTTCCCTCCCTCTCTCTGTCTCTCTCCCTCTCTCTTTCTCTCTGTCTCTCTCTGTTTCTCTCTATCTCTCTTTAACAGTTTCATCTTCTGGAAATTCAAATAATATAAGTGAATCTTGATACTTGATGTGAATCTTAATTGAATCACATTTTCTTTGTCATTTTATTCTAAGACTCCTACTCAGAGGCTAAAAGGTCATTTGAAATGTGGACAGCATTTGGAAAGCCACATAATAAATTCAAATCAGTTCATGCTTATTAAAAAGAGGCTTTTTTTTTCTCAAGTTGCACAACTCATGTAGAATACACCATGTACATTTTGTTTGCGTGTTTTAAAAAGAACTTATTATGTTGCTTCCCTGTAAGGTGACATCTATAAAGAATGAGAAAATCCCAGGTTTTCATTGGATCATCTTTTTTTAAGTGTGTTTTTTTCAATTATTGCAATTAGACTCCACTGGAGTTTTTCAGCTGCTATGGCTGTCAGCAGCTGGAAGAGATAGACTTTCTTTAAGGATTTGTTACACCACCTGTGTTTAGTCTAGCAATTCCACCTTTTTTTTTTATTGTTTTTATTGAGCTCTATATTTTTCTCTGCTCCACTCCCTGGCTCTCCCCTCCCTTTCTATCCTCTCCCATGCTCCCCATTTACTCAGGAAATCTTGTCTTTTTCTACTCCCCATGTAGATTAGATCTATGTATGTCTCTCTTAGAGTCCTCATTGTTGTCTAGGTTCTCTAGGATTGTGGTTTGTAGGCTGGTTTTTCTTTGCTTTATGTCTAAAACCACTTTGAGTTGAGTACATAGGATATTTGTCTTTCTGGGTCTGGGTTACATCACTCAATATGATGTTTTCTAGATCCATCCATCTGCCCACAAATTTCAAGATGTCAATGTTTTTTCTGCTGTGTAGTACTCCATTGTATAAATGTACCACATTTTTCTTATCAATCCTTCCATCGTGGGGCATTTAGGTTGTTTCCAGGTTCTGGCTATGACAAACAAATGCTGCTATGAACATAGTTGAGCACATGACCTTGTGGTACAATTGAGCGTTCTTTGCATATATATCCAAAAGTGGTATTGTTAGGTCTTGAGGAAGGTTGTTTCCTAATTTTCTGAGAAATCTCCACACTGATATCCAAAGGGGTTGTACCAGCTTGCATTCCCACCAGCAATGCAGAAATGTTCCCTTTACCCCACATCCTCTCCAGCATAAATTGTCATCCATGTTTTTGATCTTGGCTGTTCTTACAGGTGTGAGATAGAATCTCAGAGTTGTTTTGATTCGCATTTCTCTTGTGGCTAAGGATGTTGGACATTTCCTTTAGTGTCTTTCAGCCCTTTTTAGATTCCTCTGTTGAGAACTCTGTGTTTAGGTCTGTACCCCCAAGCAATCCTACCCTTTAAAAGGTTACTCTGTCCGCTAGGATGTAGGTGCAAGCATATATGCACTAAAGTGTTCTGCAATAGTATTACTAAGATAACACCAGAAAATTCACCAAGTCCATGACTGTGCCATTTGTAAGTCAACTTGGGGACCATTGAATCTACAAGGAGATCTGTTATGTGTTGGCATTGAGTTGCCTCCTAGAGTTGCAAACTGATTTCGACCTGAAAACAGCATACCCATGTTCACAGGTATCAACTCCCCTTGGTTTTTGGGGTGTTTTTCTTACTGTTATTCAAATACCAACAGTGAGAACAGTACCCACTCCCTCCTTACACTCACAAACAATGAGAACACGGCCCTCTCCCTCCTTGCACACACAGAAAAAGAAGAGTCTGTGTATTGTCGCACACTCTTTGTTTTCCACTTGGCAGTTGGCTGGTGTGTGGAGAGGCTCTTGAGTGTTTTGTGTGTTACAGTTTTGTTTTTCAGAACAGTTTTTTGGAGATCTGGGTCATAGGGTATACACATACACACTGTAGAGTCCACTTGTTTTAGTCTATTTATAGTTATAAAACCTTAATCCATGCTAGACTTTTCTATCACTGCTGAAGAAGCCCCTGACTCTTTCGATGCCTCCTCAAGCTCCCTTTGTCTCTCTGTACTGTGGTCCACACTTTGGTGGATTTGCCTGCTCAGTGTATTTGGTATCATATGTAGGATTTTGTGATTTGATTCTTTCACTTAGTATGTTATCAACATACATACATATTGTAGTATTATCAGATTTCTTTCTTTTTTATAGTTACAATATTTATTTATTTGATTTTCTTTTTTTCTTTTTAAAAAAAATTTTTCATTCAAAAATTTACTCTTCCTCCCCTTCTCCTATTCCCCTCCAGCTCTTCCACTAACCCTCCTCCCTCCCACTCCATCCTTAAGAGAGGGGACCTCCCTGTGGGAAGTCCAAGGTCCTCCCCCCTCCATCCTGGCCTAGGAAGGTGTGCATCCAAATAGACTAGGGACCCAAAAAGTCAATACATGCAGAAGAGACACGTCCCAGTGCCATTATCGATGACTTCTTAGTCCGCCCCCATTGGCAGCCACATTCAGAGAGTCCAGTTTGATCACATGCTCATTCAGTCCAGGTCAAGCTGGATTTGATGAGCTCCCATTAGATCAGGCACACTGTCTCAGTGGGTGGGCCAACCTCTCGGTCCTGACTTCCTTGCTCATCTTCTCCCTCCTTCTGCTCTTCAATTGGACCTTGGGAGCTCAGTTCATTGCTCTGATGTGGATGTGGGTCCCTGTTCTCTATCTCCATCCGTTGGACGAAATTTCTATCGTGATATTTAAGATATTCATCAGTGTGACTTTGGGACAAGGCCAATTCAGGCACCCTCTCCTCTGCCACCCATGGACCTAGCTGGGGACATCCCTGTGGACATCTGGGATCCCCTCTAGAGCCAAGTCTCTTGCCAACCCTAAAATGGCTCTCTTAATGTAGATATCTTCTTCCCTGCTTTTATAACTGCCCTACGTCCATCTCCAACCTCCCACTCCCCCAAGCTCTCCCCAGTTTTTTCCTTCTCCCTTGTCCTTCCCCCTTTCCCCTTTCCTCACCCCCACCCCAGTGCTCCCAACTTGTGCCCTGTGGCAGCGATTTTGTTTGCTTCTGACTTCCAGGAGGATCTATATATGTTTTTCTTTGGGTTCACCTTGCTATTTGGCTTTTCTAGGCTTGTGAAAAATAGGCTGATTGTCATTTGTTTATGGCTAGAGTCCACTAATGAGTGAGTACATACCATATTCTTAAGTTTTTTTGTTTGTTTGTCTTCATTGAGACTGCAGTCATGATTTCATCCACCTCAATTCCTTCCCGAGAACTTGGGATTATAGGAAGGTGTCACTGGTGCAATTTCCTTCTTTGTTATAGTCAAATTGTTTTTCTTATTCATTCATCAGTTGGTAAAAGTTGGGTTGTCTTACGTATGGCCATTTTTGTTTTCACTTCATTGAACATTTATGTAAACATTTTTGTACATATTTAAATTTTCATTTCTGGTCAGGTGTCTTATGAAGCACTGGGTTTGCTGGGTCAAATGTGTATTTTTTATTTTTATTTTATCTTTTTTTTGCTATGTTTTAAGTTTATTTGCAGTCTCATCCTTTCTTGCTACAGAAAGTTATTTTAGTAAGTAGTGGCTGGACTGTTACTCCGTTGGCCTTGGTCTATTTTCCCATGAAGAAATTGAGGCATGATATTCCTTTCCTGCTACTTGAAAGCACAGTCCATATAAGTGCATCTTCTGTCTAAACATCCTCTGCTGTGCCCCAGGATGATGGTGAACGTTCCTGTTTTAGGAGAGGTGACAGACCAATGCTTAGGAACTGGGTGGGGAGGGACACAAACCAGATCCTCACCATTCTGAGTCTGTGAGAATCCCCCCTCAGGCACAGATGACTTTTTCAGTTGATAATATGACTCTCCATGTGAGAAGGGACTGTTTTCTTGGCCCTCTCTGACAAAAGCTCAGGCTGGGACATTACCAGCCTGGACTTTTCTCAGTCCGACCCTTGGCTCTACACAGCCCGTCTTGCTACCATCTGGCCAGGCTGACGTCAATTTTAGTTGCTAGAGCCAACATTTATTGACTGATTTCCTATCTTTACAAGCCAAGGTATCATTTCAAAAACAGATCCTACTTCATTTAACTTGTATTCTGAAATAATGTTTCTTAGATATCTACGCCAATCAGTCTGCATTAAAGGTTTCAAAAGAAGCTTTCAAAGTTTAAAAAGAGACAACCTAAGTTGATACACAGTTGGTGTCCAGAATTAGCTTTTCAGGGACAGAGGGTAAAGCAGATATGAGTGTGACAGAGGACAGAAGCAGGCCTGGTATGTTTGGAGTCCCTTAGTTTTCCTGTCCCCGTCTCTAAGTACTGCTAGCAACTATCTGGAAAACATCGGAGGTATCTCCGTGGTCACTCTCAGCAATGCAAGAAAATTAGCTGTCATAGTCCAGGATTTTTCTGTTTTCTTAAGGAAAAACCTAACGTAACCCCGTAAAACATACCAAGAAATTCTGACTTCTGCCTTTGGAAAAATTCCTTTCACAACAGTGAGAAAGAGCCAAATTTCATTTCCTTTTGATCTGCACTTTCCTAGGCTCTTACGTTAACTCAACAAGCATGTGCTAATTGAACCATCCGCATGACACCACACCACAGTGACTGATGCTCCCTTGCATGGTGCATTAGAGCAAATGATTTCTAGGGATAAGCATAATTCATCACCTTCTTAATGTTCACAAACCGAGGGCTTTTCAGATATGTTAACCAAATGTGGTTTTGAAGATAACATGACTTTGGTTCATGTAATATGTTTTAATTGAAAACAGATATCAATAGTCAATATGGCATCTCCTTAAAAGTACATTTAGAAAGACAGGGAAGGTCAGTGAGATGCCTCACTGTGGACAAGTGCATGTCGCCATGCCTAATGACCAGATTTTAAGTACCCAGGACTCACATGGTAGAAGGACAAGTTGCCCTTTTATGCCTGCACACCCACCTTGGCAGGTGCCCCTGCTTCAACTTACATACAGTACATATGTGCACATCATTTAAAAATTTAAGAAACGCTGGAAAGGGGCCAGGCATGGTAGAACCTACCTTTAATCCCAGCACTTGGGAGGCAGAAGCAAGTGGATCTCCCGTGAGTTCCAGGACAGCTTGGAATACACAGAGAGTTCCAGAATAGTCAGGGCTACACAGTGAGAACCTGTCTCCGAAAGAAAAAAGAAAAAGAAATGAAAGTAGAGAAAAATAAATGTGAGCTAAATAATTTGACTTCAGCAAATATTTATAAAACAAACTACGTTTAGAGCTGGAATTCCGCCCTGTGGATTCTTTCCACCTGATGTGAGAACGAGTGGAGACTGAGTTTGCAGTTAGAGGCAACTGGATAATGAAATTAACCAAGATGCTTTGGAGCAATTGCCACAGCCAGTCACCCTGCTTCTTATCCTTCTATTTCTGAAGAGATGGTGGGGAAAAAGAACTCACAAATAAAAAGTGCTGTTGTACTTCATTTTATTAAATATGAAGACATTGGACATCTTCTCAAATTAGGATAGGGGTTCCTTTCAGCAGGGCCTTTAGAATGTGGTGCTTTTATTAAGTCCTTGAGAATTTCTTGCAATGTATTTGGATCATATTTGCCGTATACCCCCAACTTCAACTCCACCCAGATATATCCCCTAGCTCCCCATTTTAAACAACCTACTCATTTCCCTTTAAAAAAAAATAACCCACCAAGTCCATTTTGTGCCACTCATATTCCTGGCTGTGCAGCCTTCCACTGGAGGCTGGTTGACCTACCAGAGGCCACACCCTTAAAGAAGACCGACTCTGTCCTAGAAGCCATCTGTAACATGAAGGGCCTGCTTTGTTGGGGTTTCTGTCCCACCCGGTCCCCCAGCCGTTTAGTCCCAGAGAAAATCACAGAGAGTCTATCTTAGATTATAAACTGATTGGCCCATAAACTCTGGCTTCATATTAGGTCTTATAGCTTACATTAGCCCATCTTTCTAGTATATGTTAGCCACATGGCTCAGTACCTTTTTCAGCAAGGAAGATCACATCCTGCTTCTTTGGTGGTCTGGGCAGGAATGGGAGGAATGGGCTTCCTTCTTCCCAGAATTCTCCTGTTCTCCCTGCTCCGCCTCTACTTCCTGTCTGGTTTTCCCACCTATACTTTCTGCCTGGCCAATCAGTGTTTATTTAAAACATGATTGACAGAAAACAGACAATTCTCCCGCACCAGCCATCAGCTCTCAATAGCTCCTCAGTTAGGAGCTGAGACTCATGAGTCCCCCTCCCCCCGTCATCCATGCCAGAATCTTCACTGGCTTGACTGTATGCTGGTCACATGCAGACCACGACGGCTGGTTTGAGTTGATGACCTCCATGGCCCTGTCATGTCCAGAACTCCCTAATTTCGGGTGCTTACAACCTTTCTAACGCACTTTGGAGATGGCCTTGGTGAAGGGTGTGACAGAGACGTCCTGTTTGTGGATGAGCACGCCACTGACGCATATTCTCTGCACTTTGTCAAGCTCTGAGTTTCTGTATAAACAGCCATCTACGGAGCAAAGAAAGCTCTCTGGTGAGGCCTGAGAGACACACTTCTCTACAAATGGAAATATGTGAATCGTTGACGAGCTTGAAGGCCCAAGGATGAACCTAGTACTACGATTTGACTAAATGGACCAAGTGACAAACTGCCCTCTGTCTGCCGCTATTGTTTGTCTCTAGAGGTAGACAGTGAGTAGCTAGAGAGGCTTCTGCATAAATGGAGAGTTTGCTTTTCTGAAGAAGTAGAAAGTCCTTTGCCGATGATTAACAGTTAAGCAAAGAATTTTGTGCTGTAGAAGCTTCATAGTTGCCTAGTTTAGCCCCTCGGTGCCACACCCCATCCCCAGTGGGACAAAATTCCTTGACAGTTTTATGTGGAACATGGTTAGAGGATGAGATTTCACTGATGATCATGATGCCATTGCCATTGCTAAGGACAGTGACCTGCGCTGCTTTCTGAATACCACTAAGCTGGGACACTCAGGCACTCAGCACAGACAGAAATGGCCCTGACTTTTCCTCTACCCTTTCCTGCTGTCACTTGATTTCAAGTCAAGATGACCTGAATCCTTATATTCAGCCATTATTCAGTTATTAGAGAAATGAGATTGTCAAGACATCCACCCACATGCGGGGAAACCTGTCTGTGTGAGGCAGAGGCTTGCTGAGGTAGAGTCACTCCTACACATTATCATAACTGCATGGCAATATGGATCCTTGAATAATAGGCCTTGTAGGCAACTGCCTAAATGAACATTTAAAATGAGATACAACACAATAATGGTTTCCCCCAAGTCTATATGAATATGTAAATATTTCACAAATTCTAACTGCAATCTATTGCTGATGGGCCCTTTATATTTTATTCAAGTGGGGATAAGTCATTGTTTTAGTTTCCTCTCTGCGTCTGTGATAAAATCTTTAAAATACATTTTTAAAACAAGTGAAACAGTTCTTGTTACAAAGGGGAAGAACAAGGACATGAAAACAACCACTGTTAAGCAAATCCAAGGACAGGTAGTGTAGCCCAATGGCCAACATCCCCAGACTCCTTCAATGATATAATTGCCTCGGACAATTTCCTATTTCCACTGACATCATACACAGCTTCTCTCAGACTGAAGACTTAGACTGGGTCTGTGCCACACCTGCCACAGTCACACTTCTGCCACTAATTTCTGTATTAGTTACCTTCCTGTTGCTCTAATAATATGCCAGGACCAAAACCGCTTAGCGTATACTTCCAAAGGGATAGAACCAGTCATGCTGGCCTGGCAGCGAAAGCCAGGAGCTGGCTGCTCACAATTTCAACTACAGGAAGCTGGTCAAGGCTGCAAAGTCCCAAAGCCCATCTTCAGTGGCACGCTTCCTCTGGGAAGACTCCACCCACTAAAGGTTCTGTAACCATACCCTAAAGTGTCATCAACAGGGTACCAAGTGTCCCAATATATGACTTTATGGGGAACATTACCTATTCAAACCACCACATTCATCAGTCTAAGACTCTTGTTTCAGGGGATGGAGATGGGGCTGAATGGTTCCGATCTTTTGAGGAGCTGGGTTCACTTCCCAGCACCTACATGGCAAATTACAACTTCCTGTAATCCCAGGGGATCCAAACCCTGTTCTAGCCTCTGTAGGCTCCTGCACACATGTGGTTTACATAAATGCACACAGGTCACACACTGGTGCATGAAATAAATGAATCTTTGAGAAACTGTTATTATTTAATCTTAAAAAATCTTAAAGTATTTTCACTAGCCCCCACACCTTTTTCTTAGAAATAATATTTTATAATTGTGGTTAATAGTGTGCATGCTACAACCTTTGAAAATATGGAAACAATAGGATATAAACAATCCTAGCTCCCTCCAAATAACCACTCCTGGTACTTAGGTATTTTCTTAGTTTTAAGTCCAGGTTTTTAAAATTTTTACATTGTACAATAACCATTACCCCGTGTCATTTAATATTATTTGAAGAATTCTTTAGATTCATACATATTGAAAATATTTCACAAATTAATCATTTACATATTATTAAGGGGGGTTAGTCCAGCATTTAATTTTGTATATTTAACTTTTTCCTAGTGATTAAAAATATCATCAAGGAATATTCTTAACTTGGCCTAACCATTCCTAAAATCTTGGTTTATCTCTGATTATGTCTTTAGTAAGACAGTCATGATAAAGGGAATGAGTATTTTAGTACTATTAGTATTTGTTGCAGAAATAGTTCTATTATGCTTAGGCAGGTTACCTTCCAAACAACACTTCTTGGGAGTTCTGTCCTTCCACGCTTCAGTCACAACATTTATAGTCACAAGTACTCATGTATATCTTGAGCTAAAATACTATTTTAATGTTGTTTTGCCTAGCAATTCTGACCAGTTTACATAAACTTCTTATTCATATTCATATTTTTTTCTCTTCTGTAAATTTTCTGTTTGCTTCTTAACAGTTTTTCTTTAGGGGGTTCTAGAGATTTTCTTGCTATTTCCATGTAATGTTTACATGTTAGAAATGGAAGCCTTTTTCTGTAATTTATTATGATTAAATAGTTTTGTGGGCCGTTTTTGCTTTTTGATACTTTCTATAGTTTTATATATTCTTAATTTGCTTTCTTTCTTGGTGTAACAATATGGAGATTTTTCACAGCCAAACACTAGACACTTCGCTACATTTTCACCTTTAGCAGAATCTTTGACTTTAGCTCTACTATGCTTAGAATTTATGTTCGTGTAAGTTTATTTTGTGCCCAAATAACATCCTGGAACCATTTGCTCCTTCCCCCCTACTTTACTTATGTTCTGATCATTCATGCAAAATCTTACATACAGCCTATCATGTGCTTACTTCTCAGCTATAAAATAATAATCTACAAACACAGCACTATAGGCATATATAAAAGAACTTATATATAAGTGTATAGTGCATGATGAAACTCAGCAAAAAGTGCTATTCTGAGCCTTTCTCTAATGCCTAACTGTTTGTAGTTTGCTTTGTACATACCTTTATGGCTGTGTCCTCTTACAAATCACCGCAGAAGCCTTTACTTTCTTCTCCTAGAGAGCTGATTAGGATGAGGACAATGAGAGACCTTGACATCTAGAATGAGCCCTCTCACTAACCTAGGCCAGAGGTTGCTGGGGTCTGACAGCAGTGAGGTCAAGGGAATCTGATGGATACAAGAACAGTAAGTGGGCACAGTGGAGATTGCCAGGCAGCCACAGAACAGCAGTGGCTGGAATCTGTTGGGAAGGGCATCCTGGTAGAAGCAGTAATTACTGTGGCTTGACCTGGAACCCTGGGCCCTAAATTTGGTCCTGTGTAAAGTCAAGATTACTTCTTGAGACCAGAAAGAATTCTGAGAAATGGGTGAAGTATGAATTCCAACACTGGAGAGGCACAGAGATTGACTTCTTGGCCTATCCCACCTATATAGTCAGTTGTAGTTTCTCATTGTGCAAGTGCCTACAGTATGACTAGAGAATCCTCAGTCTATGACACCTAAGGCCTGCATCCTGTTCTAAGGTTTTTAGAAATCCACCAATCAACAACTGTGCAGCTGTTATCAATATTAAACTTTATGTCTAGTAATCCTCTCAGTCCGTCACTTCTTACCCCACCTGTCCTGTAATTACTATCCTGGAAAGTCTGGAAAATTGAGTTGAGCCTGGCCTTGCCTGAACATGAGCAGAAGAGGTTCTTCATTCTTTGAGTTCTATTTGATAAACATGGGCTTCTTGCCCAATGAATAATGTTGCCCACAAGCATTGCCTCACCAGCATGTCTTAAAAATAAGAACTTTACTATTTTATGCTTTTAAATATTCGTGCAGAGCATAACTTAAAATGTATTGCAGGATGGATGTCTCCAATTGGCTGAAGAACAGCTCTCCATATAATCAACTTTACAGGCCTGACTTAAACAATTTCATGGCAAAGTTATTTTTTTCCATTAACATATGGTTCCTGGTATGGATAAATGTGATCTACTTTAAAAGCCATATGATGATACTGTATAGGGGTGTGTGTGTGTGTGTGTGTGTGTGTGTGTGTACAAGATAGTTCATAGAAAAATGAGTAATAGAAGTACATCTCTTGTAACTGCAATAATTTTATAAAACCTAACTAGATTCATTTGGACATAGTACATGGGCATACATGTCCTCACAATGGCAGAGGATTTAGACCAGTGTTAAAATATTTACTTTCAGAGTTCTGACAAGGAAATAACATAGTCTCCTTTTATCTAGATAAATATTCACATCTGGAACTAGATTCCAAAACGTTGAACAAGTTGATTGCAAGTTTACTTTTTAGTAGTATGTTGACTTACATGTAGCTTCAACCTTCTGTGCAACAAGGGGCGACCATGCAGAAGATCTCCATAAATGGCTATGTGTGTCTCACCAAGGCAGCTGTATGAAAACTGTGTGACAGTTAGTCATTGTGGTTGAAAGTTTCTCCAAAGACTACTGTAGTCCCCATCTGCTGACTGGTTTTTATATCAGAATTACTGCGTGCACACTTGACTGACTAGAACAAGGACGTTTACTTTTGTTATTTACTAGGGGACAGATGACCTGATGGAAGGCTGTGTATTTCTTTTGGCTCATTTGTGTGCTGTTAGAATAATGAGTCTAAAATTGCCAACGTCACTCTATCCTGATAGCCACAGCCCTAGCTAATTTTATTTTTAATATTATAACCTAACCACAGAGAGAGAACTTACAGGAAAGCCAAATGAAGGTTGAAATATGTGAATGGCCGTTAGCCTTAAAGGTCCCTCTCAGAGACTTGTCTTTGTATTTTAAAAGAAAAAGAATCAGTACATTTCCAAATAGATGTTTTTTGTAATTTTTATATAGAGAAAACTCTCTAGAAGATAAATAGATTATGTCATATTCTATCAGTGAGCATCTTCCCCTCAGAAAACTTTCTAGACAATAAAGGATTTGAAAAAGCTCAGCAGTTATTTAAATAGATAGTAGTTATTATTCTAACATTAATGATAATGTGTGTGTGCATGTGTGTATGTGTGATCATTATGAACACATTTATTTATCATATTGCATCTCAGCTCCATCAGAATGCTGTTGAAATTTCTGAAACCCTCTTCTATGGCAGGATAAAAGAGAAATCTGGTTCCAATGTTTATCATGTACCCGAGATTACACTCTGTGTTCTGCTAGCATTTTCCCAGGCACCAACTTGAGTTCCATATTGCAATGTCCTAAATATATTGACAGATGTAAAAACAAGATGCGGAAGGGCTGGGCATTTGCCCAAGGCACGGGGCTGCTGGCAGAGCCAGAGAGGAGGCCAAGACTCAAGTCCCACTGTGCGCATTCAGTTGAAAATGGCCTGTCAGTGAGGCTAGGATTTATAACCATTTATAATGGTGTCCAGAACCTTGTGTTTGGTAAGAATTTTTGAGAACTCTCAGATCTCATTGCTACTTTAAGATTTTTCTAGTGGTTTCCCCCACTGCTGGCGTACACAGTCATAAAAATAAATGAAGGGTAAACAGATAGCAGCTTCCTGGCTGCCTTCGTGTCTGAGTCCGACACAGATCTCAGAAGGAAAAATACCCTACAAGAAGGCCTGTGTGATATTGCTTACTTACGGATCCTTCGGCCACATATTTACAGTACCTAGTTACAGCCACATTGCTCTCCTTTGGGGGCAAAATCACACACTTATTTGACCACTAGTTTAGAGGAAGCCGACACTGAGTGACATGTCCAACATGTCCTTGTGTACCCAAGCTCTGAATTGTGACATTTGAGCTTGGATCTGTCTTGGCAGCCTGATTATCACCACACATACTTTCGGTGGGTTCATCGATGGGCTTACTTCAAAGGACTCCTTGTCAGCAAGGAACACTTGGCACACAGGCTGCCAGGCTGCCCTCTGCGTTTCCGGTACACTTCCAAAAGGAGCTTCTCACTGAATTACTTTGCAGTGACACTTTATTCCAACTATCAAGTAAACATGTATTCATCGGAGATAAACTGGAACTGCTAAAGGAGTACATTCATAAAATATAAATATAATGGCATCTCAGCATTCAAAGATAGCCATCATTAAAGCAAACTGATTTAGTTCCTCTATGTGCATGTGTATGCATCCCAAAATATAGTCATGTTACACATAACATATGTGTAACTACAGATAGGAATTTGAGGAAACTGGGTCATGGATATTGAACATTTCAAATATTTTGTTGTCACATTCAAAATTTTTATTTGTAATGGATTATATTTCAATATACCCATCATAAGCTAAAATTATTGTACAAAAAGGCACTGAATCAGAATATCTAAGAGGAGTCTCAGCAAGGGTCCAGTATTGACAGTGTAGCAGAAGCCAGGGACCTCAAGCAAGAACCCTGGCTCATTCCAGTGAACACTTAAGTGAAGATGACCGGACTGAAGGGTAGACTGGGTGACTCAATGGGCCACACTACAGCTTCCACACTTCGTCTGTTTTGTTTCTTCTTTTTATTATAGTTCTGAGGGGTTTTTTGGTCTTTCTTTTGAATTTTATTTTACTGGGATTGTTGCAAGAGCAGAGGGGGATATATGACGGGATGGGGAGATGAACGGTATCAGGATGTATTATGTTAAAAGCACAAAGAATAAATAAAACATTTATGTATATTTATGTACCCAACACCAGAGCTAAACATTCTTGTAAATTACAGTGGGCAAAACACAAAGCTAATTTTCCAACAAAGCATCAAAGATGGCACGTAAGGTAATGAACACTCACAAAATGTACAAAAGCAACAACAAAAGGAAAACAACAGAGAAATAGGTGTGCTTATCAATTATCAGCACATTGGAAATCCTATGCTGAATCACTGAATCACGGCAAGACAGAGACTTGTAACTATGTAGATCCTACTATTGCGTGCCATTTAGTTGCAAGTGTATATGTGTATCCTACTGTTTGTTACATGCTGTTTTAGTTGCAAGTGGTGGCACATCCTTGCAATGCCAGCAGCATTGAAGAGGCAGAGCCAAGAGGGTCAAAGGATCCATGCTATCTGCCCAGAGGACCCAGGTTCAATTCCCACCACTCCCATGGCAATTCAGAACAATCAGTAACTCTGGTTCGGGATCCAATGCCCTCTTCTGGCCTTCTCAAGTACCAGGCACACATACATACGTATACAGGCATACATGTATGCAAAATACTCATATGCATATTTTCTTAAAAATGCTTTTAAAGACCTTTCAAGATTAGCTTGAGCAACATAATAAAACAAAGCAAAAGTCAGTAACGTAACAAGCACTTCCTATATCCTGTAGGATAAGCATCTTCTCACATTGTGTAGAATTGTAGGTATGTCTGATGTTCTTGCATATAATATGATAGACACATTAGCACACAGTATAATAGCAGTTGAGGGTACCTAGAATAAAGCCATTTATTTAGCTCATTTTCTCACTGCAGGCCATTTAAAGCTTCCTTCCATTTTTTTTTGCTATTTTATTGAATATCTTTGTAAAAAGAAATCTTAATCTTTCTATCTGGCTAAACACTTAAGCAAAATTTTGGGAGCCACTGTTACTAAGTCAAAACCTTAAGTGTTTATGAATTCAATGCATGTAATACTGCACATCTTAATCCTACTGAAGAAAAATTTCTCTCTAAAGAAACTTTATAATGAATTCTCTTTTTAAAAAGACTAATAGGTAATCTGCATTTTCATTAAATTGCATGTTCATGTTTTATACATAGGAAAATAAAGTGCCCCCAGAGAGACAGAAATGCATGAACTAACAACACCTAAACAACAGAGCAATTATGTCTTTGCTGTCAACTCAGAAGAGAATCATATTGGGCTCTGTTAAATGCTCTTGAAGCAGTGTTTGGATTTTGTCTTTTTTTTTCCAAAAAAGAATTTCTTGAAACCTGGCTGTCTTGGAACTCACTTTGTAGAACCAGGCTGACCTCGAACTCACAGAAATCTGCCTCCTGTGCTTCCCAAGTGCTGGGATCAAAGGCATGTGTCACCACCACCCAACTTGTCTTTTTTTTTGTAATTTTTGAATTTATAACACAATTGCAATATTCTCCCTTCTCTCTCCTCCCACAAAACCCTTCCAGATACTCCTACCACTCTCCTTCAAACTCATGCCATCTCTTTACACTAACTGCTGTTGCATGCATATGGGTGCACATACACATCTCCTGTTTGGTCTGTGTCATGTACCCGATAGGGATGTTTTCGGGGCTGGCCACTTGGTGTGCTCTTTCCTCTCTGCTGCCTATGGTTCTTTATGCAATTTTAATGAAGGACTGCTTTAGGATTTCTTTTCAATTCTGAGGCATATTTTGACTCTTGAAGCACAGCCCCTAAAATAAAAACAAGAATGGTTTTTAAAATCTTGTTTGCTTAGTGGTAAAGGGCTGGGACGCCAGTGCTGCACAGAGATGGCTCCCAAATGTTTTGAGCATGCTTGATGCTGTGCTTGATGACTTTCTTATGCAAAGTCCTGGCTCTCCCTTTAAGACTCATTTATTTCCTCTGGAAGTACAGCTCATTCAAACAAGCACTCCAGTTAATCCCAAGACAGAAAGCCTGCCCAAGGATGTGCTATCAGGGATAACGGCTTAGTGATAAAAAATAAAAACAAAAGAATAAAAACTTTGATGCTAATTCTAGATCATTGTGTAATTTATTTAACTGAAATACTCCTCCAATTCCTTATTTTTGAAGAGGAGGTGTGATGACGGAGACTGCTCGTTCTTTCCCCAGCTGCCCAGGCCCAAAATAATCACAGCAGTGTTTGACCAATAGCTTATGCATATTTCTACATAGCTACTATGTCTTAAATTAACCCATTTCTATTAAATTGTGATTCACCACGAGGGTGTGGCCTACCGTAAGGTTCTGACTGGCAGCTGGCGACTTTCTCTTTTGTAGCTACATGGTGTCTCCTCGACGTCACCTACTTTTCTCCTCTATCTCTGCTTGGAATTCCCTCCTTGCTCTATTCTGTGCTGCCATAGGCCCAAAGCAGATTCTTTTTTAACCAATGGTAATAAAACATAGTCACAGTGTACAGAGGAGAATCCCACATCAGAGGTGGTAATTCTAGTCTCTTCTACCTGGCATTGTAATAAGGATTAAGTTTAATCCATGCCAAAACAAAAACAAACACAATCCTTAAGAGACAATAAAACCTCAGCCAATTCTTAATCAAATTGTCAGTTACTGTCTGATACCATGTTAGATTGTTGTTCTTGCATTAGAAAATGATTGGCATTGTTGGTAGTTTATTGATTGTTGTCTTCTGTTGTGTTCTGTGGACTCTTCTAACATGGCTGAACTCATCTCACCTAGATGACTTTCCCTGCCCCCCTCTTATCCTTACCTATACACATCATCTGAACTTGAAACTGAACTGAGATCAGAGCAGCAGGTATTCAGTGCTTGATAAAAACACCTTGAGGGCATCAACAGGACCTTGTCAGTTAAAGTTGTGGATTCAGTGCTTATGAGATTCTCTGGGCCCCTGCTGAGCTGTAATGAGCACCTTGTGTCAACTCCAACAGGGGTTAGCATAGTAAATTCTCCTAAATACCCCACACAAGCGTGGCAATAAGCCTAACAGGACATTCAGAGCAGCAACAGTGGCAAGGAGCCTACAGTCCCTGTGTAATGTACGGGGGAGGTTGAGACTGGAGGACCGTTTCTTGAACTTGGGACTTCAAGATTAGCCTGAGCTAATAACTAACCCAGCAAAAACATACCTCAACATGGAAAAAAACAAAAGGGAGAGATTTGAAAGGACATGCAGATATCCATATATAGAGAATTCATCCCTGGAACAGTTATGGAGTTCTTGTATTTGCTGCCAGAATTGTCCTAGATGCTAAGGACACAAAGTCACTTAATTTTCAGCGGCTGCCTGCCACAATCTTTCCGGAGCAAAAGAATATGATGCAGAACCTTTGGGCCCTGTTCAACATGTGGCTCCTTTGTGCTGAAGATTAATGTTTCTGAAATGCCTGGCTAGCTGCAGGATATTCCAAATGAAATGCAGACATTTCAAAATACAGTGATTTGGCCAAGAATCTTCCTGGGCTAAAATAGGCTATGTTGAAACCCAAGTCGAATGGAAGAGAAAAATATCATCATACCAGCGACATCTCTGCATTGTCCCAAAGAAAGCTCCTCTCCAAGACTGATTGCAAGCCATGTTTAGTTAAACCACATAGCGCATGTAACTTTCTCCCCCAAAGTTGTGACTTTGTAAGATAGGCTAACCTCCTCGTGGGTCCGTGGAAAGAGACCACACTGGCTGCTCACCTGACAGACAAACTTTTGTTAAAATCTGTAAGAATTCTTCCTCATTTGCCAAACCTTGTAAAGAACTCGCAAGGAAGACAACAAGAGCCTTAGAAGGTGCTGGCAACAAAAGCTTCTTCTTCTTTCTTTAATCAAATGCAAATGGCTGCCAAGTTATTTTCTTTAACTGAGACTGGTACCAGGCGGATGCCAGAGGCAGCACAATTGTCTCTCCATAGAACACCTGGTGATGCAGTTGGCCTAGCATCCTACTTGTCCAGTTGAATGAGGCAGTTGCTTCACTTCAGAGGGATCTTGTTTGTGTGATAGTACATTATTTTTAATTGGTTTGGACATGGTTCTGTTTCATACCAGAAATTCATAGTCTATTCTCCATAAATAATGTTGGGGCTCTGTAACTCCTTAGAATAATAGCAAATGTTTATGCAGGGCATTGCCATACAGTGTCGAATGTATCTTACCCTCTTACCCATCATAATAACCCCATCATACAGGTGCTGTTTTTATCCTCATTTTGAAGTTGAGGAAAATTGACTGTTTACCACAGAACTGTAAATCAATGAAATCCTGGTTATAATCCAGGTTCTGGCTCTACAGTTCCTAGTCTTAACTACAACCCCACACTAACTTTCTGGAATTATATTCCAAGATGTGTGTGGAAGGGTGATGTGGGAGTGGGTGGGCGTGTTTGTGATTTTTCAGGCTTATCTTTCCACGTCATCTGATTTTTAAGGATGGACACCAATGTCCAAAATTTGACATCCTCTGCTACAGGATGGCCATGTGCCCGAACTTCTCTTAGAGTGACCTTCAGGCCCTCTATGTCCATTGAGCCTTCTAATGAGCACAGGGCAGGGATGGATGTGCTGGAACTCTGCAATCGTACTATCTGCTGAATAACTTGGAGAGCAGATCAAGAAGATAAGCAGGCCGTGAGCTGAGAGTCTGGTGCTTAACTAATGTGTCTCATTCCTTCCCCAATAGCTGCGGAACTAAGTAGAGCTACAGGCAAATAAGAAAGCAAACGCAAACGCTCAGAAGCCATACATCTGGAACATTCTATGTAACTTTATCATCTGTTGCTAAGCCTAACATGCTGCCCAATCATCTATTTGAATATGCTTATACTACCCAAAAACTATTTCATTGTCTGTAGTAAGCAAACTATTCCTGTGTTGATTTTAAGCCAGAATTAAAACTATATCCCCTCTCTAACTTGATTGTATCACATGCACATCTAAAAGCATCTTAATGTCAAAGTAAAGGTAGAATTTGTTGTGACAGAGACACATTCTTTGAGCTGAGAAACTGTGCTTTTGCTGCCAGTGTTAGTAACTGGAGGACTGACAGTGATAATTTCATTAGTGCCTTACTGGTATCAAGATGCACACAGTCAGCCAGATTACAGCCGTCATAATAAAATAGCAAAGCAGGATCTTTGGGCACTCCAGCGTACTTGTAGGAGAAAGAATAAAATGGGAAATGACATTTACCCAACACGTTCTGCTTTTAACACTCTACCCTATATAATTTAATACTTTAATAATGGGTTTGTTAACCCGTTTCAACCTTCAGATGTGAGTGCTTTGTATCTAACAAGAGAATCCCGGGTTCAGAGAGGCCAATAGCATTGTTCTCATATTAGCCAAAAGACATAGAACATATTCAAATCTAGGTTTGATTCCTGAGCTATTGTGATTCATTTGATGCTTTGGGGACTTCTGTCAGCATTTGAATATGGACCACTGGGATCTAGAGAAGGGATGAGGAGCAATAGATGGAAACAGACTTAAGGCCAACGACTTTAAACATCATTTCTTTACCAATCATAGATCTACAAACTCCAATGAGATGGTGCACATAAAACACTAAAAAGATATTCTTTGCTGCTATTAGCTATCTCTGTAGTGTCACTCCTGGTAGAATGCCCATGAGCAGGCATAGCCAAGCTCATGGATACTGAACCAACCATCTGCCAGAGCTGTCTGTGTAGCCTGCCATTGGGAGCTGGGAGTTTTGTGGCTCTCATTCTGTTCAGGAAAGACAGACTCAGAGAGCAGGGTTAGTTAGGAGTTTGACAGATGGCAAATGCCTTGTGAGGTGCAATCCAGCAAAGTCAATATATAGACCACATGTTTGGGGACATGGGCCAAGCTTGCTTTGATGCATCCAGGAGCTTGAGCAGATTGGCCAACCGTAATTGTAGCGCTCATACATGGACCCGATGTGGTGGAACTACGTGCTGACCCCAGGACTGTGTGTTTGCTTTAATCCACCACACTTCGCTTCTTTGATTCCTCTCCAATGTTTGCTATTGCTTGAGTTGTGTTTATTTTGGTAACAGGAATACCTGGCCTTTAGTTGCAACTTAATCTCTACCATTCCAAGGATTACCTTTCTGGGGTCAACTTAGCATGATGTCCAGGCAATAAATATCTTCAGTTTCTACTTATCCCAAAAGACACCAGGCTCACATTACCACTGTCTTTATGTGTATACCTTTGCCCTTACCTTATACCACATTTTCTTATTATAAATTTTAAATATTTTTAGGTATATATGAATTTTTTAGGCATATTCCTAGTTAGCTCTTTTTTATTTCTTTTTTTTTCTTTTTTTGATTGTTAAAAGAGAGATTTACAATTACTCCCCTTGTCCCCTGCCCTCCCGCTCCCCCACTACCCCACCTCCCCCGCTGCTTCCTAAAGAGGGGGCAGGGTATCTTGCCCTGTGGGAAGCCCAAGGCCCTCCCCCCTCCATCCCGACCTAGGAAAGTGTGCATCCATATAGACTAGGTTCTCAAAAAAAGCCAATACATGCAGAAGAGATAGGTCCCTGTGCCGTTATCATTGGTTTCTCAGTCAGTCCCCATTGGCAGCCACATTCAGAGATTCTGATTTGGTAATATGCTAATTCAGCCCTGGTCCAGCTGGATTTGATGAGTTCCCAATAGATCAGGCACCATGTCTCAGTTGATGGGCCAGTCCCTAGCAGTCCTGACTTCCTTGCTCATCTT
>JAQHUG010000152.1:4475874-4496008 GCA_028555095.1 Dicrostonyx torquatus | reverse complement strand
AAATAAAATAAAATTTAAAAAAAAAGAAAAAAAAACAAAAAAAAATCTTGGCATGGAAGCTGTAAATAACACTGTGAGTCACACAGTTTACCCTCTAGTCCATACATCTTTACTTGGAAGTGTTCATTGCAGTGAGTCATTGGCCTGGTTCGGGGCCTCTGGCTTCTGCTATTCCCGCCTTTACTGGGCTTCCTCCTGGATATCATGTTGTTGTCTTGTATCATGGAGATTCTGCAGCTTTGGATCCGTAGGTCCAGCCCCTTTCCATGCTGCAGCAGCTTATAAATGAGGTGGATGTTGGGGGTGGTCCATCTCATAGCCCTGATTCTGGGCCTGGGTGGTAGCTGGGTGTCTAATGTATATTTTCTGTAAAAAAAAAAAAAAACATGCTTGTAATTAGTTTATTAGCAATCACCAGTGGTTTTCATATGCTATAGACAGGGATTAAATACTTCATATATGGTGCATATCTGTGCTGCAGGCTAAGACTAACTACTATATACAGGGTGTGTAACTGTTGTGCAGATAAAGACTAAAGACTGCATACATGATACATACCTGTGCTGCAGACCAAGATAAATGCTGCATACTTTATGGGTCACTGATTGCAGTTATGGTGGCTTTTAGGAGAGGCTCGAGCAGAGGGTTCTGGCATGGGCTTCCACAGCAAGAGCAACCTTGATGGATTAAAACCCTGCACTACACAGTTGGTTTGTTTATACTATACTTAGATCTCCCTGTACATTTTTGACTACCCAATTAAAGAGAATTAAGTTTTTTTTTAAGTGAGAAATAAAATAAAAATCAAGGTCACACAAAATAAATTCGACAATAAAAGAGGATGAGAAAACAGAAGGCCTGTGATTGGATATCTGAACTAATTCAGGAAATACAAGTGTCTTCACAAAAAAAAATGAAAAATGTGTTTCAGTAATTGAGCGAGGTCATGACATTAAATTGAGAGGAATTTTAATTTATAGGAAAATAAACCTGCCATGATTTTCTTTGGGCACATAGTCAATGTTAAAGCCCCAAGGGTCAGCAGTGGGCATTAGTTCTCCATTGCGTGTGATTAAAGGTGTAGCCAAAGGTAATGAGAAAATAGCAATGCCGTTATCTTGACTAAGGACCTGGTGGGTTCACTGGATTTATGATCAGCTCTCCATCGACTCCGTCATCCTAGAAGAGTAAAACGGGGCCATGGTGGCTAGGAGCTGAAGCGCAGTCGCACCACGGTTGCTTGAGTATCATTTCTGGCTCCTAGCCTAGCTGGCAAAGTAGCTGATGGGTATTTGTGGAATGGACAGATTACTAGTTTCTGTGACTTTGATAGTTCAAGTGATCTTTATGCCAGGAATATATTGGAGCTTAATGTTTAACATTATATTTAGCACCAGTAGTAGTAGCCTGTGAGAGAGCACATGAGACCCAAGTGATTTATTTCTCTACTGTAGAAGTCCTTTTGGCTCTAGGTCTGTCTGGGGCTTCCAACAAGGAAGGGTCTACAGTACCAGATGCAACTTGTAGCATCCCTCCTTGGAAGACCCAAGGAAAAGTGGTACTGTTTTAGATTTGAATGAGCTATAAAGTCCTTCTAGAATCCTTCCATGGATTTACACAGAGAACAGTGCACAGGCAGAATACCATTATTTTTTGGAATCAAATATTGAAGAAGTGTTGCTTCTGGGACCCCATTGCTTAAGTGAAGCGGAAGGAAAGATTCCAAGTGCTAGCAGCTCTGATGGTGTGTCTCATGTGAGACCAGTTTGCTTGAGCAGGTACCACCATGAAGGCAGAGAAGGACCGGACTCAAGTTTGCTCTGTCCAACCTCCCCATCCATGCAATGTCAGCAAGTTCATTTTCTCTCACCCCTTATGCCCTTTTTGACTGATAAGAATCCCTTAATGGCAGCAGATGTTGGTGAAGGAGATCTAAGAAAAATAAAAGAAGTCATAAGCAGCAAAAAGGAAAGAGACTGTTGGTTTCACTGGGTGCTGGGTGCCTTGCTCTGAGACGTTTGGAAGTTATAATGTACCTTTAGTCTGCTCTGCAAGTTTACTTTGGTATAACAAACTGCGCTGGATATCACTGTGCTAGCTAACCCCAAGAACAGACAATTTAAGCAATGCGTTCACGTCAGTACCATTCTACTGTAGAACTTGGAAAGGACCTCTCTGCCTTGTTCTGAGGCCAGGGACTGGAATTCTCAGGCTCATCTGTCTGCTTTCTGCTCTGCCGCTACACATTCTACCTCTCCCTGGAAGGGGGAGTGGTACCCAGGCCAGCATGTGGTGGGAGGAATGGGTCAACCCGAAGACAGCATGCCATATTTCTGCTCACATCCAGTCACATGGCCACAAAATGGGCCATCTGTGCCCAGGAATAAGCGAAGAATGGAATCTGGTAAACAGCTGGCAGGATTTTCCACACGAATCATCTTGATTACAGAACTCTTTTCTGAGATCTTCTTATCTTCCATCACAATTCCACCCAAAACCATTCAAGGTTATGAAGATTTACATAGCATCAACTTTAAAGTTGGTGTAGAAGGAGATTCCCACATCCTTTTCACCAGCCAACCAATGTCTTGCAACTGTAAATGTGTGACTATAATCCCCAGGACGACAGCCACAGCACGCCGGGGAACCCTCGGCATATGAGGAACCCTCAGCATATGCGTACACATCTTCCTGTTCTTTGCTCTGTGGTGTGTTTTAAAACAAAGTCCAGAGAAAAGCAGTTGTCTGTGAACAATATGAGAGAATTTGCCTGTAAATCCTTTACCCTGGTAGCAGGGAAGCCGCTGTCTCTAACCCGGGACAACTGTCTGAAACCGTTTCTCTTCTCTTCTACGCAGAATGTGGAAAGTGCATGTGTTTGGGTGGCTGAGGTTGGACACTGAGTAATATCACTTCTCCAAAATAGATTTAATAGCAAGGCTCAGGAATGGCTTCCTGACCTGTTTAAGGGAGAGTGCAGATCCAGAAAAAAACATGGTGTGTGAGTTTTCACATATATTAGCGGAAAAAAAAATCAGACTCACATTATACTTTAAAAAAAAACTGTGGAATGACTATTACAGTTCTGTTTTCACTGTAAGTTTACCCTGACTTCTTTAGTTTATTTAGCCTGCAATATTTTATTGTCAAGGATTTTCATGAAGGAGTCATCATTAACTAATTCTTAGCCCTTCAATTAAAGCCTTAGAGCAATTAATTTGTGTAATTTTAACTACATCATAACCAGAGAACTGACTGAGAATCCCATTTTCAGAAACCTAACTCCAAAGGAAATCAGTCTTTAGGGAAACAATACCCTTGCAAGATGAGTCTCTTCAGACATTCAAAGTGATTAAAATGACCTGTTTGATGGGATCACCCATATATTCCTCAGAAAGAAGCAATGATATCCCTGGAGAAGCCCCTGGCAGAAGTGCACATAGATCCAAAGACAGACTCTCGCTTACCTGTTAGAGAAAGTGACGCTGTGCTGTTTGGGCCATTTCATTTCTCTGCTGCTGAGGAACCCTGTTTGTGGTGGGGCGGCAAAGCTCAGGTCCCAGGGTCCTGCTCGTTATCTACCCCAGTTCCGTCCTGGTTCTAGGAAGAGGGAGATACTACAGAGCCACAGATTTTTTGTATAGTTTGACAAACGTAAGGGTTTTGTTGTTGGTGTTGGTAGTGTTTTGTTTGACATTTTTTTTAAAGTGAGCTCTCATAATTGTATGATATTTATGTGTCACAAAACCTGGGTACCTCCTGATTTTTGGCTAATTATTGGTCAGATATGAAGATATGCAAAATGTTTCGGCTAAAATATTTTTTAAGACTTCACTCCTTGAAGTTCCATCCCAGATCGTTTCTTTAAGTGGAATGTTCAATCTCATTTCCTTAAACAAAGGGCCAATTACTAATCAAATTTAAATGACAGTAACATTTATTTGAGTGGAGAGTCGCATAGATAACTCTCTCTGCTCTCTACTGTAGATACAGTAGACAGCAGTGCTGTATCTGAAGGGGTATACAAATTCAGATTGTTTTCAATGAGCAAGGGCTATGCACAAGGCATAATTGTAGGTGATGCTGATATACTTATAAAGAAAACAGATTAAAATATCTCACATGTGGAGCATGCATCCTAAAGGGAAGGAGACAGTAGTATGTAAAAATGAGTTGATCAGAAGCTAGTGAACACTGCGGAGAGACAGAGAGAAAGAAATGGTTAAGACTCAAGAGGCTAAGGGGGCAATTTTACCTAAGTCAGTCTGAGACTAGCTCACTCTGGTAAAATTGCATTGATAACTGGGGAGAACATTATCCTGAAGTAGCTGCATGGTACGCAGACCTTGAGGAAGAGCATTTACACAGTTCCCACTTCGATGGAGGGAAAGGCACTAAGCAACCAAGGCTAGAGAGGCTGTGGGAAACCAGATCTCCAAGGGCCTGCGGCCACTGCGAAGATACAATGACTGGCTAGTGGAGGCTTTGCAGGAACCTGATTATCATCTTAGCAGGATTATTCTGTCTGCAACTTGACGAATAAGTGTGAGAGTGTGGGAAGAAGCGGGGGCACGCCACAAAAATATCTGTGTTCCAATGCAAGTTTCTCAAAGCAAATTTAGTTTGTTCTACATTACAGAAAAAAAGAAAGAGAGAGAAAGTAAGAAAGAAAGAAAGAAAGAAAGAAAGAAAGAAAGAAAGAAAGAAAGAAAGAAAGAAAGAAAAGAACGGTCTCTACCTTCTCTTTGCTTGCCTGTTGGAGTCAGAGAACTCTGGGAAATGTGGTAATAGAGAAAGCCAGAACAAGGAAAGGGAAACTGAGTCAGTCCTCATAGGACTGTTTTTGACCCTCAGATATGTAGCCAGTCTGGAGAATTGTGTCTTTCTTCAGTTTTAGGCTTTTGGTTAGAGCTGGCCAATAACAGGATGCAAAAAAAGGACTCCATGCTTCCTTATGTCCCTCTCCACCACAGTGGTGCTGAGGGCTTTGTCAGTTAGTTCAGGGCCTTCCAACAATCAGCAGTAGTCACTTCTGCTTGCTGTCGTTGGCATATCTGCTGACTGAAGGTGGGTGTAGTCACACGGCTTGGTTAGCTATAGATAACCAATGCAAACGCGGGCCTCTCTAATGCAGCCTTTGATTTTCAATTTCAGCATGGCGGTCTCAGGTTAGGCTAAGTGGAGAGCCTTGTTTGACTTTTTTATTGAGGTAAACCAAAAACACACGGTTTGGAAACTCCCCTGCTAAGCATTGAAACATGTGGTCCATTATGGCTGCTACAAGCACTGCGGTACACACTGGATGGCTGGCATTTGTACACGTGATGTAACTGATGCCTCATAGTAACGGAGGAGGAATTCAGCATTTCCCCTTCCCCAAGCTCCCATGATCCCTCTGTACTTCCTTCTACATGTCTGGCTTGCTTAGACGTCTCTGTCACCATGTAGTAGTTGTCCTTTGGTAGCTGACATGTTTTACTATCTTACTATGTCAATTTGCATCCGTGTCCTAGAATATGACAGGCCTTTCTACCTGCCTAAGGTTCAGGAATAGTGCCCTCATGATTGGGTGCTCCAGTTCTTGTCCTCAGAGGACAGTTGGGCGATTTCCGCATCTTGGTTGCTGTGTCTAGAGCTGCGGTGAGTGTGGACATGAAGTTATCTCTTGGACACACTCATCTTCACACTTTTGGGGAAAGATCCAGAAATTGAATTGGATCCTTTTAACCTTACAAGGAAGGTCCAGGCTATTATTCAAAGCAGTCACATCATTCTATAATCCCACCAACAGTGCAAAAGAGGTTCTAATTTTGGTGCAACCTTGCCAGTGTGTGTGCATGTGTGTGCATGTGTGTATGTGTGTGCGCATGTGTGCGTGTGCATGTGTATGTGTGTGTGCATGCATGTTTTTCAATTATGCTAGCTAGCATGATGCAGTGTTGTGATTTTTGTTTGTATTTTGCTGATGATTAGTGATATTGCACACATTCTCACATACATGTTGACCATCTGCCTTTCTAAGAGAAATACTTGCTTCTTTACTTGGATGTTTTTAATTTGGAGACATGTCACTGTTTTATTTTTTGTACTTATCATCCAAGAGTTGCATATGTATTATGGACATTAACCCTTTATTAAAATTGTGTTTTGAAAATACTTCCACCACCCGTAGGTTTCTTTCTCATGATTTTGGCTATTTCCTTTGCTGTGCAGAAGATTATTCGCTGAAACTCCACTATCTATCTCTGCTCTCCTTGCTTATGCTGAAAAGGCCTCACCTTAAAGCACACTCATGTTCTAGATGACAGTTTCCAGGTGTGACTATTTAATCACCATACCAGTCTAATAAGTATCTCATGAAAATGGACTCTTCTGTATTATTTGACCAAACTGCACAAGCTTATTTTTTCCTGTATCAAACTGCAGTTCTCACTTTCATCTTATCTTCCTTTTTTGTCTGTGTTACTTGAGACTGTCATTGGCAAGCCACAAATGGTTATTGCTTCCTGAGATCACCTGATACTTTTACTAGTAAACCATCAAATATCGTTTCACTCATAAATAAGTACATACTGTCAGTATCTGGCTTTTGTTCATGAGAATCATATATGAAAATAATAAAATTTACTTGATGTTCTCTCTCTTTCTCTGTCTCTGTCTGACTGTCTGTCTGTCTGTCTCTCTCTCTCTCTCTCTCTCTCTCTGTGTGTGTGTGTGTGTGTGAAAAAGAAGAGAGAGTATTGTGTATAGGATAACTCTGTGACATCAGTGCTCTCCTTTCAGCTTTATGTGAGTTCTAGGGGTAACACTCAGAAGACAGCAGGTTCAGAATATCAAGTGCTTTGCTGGTACGCTGTGACATTTCAGAGACCTCTAATTGCTTTTCTTAAATGCCTACCTCTGTGGAAATACACAAATAATACACTCTAACAGCCACAGTAACATTTAATCTAATAAGATTGTGAAATGCCCTCACAGTATCCTACTTACATTCCCTGTTTATATGTGTAGATCACTATAAAAATGAAGTTTTCTATAGATGCTCTGTAAAAAAAAATATATTAAAATATTTACCTTTGTCAGGTGTTGTCTTTATTGCAGAGAAGTTATCTGGCTTGCAATCATCTTGAGTGGGTCCATATCATTAGTGTTCATAAGAAACAAATTTTGTATTTAGATGATATTGGTAAGAATTAGTGATATATTTTATATGAAGAGAAAATTTTAATCATTATCCAGATGTCCTTATACTTGAGTGTCAGCCTTCCTCCTCCTCCCTAGTGGTGAAATATCAAAGTGGATCCATTGGAGAGCCAACAGCAAGAGGTTCCATACCCTTGGGGAAATTAGGCAAAAAGAAAAAAAAACTAAGTAACAATGTAATTAACTCCAGGCATGCCCTGTGTCTATAGTTCAAGGACTCAAGAATTGTTTCTGTCCATCATATTCAGCTCCAGCCTTACTAGAGTTGTTGGGACATCTGTAACCTTCCATATTTCCAAGGAGGAAACTGTTCTTTCTCCTTGGTGAAGAATATCTACAGAAAACAGTCTACACACACACACACACACACACACACACACACACACACACACACACTGCCAGGATGTCATCACACCAGTATTATATAGGGGGTGGAGGCCATCAAAGCAACTGAGGCTGTAAGACCAAAACTGGCTCAGCATCAGACACCTCATTGACAGCCACCATGCACTCCCCCATCTGTCCCTTCTGTCCCTCCCTCCCTCACAGCTCTGTTTGGACTCTCCTCAGAGTGCTGTGTTTAGACACTGAGAGTGACTCAGATAAAAACAATAATCTTGGTGGATGATGTCAGTGGAAGATAAAGATTAACAAAACTAAAACAATGGCCTCTGGGTATCCTGGGCGTCTACTGACTGCCAGGCCATGAGGTAAATGCTCTCTAAACATGTTCTCTTCTAATCCTCATAATGGCCCCAGAGCTACCTGTTTTCTTTATCAGGAAGTTTAAGAAGGTGTAAGACTTTCACCAAGAGCACCTAACAGAACCGACATTCAAAATGTAACTCTGGTTTTCTCATTTAAATCCTCGTAGGGTTCTGTCACCTTGTAACATGGAGCAGGAGACCTGTCTTGTGAATACACTGCCGTTCTCAGGCCACCATGTCAGAAGCAATGTATAGCTGCTCCTGGCTCTAGCTGAGCATTCAGCTGGGTCTTCCCTGGAATGTTTAGTCCGTAAACTCCGAGGACACTATAGCCACTGAGTCCACACTGCGCCTCCCCTCCTTCAAGCTCAAAACCCACAGTTGGTACTTCATAGAGGAGCCTAAGGGCTAGAGTAGAGGAAATGATCCATTTACTCAGGAAAGAAGGAAGATCCTAGCTCAGGAGAGAGTCCAAGTGTTGGTCAAGAATCAAAATGCTTCTCATCAGACCATCAGAGTCTATCCTCAGGCCAGAAATGATGAGCAACGAGGAAGCGATTAAAAGATTAGTAATGGGAAGTATGGGGACAGTTGAGGCAGCCAAATGGGAGGTAGATATAGACTTCATTACCACCCATTGATTACAGGAAAATGAAAGAATACAGAGGTCTGGGAGCAGTTCTGCTGGCTGTCCAGCTTGTCCAATTTCTGTCTGTCCCTTCAGAAAGGAAGGCTACACAGAAAGAGATTGCCGGCCACATACAACCTTCAAGAGCTCTGAATGCACCAGACCAATGGGTCCTGACTCTTACTGTCCTCTCCAAGGACCAATGCAGCTGTATCAACCCTTTCCCATAGCCATCTGCTGGGGAAAGCCAGCCCTTGTGAGATGTGTGCACACCTGCACTGCAAATATGTGAGAGAGACAATATGGCATCTCACCCTTTCCCATGAACTAAGATCTCCCATAGACCTCCAAACAGTCCCTTAATTCCAAGACAATCCTCAGATTCTGCAAAGAAACCCTCCAAGTAGACTGTAGGAAAAGCTGCTTAATATCCGTGTTATGTTCATGGTTAGAAAAGTGGGGATTTAGCAAATTCCAAAATGTTGGGTTGCAGAATGAGCTTTGGCATGTGTGACCTGTGAGTTATCAGGGTATTATGGCTTTCAAAGAGTTAATGCTGAAAGGTCCACTCTAGCAAGGGTGCGAAGAAGTGCTCTGTCATCTTACAGTCATAGGAGACTTTGAAATATAAACATAAACATAGTCCAGGCTCTAGAGTCAGACAGTTTGGGTTTAAAACAGATTCATAAGAATAGCTCGGAACACATTGCTTAATATAAAGGATTTCTTAGGCTTCAGGACTCCTTTTGGTTAAACAAAATATGGAGGCCATTTTCAAGGGTGAAGATGTGATGAGATGCCATGCAAAAAATAAATAAATAAAATGTGGGTGCATGGAGCATCCTCCAAAATTTTATCATCATTGTCATTATTGGAGTTGGATATTTCTTCTTTTCTTAATCCTTTTGTGACTTTCCGAAGCTTCAGATAATACTGTGCTGTGGGCTTCCCCTGACTGGCACTGAGTCCCCAGAGAATTCACCAGGGCTGTGTGTGAACCAGAGGGTGCTTGGGAAAGTCACTGCCCATCTCTGACACCAACAATTGAGTTAAGACTGTCTCCCCTCGCCGTCAGTCACTTTCTTAGTTTATGAATACCAAGGACTGTCAGTGAGGTCGTGTTGCACAACTGTGGTCATCCGAAGCCATCTCCATTTAAGCATAAATTAGCTCTCAGTTAAACGATGCTAAAGTTAAGACAGTAAGAAGTGATCTAGTGCTCAGTTGATTTTCAGCCCCACTGTGCAAAACGGGTAGTGGCTTCTGTTACTTTTCCTGAACAAGACCTCTCTGAATTTGTCTCCTGCCTTCTCACGTTTAAAGTATTGAGGTTAGAAGCCTTTCATTTTGGAGGAGTCCCCTCCCTATCCTCTAGTTCTCTCTTTTTTCCTTTTGTGGCTTCTCTACCCCTGTCATTGCAGAAATGGCACATTGATTTTCACAAAGCAAGCCATATGGATGTAGGCAATTGAAAAATAAATAAACTCCTGCACCTCCCTCCTGGGTGACAGCTGTTAAAAGGGGCTGTGAATCCTTCTCACATGGCTGTGCGCTGCAAGCTGCTGCTAACATGCCTTGGCCAGGCTTCTGTTAACATACCAAGCCTACCTGTTGGCTGTACCATGCAGTGTTACCACCTTTATATCCCAGTCGCTCTTCAGTGCAGCACAACACTGTCTGGTTTGACTTGCACCCTTTCTCAGTTTGGTTCCGTTGCTTCACTTTGGCTGGGCATCCTCTGTTCCCGCCATCCTCAACTCTGCCTGGACCTTTTACTCTTTCATGCATTAAGCTCCCTTTACAGACGTTGTCTCTTGACATATCTGATTGTCCAGTTCATACACTGCTGTGCTTTATTACTTTTGGCCTTTATTCTGCAATTGCTTGATGTTTTACTTATTCTCTTACCTAGAATTTAATGCCTTGTGGAGAAGTGCTATCTTTCATATGTCTATATTTACCCTCGTATTAATCTAAGGACAAAGACAAAATTCACTGAACTCTTCATTATATAAGAAGAGTTCATTCATTCTGTAAGATCATTCACTACTGATATTTGTCAATGTTTTGTACTTGGTATTTTCAGTAATATTGTTTTTGCTTGGTAATGGTTTTTGATCATAGAAGCACTTATTATAATACAAATCTAGCATGCAGATGACTTCAGACCAAATGCTTACCTCCCAAATCAAACTGTCTTCTGAGAAAACTTGTGTTCCAAAACTTAGAAGGCTTCCCCAACCTATCATTGATATTCATGCATTCAGTGATGTATTGTAGAGGCTCAATGATGTCTTCCTGGGTTTTTTTTTTATTTTTCTTTTTTTGTTAAAAAAAAAATCCAATGAGATGTCAGCTACTGTTCTCACCTCCACCTTGTCAGCCTGGTCCTACAGCAAATTCTTAGCCAGGAATGAATGGGTGATATGGGCCTTTCTTAGCCATACATGCATGGGTGGTGTGTGCCTTTCTTAGCCATACATGCATGGGTGGTGTGTGCCTTTCTTAGCCATACATGCATGGGTGATGTGTACCTTTCTTAGTCATGCATACTTGGGTGGTGTGTGCCTTACTTAGCCAGACATGCATGAGTGGTATGTGCCTTTCTTAGCCACACATGCATAAGTAGTGTGTGCCTTTCTTAGCCATGCATGCATGGGTGGTATGTGTCTTCAATCCCAGCTAGGATCTAGGAACTGAGATTGGAAGGTCATTTGACCAATAAATTATAGAGCAATCTGATCACTCTTTGAAAAAGAAAGAAATTAATTAATTTAAAAGTAAAGCTAACACAAATGTTTCTTAGATTAGTGTTTTAATCAATATTTATAAACAGTTTAGTATATTTGAGGCATTATTGTAGGTAATATTTGTGAGGTTTTGTGAGTCTTTACTAAATAATTTAGGCCTTCACATTATTTTAAAATAGATTCTCCATATTTAAGAACATTCTCTCCATCTAGTGGACAAAGTATAATATTGCATCTACAAACAAGTGGCTCACATCCTAGTTATCATTTGAAACCAAGCTTTTTTAACATTTGATAATAAATGTTTTTATTTTCATATATAGTATTATTGCAAAATATTTTAATATATCTGGTAATATTTTTCAAAAGAACTGCATATGAACTCTATATGCTAAGATTTTCTTAGTCAAATTGAAAAACTAATAAATTTTAAAAATATAAATTAATGTTCTTTGGTGATTCAGTTAGCATTGATCCAATTAAACTGAGAAAAAGTAAATTCAAAACCACACTCTCCTATCTCCTTTCTTGTTCATACAGAATATGTAGCGAGAGCACCTTCCTTCTGTTTCATTTAACCCTGGCATCATCCTGCTAAGTCACAAGGGGCAGCAAGCACAGATGCTCTGTAGAGCATTTCCAGCCATGGGTCCTCTGTGACTGTCTCCTTAAATCAAGATCTACTCCCATCCCTTCCAACATCCTCAGGTCCCTTGTGACTGTCTCCTTAAAATGAGATCTATTCCCATCCCTTTTTCATCCTTAGGTCCCTCGTGACTGTCTCCTTAAAGGGAGATTTACTCCCATCCCTTCCATCATCTCTGGTCTCCTGTGTTTGCCTCCTTAAAGCAAAATCTACTTCCATCTATCCCTATTCTTTTGAATATTGTCTTCTAAATGTGTATTAAGTAGCACTAAAAGCCCCCTTTAGATATTACTCCTCTATGGAGACATCCCTGGTATCCCCGTCTGAGTTAAAAGTATTGCTTTTATGTTTTTAAACACAGTATACTCATAATAAGTGTTTAATAAATGCTTATTTAATGAATAATATCCCAGAAGAACTTCCCTAAATTCCCCCTCATATCCCTCTTTAATGCTTAAAAAAACCCTGCCTTCCCTGAATTTCCTGTGGAATGTCAAAGTGCCTGCAAAGCCATGGCCCTACCCACGGGAGTTAGAGATCTCTCATTGGGTCCACAGCTACTGACACATATTCACTTTTTCAGGGAGGATTTCAGGAGCAATGGATTACCTCAATGACTTTGATCAATCTGCTTTTCTAGAACCTGTCTTCTTTGTCTATAGAGTGAATGTTTAATTAAATAATATGCCAGTGTCTTGATGGAGCCATCTAAATACATTTATAAGATGATGCAATTCTAAGGGAATCTTAAGGGTTGGGGAGATGGCCCAGTTGGTAGATCCTTGCCACTCAAGCATGAGAATATGGGCTCATAGCTCCTGCATGCATGTTAAAAGACTGTCGTGGACAGCATGTGTCTATGATCCCATCTTTTGTCAGGCAGACCCCATTAATCAGTAAACTCCAAGTTATGTGAGAGAAACTATCTCAAAAATAATACTGGTAACAATTTTTGGAAACAGCATCAACCTTTGGCCTGCACATAGGTATCCATATACAAACATGTACATACACCACACCACCACATACACACACAGAAATTTTTAAGTTTTAAAGGAGTTTTTTTTATGACTAAGCCATATTATTACTTTCTCCCTTTTCTTCTGTTGCTTGAAGGTTGGTTCAGGTGTTGCCTGGATATATGGTCGTAGGTCCATATGTGATCAACCAACCTCCCCAGTTGGCTGACTTGGGATACTTGAGACATAACATGGATATGAAGAACCCTAAAAAAGTTTTAAACTAGTGGGCCAACAGTTGTGTGTGTGTGTGTGTTCATATGTGTGTGTGTATGGTGTGCACATGGATGTGTTGAAAATTTACCTGAGGGCATTCATTGTGCATGTAGGCCAGCACTGTACCATTGAGATGCATGTTCAGTCATGGATAACGATTCTAATCTGGGAATGTTGGTAACAATTTAATTTGAATTTGTTTGTGCATTCAGTGACCTCGTTTAACCTCATATCCCACGTTGTCACTCTCTTTTGTTCAAGGACACATGAGAGTTGAATTTGATACTTATTGATACCTCACTAGAAAAGTTCATTTGGGAAAGTTTATCTGGGCTATAGAGACTATCACAATGACAGCTGTTATATGTGGCTACTTTTTGTTCTCTGGCTTTAAAGCCTGGATTGTAAGTGGAGACTGCTTGTTAGTTTCTGAGCCGCTCAGCCCAAATAATCACACAGAAACTATATTAATTGCAACACTGTTTGGTCAATTACCCAGGCATATATCTAGCTCGCTCTTACATCTTGAATTAAACCCATTTCTATTCATCTGTGTATCACCACAAGACTGAGGCTTACCAGGAAGGTTCTGGCTGGCTGCTGCTGGCTTTCTCCTTTAGCAGCTACATGGCATCTCTCTGACTCTGCCTACTTTCTCTTTATATCTCTATTTAGATTTCCCACCTGGCTTTACTCTACTAAGTCATTGGCCAAAACAGTTTCTTTAATAACCAATGGTTATAGAACATTCATAGCATAGAGAAGGGAATCCCACATCACTGTATTGAGCTCAATGCATTTCATTCTTTATTCATTTACCCCATCCAGCAAAGGAGTTTTGTTGTGCTTTGTTGTGGTGATGGGGGTTAAACACAGAGCCTATTATGTATCAGTCACAGTTGCATTTTAAGAAGATAAAGATAAAGGCAGGAAAATGGATTCAAGAGACAACTCTAAGGACTGCTACATATTCACAGTGAAGGATGCAGAGACTAATGATTTAATAGGTGCAGTGTGAGGAGGAAAAGAAGCCCAGGTTCAGGTGCATTGTGACATTAGACAGTGGCAGTTGTTCAATCGAACTCAAATATTTACTGACTTATATGAATTTGTTCTTTTCTAAACAGGAATTCTGTGCTCAGAGCTACTTTTACAGAATGACTCCTTTAAAAAAGATGAAGTTAGGCTTTAAAAAGACTTAAACCTTGTAAAACGTCAAACTTCAAGGAAAATAAGAATGTTAAGTCAATGTGATGTTTATAGTTGTGGGTTTGTTTGTTTGCAGTGTTAGGGCTCAAACTCGGGGTGTTAGACTATGCAAACATGCTACCACTAAGCTACATCTCTAGCTCAGTGTTGTAATTTTTACAATCAAGATTTAGATGTAAAAATATTCCTATCACTCCCCCAAATCAAGCTACTCCTCTACAGAGATATGAGAAAGCCAGTGCTCACACCAACACGCTTCTTTTTCCTCTATTCACAGTTTCGACGTGGACAATGGCACATCAGCGGGACGGAGTCCCTTGGATCCCATGACCAGCCCAGGATCTGGGCTAATTCTCCAAGCAAACTTTGTGCACAGTCAACGCCGGGAATCCTTCTTGTATCGATCTGACAGTGATTATGACCTCTCTCCAAAGTCTATGTCCAGGAACTCCTCGATTGCCAGCGATATGTGAGTATAAGGCTGGGCAGGAATGGGAGAAGAACCTAGGAGAACCTGAGCAAATACATCTCTGAGTGGATGATGTCCTAAATGGACTCATCCAACCGTGTCATCCTTCTCTGATGCAGAAAGTGCATAAATTTATTCAAGCTGAAAATGAACAGTAGATTTAACTTGAGTATACTGTCACTCTTGATTAAGAGGAAAAACATTTTCTCAAAAAACTACATTGCTTTGGGAAAGTAGAATTTAACATTTAATAGAAAATTGGCCTTAAAATATCAATTTGTATTTATGTAAGACTTGTGTTTTAGATACTCAACCACATGTGTATTTTCTAATACTTAAAAAAGCCTTAAATTTGGGCTAAATACCCTATGATGTTAGGATGTATAGTGTTTTAACTATATCTTAACTGACATGTGTACAGATGTAAAACTGGCAAGATCTTTCAGGGATTTTGTACAAATTAAGCCAGGTTTTGAATATAAATCACTAGAGGCAATATTATACACGAGTTCACTTAAGGGCAGATATTAAACCATATGTAATAAAATATGAGTACCACCCGTGAGGTTTTACAAAACCCCACACAAATGCAAAGCATGGGGCCATGGAAAGCTCTCTGCTCAAAATAAATGGTAAGAACGTAATGGGTTCAGGGAACAGTTTTGCAAAACGTGAAGTATGGAGGCTCTGACACATTGAAGGTTTGACAGTTGGCTGGGTGCAAAGAGTAAACATAGTAAGAGAGGAAGAAGACTCAAAGTCCACGGGAGCTGAGAGCCATCAAAGTTTTTAGCTAGGGTTTGGCCTTGGTCATGCTTCATTTTTATTATGTTTTGGTTATTAGTACTCTATTTGGAAATAATAAGAGAGTGATACAATAACAGGGAAGGAGTTCCCAATTTCACCAAAACACAATTGGTCACATACTCAAGATACAAGGTAGTAAGAGTGCAGCCAAGAGATTGGTCCTGATGTAAGAGTGCAGCCAAGAGATTGATCAGTCCTGCTGTAAGAGTGCAGCCAAGAGATTGATCAGTCCTGCTGTAAGAGTGCAACCAAGAGATCGGTCCTGATGTAAGAGGCACAAGGAAGGCCTAAAAAACTGTGGGGTGCATGTGTATGTGTGCATGCGAGGTTGAGGCAGGATGGTGGTAAATTTAGACTGTGTCAGCTATTAAAAGTGTGCATCTGAAGGAGTGCAGGACCATCCTGATAGCACAGTGAGACAGTGTCTCAAAGGAAAAGGACACATAGGGCTGGAGGGGTAGTACACGGTGTTAGAGGACAACTCAATCCAAGAATACCCATAGATAATCAATAAAAGCTGTCTAGCCCAACTTCATTGGAAGTGAAGCAACCAAAGAGACAGCTGTAGCTGTAGATCCCAAGGATCACAGAACACCAAGGAGGAGGGGTGGAAAGAATGTAAGAGTCAAAGGGTAGAGAGATGTGCACAAGAAGAGGTCTTCTAGCCACGACATGATGGAGCCATTGCATTCATGGGCTCACAGCAGCTGAGGTTATCTCAGTAAGACCTACATGAGATAGGGCCTGCCAGAATTTCCTCATAAATGAGGAAGGTGCCCTTGAGGCTCCAACCCTTCCTGTGGGACCATTGGCAATTAATTTAACAAGCAAGAAACTCTAATTAAATTCAATGGACCACATACAAAAAAGAAATGGAAGCATGAGGGAGACTTGTTCAGAAGAAGTAGAAGAGAGTAGGGATGGGAATAAGAACAAATAAAATTTCTTTAATTGAATGAAAGAAATTGTCAAGCAATTAAAGATATTAAAAGGAAAGGTCAGAGAAGAACATGCAGTGAATAACTGGACTCTGTTTTAATGGTTAAATGTTCTGCTCTCAAAAACTCTAGTAAAACAATCTGGAAATGCTAATGCATAGGCTGTGTGTGTGTGTGTGTGTGTGTGTGTGTGTGTGATATCTCCTATTCAAATTAGAAAAGACTAAATATGCATCTCCATTTTATGAAAAGCTGGTAATATTTCACATTCTAAAAAAGCCTTTATTTCCAAAGCCCTATACAAGAATGGCCTCATTTTACCCTGTACCAATTCAAGAGTTCCTTTATCTGCTCAGAGAACTCATATACAAATGACAAATTGAATCAGACCATGATGCAGCTCTGTATATTGTTAAAAATTAATGTCTTGATGGGCTCAACTTTCTGAGTCCCTCTGTGCATTTTCCTAGGAGAAATGAGGCATTCCTTTCATGCTTGCTGAGAAACAAGATAAACAAAATAATTATGACTTCATATTCCATTTAATATTGCATTTATCTTCCACACATGGATAAGTAGGTTTTGCCTTTATTTGACAGCTTACATGTCCATGTGTGAACTCAGATTCCTTTAACTAGTTTACGTTGATGTGGTGAAGACTGTTCAGTGTCCATGGCTCCACTCCACAGTTCAACTGTGCTTTATAGAGAATGATGTCATTAAAATCTAGTTCACAGATTTGATGATCCTGTATATATTGTTCTTATCTAGCTTTTCACCAGACAAAATCCCTTGTATCAATAAGTGTTTGCTATTCTTTGTTTGACTGAGATGTTTTAGAAAAAAAAATTCTATGTATGTTTGGGTATAATTGTTTAATTAGGAAATGAAAAGAAAGAAAATAATCATTTCCTGACAAGATGAAATCCTCTTATAATCTGCAAATAAATATTAATAAGTAGCTGAGACACACAAAGGAAAAAACAAGTGACAGTCATAACATATATTGTGTGCAGATATTACACTTCACTTTTTGAGTATTTTGGTACCTGCCATTTCATTTGATAATTCAGTTCTTTCAATAGGGTTATTAATATGCTATTTGTAGATAGGAGATCCAAAGTCCAGGAATGTTCCTCTTTTCAAAATACAATAAAAGTTGTGATCGTTTGTAAAGAACATTGTTTTGTTGATAACCATTTTGGACAGTATTTGTAAGTGGATAGACAAAACTCATTTGACCAACAAAGTTGCTATGACACACTGTAGAAGTTAGCTCGGGAAATAACCAGGCTAACTAAAAGATAAAAAATTATATTTTTATTTACTGTAAGGGGAAAAGCTCACGAAACAAGAATGAGAAGTCCAAACTCAGCTGTACCATGAGGGAACCACAGAGAGAGAGGGCACCTGGGCTGTGCACCTGTTTTTCTCCAGGTCCCAGAAATCCACACCCTAACTTGGTCCCACCTCTTGAAGAAAATTGATTAACAAAGCTTCCCCATCACCTTTCCCTTTTGTCTAAACAAGAGTGATCCAAACTCAATACAAAGCTATATACAATAGGAACAGATATCAAGTATAAAATTACAACCAAAATAAACAGTATCAAGCAAGGAACACATGACAAATATTTTAATAAACACTCTATTCCAAAGAGTCTAAATCTTGCATTGGAAATAAGTTTGGCTAAATCATAAGAGGAAGGTAACTACAACTACCTAATCTTCAACCCCATCGAAGGCCTGAGAAGGGAGATAATATTACTTGAGTTGAGCAGTATATAACGGAGACATTTGGCTACCTGAGCAATCACCTAGAGTCTCATTTGCAATGTTGAAGCAACCAACTTTGGCTAAGGCCTAGCATAACTAACAGACCATGTTCAGAGGCAGGGAACTTTTCAGAACTGCCTTACCCTATCTTGACAAGGTTTGTCAGTCCTTTAACTTGTATCCTGCTTATCCAGTCTGAATAGCATGTATTCTGTCAGTGGTTGAGGCATGGGCAGTTCCTTGCCCAAAGGCCAATTGTGTGAAGAAGAAAACAAACTCTGAGTGGAGTGTCTTCGTTGCTCAACATTCTCTCGGGAATAGATTGGTGCTGTCAGGAGCAATCATGTCTCATGTCAAGAGAACCCTAAGTTATTTAAATGCCATGTTCTACAGTTCCTTGAAGTGGTTGAAGATTACCTATCTAGGCAAAATACAATCTCTTTGTATCTAAAGAACCTAATTAATCTGAATATATGTATAACAAACATTAATAACTATTGACCTATAATATTTAATACCTATATAACTTAAGTACTAAGACTTCATGTCAGAATATTAAATAACCTGTAAACAAATGTGAAGCAAAAGAGGACAATGACCTCAAAATGTAAACAATGTATAAGTATCTTGTGGTAAGAATAATATATAATGAAAATATACCCTAAAAGTTGTATCAATATACAAAAGGCCCTAAACAGAGGTAGAAACATGCATGTATACAATCTGACAGAAGAACTTTGCATAGGTGTACAAATATTTTAAACAGAAATAACAAATATAATTTGAACTTGTATCAATGTACAAAAACTATACTAATGTAAATTATCCATAAATAATAGCTCACAAGTATTCACTCTACTACCCACTATTATTATCCCTTTTATTAAATCTCTGAACCTATATAGTTTCCACTCCAACCCTCTACCTTATACAAGTAATAATCAACAACCCCTAAATGGTATTCTCAACCCTGAAACAAGCTTTTTGGGAGATGGGACTCCATCCTCTAGAATTGCTTCCCACTATCATAGGGACGATGTTCTCTTTATAAAAGTAAAGTGATGGTTAAGTTTGAATATTACTGTCTATTATAGCTGCAAATGTTTTCCAAGCAGTTGATAATTTTTTTCCAAAGTTCTTATTTGGAGTTCTGGCCAGAACATCATGAGAATGTGCACCATGTTAGCAGCTGTGATATCAACATCATGATGTCGTCTCAACCAGGTGGAGTTGCTGCTGTGGGGGCCCATTTCTTTCTGGAAACTTCAAATATTACTGCAGGAGAAGGATCTATAAGAAACTCTATTGTTCATCATGGAAATCTTAAACATTATTCATATAGACATACATTCAATAAAGAACATGATACAGACAAAATAGACATGGAGAAAGTAAAATTTTTCCTAAAATCTTCCTTCTCTTCCATACCAGATGGCTCCTGATATGAGACAGTAACTCTGAATGTTCCTTTTAACAACACACTTGGATTTAGAGAAGTACAGAGCCATTGTTCAACTCCAAAGCCAGCTCTATATATTCATATATATGTATATATATATGGTTTAATTTAAATATACATATATGAATGTATATGTTTTGATCATCTGTCCTCATAAGTCATATTTTTTTCTCAATGATCCTTATTGGATAGTTATTTTTCCTTTTGTCAGCATCCAAACATCCAGGGTCCCTTGAATTTTTGAAGATGTGAAATTTCCTGTAAAGACAATAGCAAAACCCTGTCCCAACCCTATATGGTTTCCTCAC
>JAQHUG010000152.1:4418148-4473396 GCA_028555095.1 Dicrostonyx torquatus | reverse complement strand
CTCAGTTAACCATTTTAAAAGCAGGGCCATTAGTATCTTTGAAGGTTGTCAATTGCTTTGTGTTCTTGTACAGCCTGAATGGCTGGTAACCTTTGTCTATTATATCCTCTAATACCTTCCCCAGAAATATAAGCTTTGGGGTCTGCAAGAATGTTAATCTGGGTATTCTATTGCTGCATTTGCTCATGACCCCACACATTCACTGCAATATTTGCTACATAAGGCCTCAGCCTCCATCTCTGTCTCTCTGGCCCTATGTATTTGACCCATCTCATGCTTTGTTTCATTTGAGATAGGGTTCCAGTTCCTAGGAACTGAACATCTACCTCTTGAAGAGGCCAATTCAGGTGCCAAAATTCTTACATGATACTTACATCCGCACCTATGTCTAGTAAGCCTTCAATAAAAATGCCATTTATACACACTCTTAGCTTTGGTCTTTGATCATTTATCAAAGTCTTCCAGAATATGCATTTCCTATGTTCTACTGGAGTGTTTGATTTATCCTCCATATCTATTCCATCATCCAGACCAGTATGGTTTATTTACAGTAGACACTGGATTTTTTAATTTTCCTGGTGACACATGTTCTCCATAGTAACTGGGAATGATTGGATCACATTTGTCATGGGGGCCTGCGAAAGGCCCCCAAGCAATTTTTCAGTATAATTGGGTTGCCTTGTCTGCCTTTTGTTGACCTATATTCATATGTCCAATGTTGGCCTTTGACACACTTCCTACATATACCTAAAGGCTGAGCCTTCCTGTTCTTGCCATTGCCAAAGGATACATTAATCCTAGGAATTCCTTGTTTACAATCCCTTCTCAGATGTCCAATTCTACCACAATTAAAACATTTGGTATTTTGAAGTCTCATGCCATTAGAAATTGCTTCACCTACCCAAGCTTCAGTACTGTAGTCAAGTATCTCAACATTTATTATATGCTAGATCCATTCATCCATTGGTGCTTCTCTGACCTTTAGAGGCCTAAGGATCGTTTTGCATTCTAAGCTGGCATTCTCAAAAGCCAAAGATTCAATTAGTACACGGCTAGTTTCTGGATCTGTTACCCCTATCTGTACAGCCTTAGTTAATCTTTGTAAAAAGTCACTAAATGGTTCTCTCTGACCCTGTTTAACCCTAATATATGATTCAATTACCTTTCCTAGTTCCTGAATCCTGTCCCAAGTATTTAAATCTGCTGTGCTACATAAGGATAAGGTGAGTTCATTGTAAAGAGCCTGATCCTGAGGATCAGAGTAAAGTCCCTTGCCTAGAATTTGATCTTGGGAAATCTCAAGTCCTTTTGCTTTTCCCTGTTGCTCTAAATTTTTTCTTCTTCTCTTTAGTAACACTTCCAAAGCAACTGAGGTCCATTTTCTAGGACTGCTGAGATTAACTGAATCCAGTCTTGTGACATTGCTTTGTTGCTTGAAGTCCACATTTTGACCATTTCCCTAATGAAGGATGAATGTACTCCATAAGATACAATTTCTTGCCTAATTTCCTTTAGATTAGTCATATGTATGGGCTCCCATATATATATTCTTTGACTACCTTAGGGTATTTGGTGCCAGATGCTCTTTCTGATGTTATCACTGGAAAAGCAGGTAAAACTCTAGGTAAGCTATCTCAGAGTTTGATACATACTGATGAGGCTAAATTTTGTCTTTGTACCTTTTGTCCCTGGTCATAAAATTCGATAAATTCCTCAATCTTTTCAAATCCTTTTACCACTGCCTTTTGTAAAGTCTGAATCTCCTGTCCAGTGTTCTGTTCTAATGCCTCATTGAGGATTCCAAGGTGTGAAGTCTGTCCAGTAGAGATAATGTCTCGTTCTTAAACACAATTTTTATAGCATGCATATTACCTTCCTGGAGAGACATTCAATAAGTCAGTCTATCATAACCCTTTGACAGAGTCCAATTAATACATTCAACAAGTTCTCTCAGACAATGTCTCAGCACCCTCTGCCATTAACTGGGTTTTGTTTGTCAAATTGGTTGTATCCTTCTCCAGATCGTTCCCTTTTAGTTGGTAATTATTGCTGAATTTCCCTTTTAGTTGGTAATTATTACTCTGTAAAAACTGTGTCATTTCTGAAAGTGCCTTATTCTTGGCCCTATTATCAAACCATGCTTTTAAGGAGAAAATATGAAGGACAAAGCTAATCCCCAGAATCAAATAGAGGGATATAAGAGGGAAATCATATAAACCTTGCATAACATTGTACATGGTATAAGTAAAAAGGCTATTGAACTACTAGATTGTTAAATTATCCATCAGCTTTCCTTTTTAAATTATAAATTTATAATTTATATTTTAAATTATAAATCTTACCTGTGATTGAGTTTGAGCTGGAATAAGTGCAATAACCATTACCTGCCAGTAGGTGTCATGGCGCACTTGTAGCCATGTGGCCCACTTGAATCTGAATTTTAGCATTAAATGCTGAAAGATATGCTCAGCTTAAAAACAATTATTCAGTGTAAATCACAGACTGTGTGCTCCGTGGAAGTGCCTGACTGGTCCACAGTCGCACAAGCACAACGAGAGCAAGAAGCAGGGAAGCCCACATCCCATACTGGACCCAGAAGCCAGCCACACAGTTGCGGGTGGCAAAGGCTCTCTGAGGTATTTAATGAGAAAATGTGAAGGACCATGGCTAACGGCTACTCAGGGCCACTGCGTAGGAATCCTGTACCCAAATGAACGGCGTGGATCATGATAGCAGCTGACTAGAGCTGCTGGAAATCAAAGTCCCATAATTCTAGGTGTCACCTGTAGAAGTTAGCTCAATTGGGGAAATAACCAGGCTAGCTAAAAGATATACAATTATATTTTTATTTATTATAAGGAGAAAAACTCATGAAACAGAAACGAGAAATGCAAGCTCAGCTGTGCCGTGGGTGAACCACAGAGAGAAAGAACCTGGGCCGTGTGCCCATTTTTCTCCCGGTCTCAGAAAGCCACATTCTAACTTGGTCCCACCTCTTAAAGATAATTGGTTAACAAAGCTTTCCCATCAACACACTATAAAAATTTGGTAGAAAATAAACTGTGACAAATTTTGTAGTACATAAAAACATTAGAGGAGCCATGGTCCTGGCTCAGAAAATGTGTACATTTCTATAGGATTAAACAAAGCTCAGAAACCATAAACATTCACTTACTTAAAGTAGACAATTACCAGGGCCTTCTCCATTTATCACATACAAATGCCACTACAGTGACTTAGTAGCAAGCTTGTCATATGAGCACAAGTTCCTAAGTTTGGATCCCAGCACCTATGTTAAAAGGGGGTGTGGCAGTGATACACACCTGTAATCCCAGAGCTTGAGATTTTGAGATAGGAAATCTCTTGCAGTTCAACTGTCAGTCTTGTGTGCCAGTGAGCTCCATGTCTGTCAAGAGACAGAGATCATGACTCCAAAGTAAGGAGAAGAAGCAATTGAGGAAAACACTTCCTGTCAATGTCTAGCCTTACACACATGCGTGCACAGGTGCACAGGCCTCCCACAAATGCCTGTCCATCCACAGGTACACACACATAATTGTAAACATGCACACACATAAGAAAGATGAGGAATACAGCTGTGGTAGCATGAGCATAGTAAGGAAATAAACATAGGAAAAGTAGATGTGAATCACACTTAATAGTAAGACATTTATATAACTGTCGAACACAACCAGAGAAATGAAGGCTGCCTCTGCGGTGACGTGGAGAAACATGATAATGGCATAATAAGGCAGATAATTTCATATTTCTCAAAAGTTTTCAAAATTTAAAATTACTACAGTAAGTAGTAATTTTATTAACAGCAAGTTCTGGTGTTGTCCATTACCCAACAAGCTAAGGTTGTGTGCACTGGAAATCAGGAAAAGATGTGATATATTGCAATCATTAACGGGGAAATGAGCAATGGCATAAGGTGTACTTGCTATTTTGTTATTGCTGTGGCAAATAAAGAAAAAGCAGCTTAATGAAGGGAGACTGCATTCCGGCCCAACAGTTTTAGAAGAGCCGTCCATCATGGCAGACAAGTATGGCCGTAAGCATGCTTCCAGGTGTAGTGGCAAGAGTCTGGGAGCCTGGTGGATTTTATTCCCTGACAAGAAGCAGAGACAGAGAGAGTGACTGTTGTCGTTCCCCTTGCTTTCTCTTGTTTGTTCAGTCAACAACTTAAGGTCATTGGATAGTGCAGCTCACAATGAGGGTGGGTCTTAACCACCTCCGTGAACCTCTCTGGAGATGTCCTCCCAAGGGATTCTGAGTCTCATCCCAACTCATGAAATTAAACACCACACAAGACAGAGAGCACTTAATCATAAAACTATAATCCATGAAATGTAAGCTACCTCTCAAACCAATTAGCTTAATGTGGTTCTGCTTCTTCCTCCAGACCATTGGTGTAGTGGTCCATGAGAGTGGAAGGAGCAGAAGCTGGAAACAGGGTTCAGACAGCTGTGGGTACAATGGAGAAAGCCCTCCGGGAAATGACTTTAGTGAGCTCAGCTTTGTTCCATAGTATAGAAAATATATAGGATTGGGCGCTTGGGGACAAACCCTACTTTGTAGTAAGTGGCACGGTATAGTCATAAGGTTTCATATGTGACCTTACTTAGGGTCACCCTAGTGTAAGTCTTAGTTACTATAGGTACAGCAGGGGAGGCTTCCAGCAGGAAACTGGGCCAAGGATCATCCCAAAGTTAAGTCAGGCAGCCAGCTTTAGAGATGGCTTGCAGATAAGGTCAGTCCTCAGGGCCCAGGGACATTCTCTAGATAAGGACAGGGAGAATGCAGAAGTTTCCGTGGGTAGGAAGTTCCCACGCTGCCAAGCTTTGGAAAAAGCTTCCAGGCCGTGATAGACGGCAACCTCTGACTAGCAAGGTCTTCCAACAGATTAAAATCAGTATACCTGGATAACTGGCTCTCTTTTCCCATCTCCGCTGCACAGCCCGTGGCATGCAGAATCCGGAGATGATTAGACGACTCTTCACAGATGTTTACACACTGTGCTCCTACATACAAGATATGCAAGCAGGGTTGAAGGCATTGTGACACGGGTGGATCCATCTTACCACAAAAGCCTCGGACATACTTGCCTTATCTCTGTGTCCCTTACAGTGGTTAGAAATTTCTGTTCTTGGGAAGGCTCTTGTGAGTGGACTTTGTGCCTACTTCGTTGCCTCGTAGTATTGCCTCCAGAGCTGGAAGGCTGAAGGAGTACCCACATATCTATTTTTATTTTCACGCCAGGTTAAATAATTCTTCCTTGGACTCTTTCTGAAATGTCTCAGAAAGAAAATCAAAATTAAAACAGACATGGTTCACTGCAAAGATTCTCTTCCTCCCTGGACTACAGAGCATTGTGTAAGCTCTCTTAGATGAATTTTAGATTTTAATATACTGTAAAGTCAGGATTCTCTACAGGAACAGAACTGGTAGAGTGACTATATATGTGTGTGTGTGTGTGTGTGTGTGTGTGTGTGTGTATGTGTGTCTGTGTGTGTGTGATATTAGAGTGGCTTACAGGCATATATGGTGGTCTGGGAAGTCCAGAAATGGGTGTCTCACAATGGAAAGGCCAAGAATCTAATGGTTGTTAAATTCAGGAGATTGGATGTCTGAGCAGTCCCTGTCCAGTGCCAGAGTCCTAAGGAAGTCCTAGAAAGCTGCTGATCTTCAGTCTGTTCTGGAAGAAATAGTAATTCCTATTATCAGTGACTGAATGCCTCAGGAGCAGGGTAAATGAGCTCACCAACAAGAATGTAAGAAAATCCCCCACAAGTGTCCCAGATTGAGGATGGGCCATTCCACCTCAAATGATCCATTCAAGAAAATCCCTCACAGGTGGACTTGGGTTTTTCTTTGATTTCAGATGTAGTCAAGTTGACAACCAAAATTAGCCATCACATATACTCGCTTTAAAGTCAATTGATTTGCCAGTTGAAAGCCGTCTTCCATAAAACTAAAGTGGGAAGCCTGGCCCTCTTTCCCTGATTCCAGACTTCTTCCTGCTGAGCGTGTTGGATTAAACAGACTAGTGGCAATGAGCCCAGAGAGAATTTACACAGGTGCAAGGAATGGTTTAACTTTTCAAAGGAAACAAAGTATTTGCCAATCACCTGTAACACTAATAGTTTCACATTATTTTTGTGGTTTCACCTTTAGATCATAGCAGCCTTTTGAGCCCCCATGTCTGTACAAACCTGGGTTTTCAATGGTTGACGGATAAAGAGCAATTGCTGAATAAAAGACCATGTGGGATGGGAAATATGAGCGGCAACAGCCAATCTCTTTCCACAGCAGGAAGTTGTCCAGGGCTCAGAGGTACTGAATTGTTAGAGAAAACCTTATCAAATTGTTTGGCCCTTAACTATTCAGCACTGGGAAGGATTGGCAAAGGGAGTGTTATAAGTAAAATTAATGAAATATCAGAAGGATTGTGAACTACATTTGAAAGTCTCTGTGTTAAGGTGTTTGTTTTATTTATATCCTGAGGATTGGAACTAGACTAATTCCCCATGTAAGGGGCAATTTTATTGGGGTGCAGGGTGTGGTGGGGAACCAGAGACAAGAGGTGTAGCACCATCATCTTTGAAATGGGCTCTGGAGTACACAGCTTGTCCTGTGCTTCATTTTGTTAGGAGACCGGATTGCCCAGGTCATTTATGAATCAACCAAAGCCACACAAGTATGCTATAATGGAGTTGGTCCATTCTTCTGTGACTGTAGTGGGCCACGGGCGTTGTTCTTAGTGTGCAGTGTTGCTGCAGACCGAGGGAGATGCTTACAATCAAGACGTGGATTCATAGAGTATGAGCAGGACAGTGGACACCGGGATACAAACTTTTTCCTTCTTTATTTTTGCTCTCCTTTAAGTCTTTCCTTTTCCCCCTACTTTAGTCAATAACTGAGCTATTTTGTTACAGACTCAAATCAGTTCTACTAATGGCAAAATCCAACCTAAGCTTGATCTTTGAGTCCACAAACCAAGCAATTTAACACATTAACTGACATATATTTTGCATTTTAATTTAATTACAGCCCTAATGTTTTGATTGCTTTTTTAATATTTATTTATTATGTATATAATATTCTGTCTGTGTGTATGCCTGCAGGCCAGAAGAGGGCACCAGACCTCATTACAAATGATTGTGAGCCACCATGTGAGCTGGATATTGAACTCAGGACCTAAAGACTTATTTATTATGTATACAGTGTTTTGCCTGCATGGTCATTTTCACACCAGATGAGGGCACCAGATCTCATTACAGGTGGTTGTAAGCCACCATGTGGATGCTGGGAATTGAACTCAGGACCTCTAGAAGAGCAGCCAGTGCTCTTAACCACTAAGTCATCTCTCCAGCCCCCTAAGCAGTCCATATTCTATTTTTTCTTTGTTTGCTTTTGTTTTTTTGTTTTTTTCGAGACAGGGTTTTCTGTAGCTTTGGAGCCTGTCCTGGAACTAGCTCTGTAGACCTGGCTGGCTTCGAACTCACAGAGATCTGCCTGCCTCTGCCTCCTGAGTGCTGGGATTAAAGGCGTGCACCACCACCACCCAGCTTTGATTGCTTTTAATATGGTAAGGATAAAGAGTGAATGTGAGAAGGCTTTAATGGCATAAGATGTTGTCATGATGGCTGGCATTATTACATTGTTCTGCAAGTTTTCAAAATAATAAACTCTTTGAGGCATTTATATTATTATCCCAGTTATCACTGATAAAGTGAAGACACTTTGGAAGAAACGTCCAAAATCTTAGAAGATGTAAGAAGATAAATAATAGACTTAAATTAGAGAGAAAAGTGCATTTTGACAAAACATCTTGAGTTTCTTATTACTATGCCTTCCTATTATATCCTCAGAGGAGTGTATCAAAGCATTTAACATACACACTTCTTTTTCCTTTCCATTGATTGATGTATGTAGGTTCTCACTATGTAATCCAGGCTGTCCTTGAACTCACTGCCATCATTTTGTTTCATCCTCCCCAGTACTGAGATTACAGGCATAAACCACTCAATCCAAAAGACAATTGTCTTTATTTTATAAGTTTGTGTGAATGTGCTAGCATTTCTGTGTATAAGTGTGATGAATGGGTACATGTATGTACAGTTCCTGTGTACACAAGAAGAGACCAGTTAACATCTGGCCCTACTCTGTCACTGTCTGCATTTTTTCATTAGTCACAAACTTGACTGTTGGCTGACAATCTAGTAATCCCTCATCTCCCTTCCCCCACAGTGCTGTGTTTACAGGAGGCAAGTAGTCATGCCTAGCTTCATTTAAGTGTGGCTTCTGGGATCCAAACTCAGGTCCTCGTTCTTGTATAGCAAGTCATATCCATTGAGCCATCTCTCTTGTCCTGATTTTCTCTTCTTGGTCTTCTTAGGCACTATGTTCCTTAAAACTTTTCATACTTAAAGAAATTATAGGGGTGCGGGAGGGCCCGGGACAAGGGGAGTAAATGTAAAATTTTCTTTTAACAATAAAAAAAATTAAAAACAACAAAAAAAAGAAATTATAAATGAGGAAAAAAACAGTCACTGAGACTTGGTAGGCTACTATATTGTAAAACAAACAGTGTGGTAATAAATTATTTTTGTAAGTAAAAATAAAATAAAATAAGTCATGTGATGTTGGGCATTGAGCAAATCTTTGAAAAAATAAACTCTTGATTGTATAATTATACTCCTATCTCACTGTTTATTATATGTAATACCTGCTTTAAAATGTGAAGTAGGAATAGTTTAATAATGAAAATGATTTTCCCACACTATAAGACATCAGATTCCTGCTAGAAAGAAAATTAGGCTTATGGTGGCCAAGGAAGTTCTGGATCATTTCTCAGTGTGCTCTTAAGTAAAGAGAATGTCAGGAAGCTAAAATGTAAATTATAAGTTAACTGAGGTCAGGCAAAACCCAAAACCGACACCATCTCCAAGAGAAAAAAGCTAAGCCATTAGTGTGGATGGTGTTTCCATGTACCCCGGCCCTACATAAAAAGAACCTGAGCTAAACAAAGGATTCTTCCCGCCCTCTTGAAGAGAACTTACGGTTTCAACTAGTTGTGGACTTTGGGCCCAGTGGCTCTCACCTTCTCCTCAAAGCCCTCATCATTTTCCTCTAGATAATGAAAAAGACAGAGGCGAGAACTCTGTTCCAATGTATGACAAAATGGAAACTTTCTGAACTGTTAAGTCTTGGTGGGGGGTGGTAAACAGGAGGTGGATGGTGGCAGGCTTGGGAACGAGAGGAGCTGATTGTTCTAGGAGACACCCAGTGTGTGTTTTCTAGCACATTCTGAGGGAAGGAATGTATAAACTAGCTGACGAGGTTGAATGAGGCCTACTCTGTTACTCGCTGTGCAGTGTGATCAGTGTCATTCTAGTGTCATTTGGAAGGCGAGGCAGATCCATGAAAACGAGACAAAAATATCACATGATGTGAGAGTTTTTGTCTTTGTTTATTTTTTTTTAAATCCTAGACAGGAAAGGAGACAGACAGCTGATACTGAGACACCAGCATAAATACCCGCTCCACTTACACATCAGTCATTTGAAATACGTATTTTGCTTGTCAGTCTTGGCTCCTTGACAAAAAGTTTTCAGTTCCCCCCCCCCCCGCCTCACATACTATTCTCTGAGCTGGCTAAAATGACAGAGCTACATGGCTGGATGGTTACAAGGTGTGTTCTTGGAGGTAACTTTTACCAGGGAGTGTCACTAAATCATTCTGAAGCCTTGCAGTAAGAAACATTTAAATAACCTATCACAGCTACAGAGGGGAAAAACAAACACCTCACCACACTCATAGTTTTGTTCAGTCAAGAGAACAGTCAAGATCAAGAGAAGTTCAAGTCAAGAGAACAGACCTTAAGCTTTGCCTGTGGCCTTCTGGCATGTTGAATGCTTCAGTTTGGGTCTCTGTTGAAATGTGTCCCCTTCTGTGTGGTCTCCCAGACCCTCTGTCACCTTTCCCTCAATTGCCTTTAGTCTTCAGGGGTTTTCCCAACCTTGGGTCAAGAAGGAAATGTTGTCTCCACATACTGTGAAGTTGTGTCTAAACATGCATCAGGCGTCAGTTCCTGCACCCATTTTCTTCAAAGCCAAGACTGAAGAGTAGAAAAAGAAAGAATAGCAAGTCAACCCCTGCCAACGCCAGAGGCCGTGGCGTGGCAGAATGTCATGTGGATGATTCACGGGATGATGTCTCCTAGCTAATGTCCTGAGTGGCCTGAGCACCAAAGCCTTCACAGCCCCTCTTTCACGGTCAGAGAGAGCAAGGCTGAATGCACAGCTCATTCCTGCTTGGTGCTCACAGGATGTCCGAATTCGGTATAAGCACGAGAGCCCGTGGTGTTTGCTTGGCTTGTAGATGATGGATAGCACATTCAACAGCTCACGCAGACACACAGAGAATATTTCTATGACCGCAGAAGTTCCCACCGAGGGGCGTTAGTCCAGAGACTCCGAAATTTACTTCTGTGGGGCTTCATAATAGTCTGAAGCCATTTGAGCAACCTGGAAACTAAATATTCAAGATAAAGCAGTGGAGTTTTTTGTTTGTTGTTTGTTTGGGTTCTTACCCAACTGCACAGCACTTTCCATGTCTTGGGATTCCAAGGCCCATTAAAATGTCAAACAGCACCTGAGAGACCAACAGAGGGCTCTGACTGCTTATTTTGCCATGTAAGGACTATTAACAAAGAAATTCTGGCTAAAAATATATAGTCATTTAACTTTTTAAAGACATGATAAAAAAAATCTTTCTCACACACACAGAGAGAAAGCATAAGCCCAGGAAAAAGGCAAGTTAGCCAAAGGCATATGAAGCGTTTCCGCACATCACTGCATGGCCCATAATTACTCCTACTTTGACAAGGACCCATGAACTCCGCTGGGCAAGCTCCAGGTTTCCGGGAAAGCAGTGACCTCTGCCGTTTGCCAAGCATGTACTTGTCTCTGCACCTAGGTTCTCCGCTCCCGGTTCCTTGTCTGGGAGTGGGAACGTGAGAGTACTATCTACACAGCAGGACCATAAGCATTAGCTCCTGTATGCCCTTAGAGTTTTGGCACATAGTAGGCTCACAAAAAGTCTTCTGTGTTGAATTAAACTTTTAGCCTAACAGGCCATTTTATCGCTGGCAGACCTTTAAGGGGATCGCCCTCGCTAGCCATAAATCTCCCACACAGACGAGCATTCTGGAGAAAACCCAAGAGAGCATAGCCAGTGACGTTAAGAATAAGTGAAGGGCCTGTCAAATAACAAACACTGAAAGAAGAGCCTGTTCCTAGAACACAGAGTGAGGGCACTTGCGGAGGCTCCTTCCCTCTGGGTACTTGGCCCTCTGCTTCCTCCTCCCTCCTGTGGGGAACAGCAGACTCAGCCTGGTACTCGCTGCCCTGGGTGGCCACTTGTGACATCAGCTCTCCTGGAAAATTCCCTCTGCTTCATCAGTCTTTATTAAGTAAAATATGGCGATGTGGTTGTGTACTGAGGCCAAAATGTCTTCTGTCTTACAACATACATTCAGCGTCGGATGACAGCATTGCTTGCTTATGTTGTACAACAAATTCTCACTTTGTGTTTTCTCGTCAATGCACATTCTTAATGAGGGTCTGAGCACATGTGAGCCAAAGACTAAGGATTTGTGTTCTGAGGTTTATGTATCCACTTATTTGGTTTTTGAGGGTGTGCTCGTGCACATGTGTGTGTGTATGCATGTTCGTGTGTGCAGGTACACATTCATGTATATGAGGGACACACATGTGGAGGCCCGAGGACATGCTGAGATGTTGCTCCTTAGGCATCATCCATGTATTTTTTGGAGACATGGCTCTTCAATGGTCTGGCAGTCACCAGATACAGTAGACTGGGTCGTTGGTGAGCTTTGAGGACCCAGGCTTCCCAATCCTGTGGTTACAAGAAGGCAGGCGCCTCCACACCTGGATTTAGTTTGTTTGCTTGTTTTGTTTTTTTGAGACAGCGTTTCTCTGTGTAGCAGTCCTAGTTGTCCTTGAACTAGCTCTTGTAGACCAGGCTGGCCTAGAACTCACAGAGTGCTGGGACTAAAGGCATGCACCCCCACTGTCTGGCGAGCCTAGATTTTTTTTTTTTTTTTTTTTTTTTTTTTTTACTGTGAGTTCCATGGATTGAATTCAGGCCCTCAGCCCTGTGAGGCAAGTGATTTTCTGGCTGATCCATCTCTCTAGCTTTATTTATTGTTTCTGAGACTGAGCCTTCTGCCCCTCAGGCTGGCCTTGAATACCACACAGTAAACTACAACACTGAACTCCTGAGTCTCCTGCCTCCGTCTCCCAAGTGCTAGGAGGTGTGCCACCACATCTGCTGTGATGGTTTAGTTTGGATAGGTTGATTCAAAGATCAAGCCAGCTCTTAATTCTTTTTAAAATTGTATCTTTTTTAGCCTACACATAAGACACTGTCTGTGTTTGAGATGCGCAGTAAAAGTTGTAATAGGAGTCTAAAGTGTGTAATCATTAGACCAAGCCACTTACTACGTCTATCACTTTATATAGTTATTGCTTTGGCGATGAGGAAATCCCTGTTAGTGATTTTTCAAGTGTGCTAAGCATTATTGCTCATTTTAGTCAATAATCCGTGCTACAAATCTCATGAACTTACTCCTCGTAAGGCTTTTGAATTCCACCTCATTGCCCAGAGCTAGTAACCAAGGCTTCCCTCTCCTTCTCGAAGCTCAGTGTCCCGTTTTGTTTGATTTTAGGGTCCTCTCATACGTGATATCACACAGTGTTCGTCTGCTCTATTACACTAAGCATAGTGTGCCTCCGCTTTTTGTGCCTTGTCCCAAATGCTTCCTTTTTCAATTCTGCATAATATTCTGTGTGATATGTACGCCATGTTTTATTTGTCTCCCCACCTTAAGATGAGGCTATGTCACGGCTTGGGACTACTGGGCGTACTTCTGCAGTGACCTGGGAGTGTAGATACCTCTAGGACATGCCGTTGCCATTTTCTTTGGCTCTGTACCCAGAAGTGGATGGTGGATTTTCGAGGGGCATTATTTTCAACTTTGGACAAATATCATACACTTCCCTCTGTGGTTGACAATCCTAGCGATGGTGCACGAAGCTCCTCAGACCTCTGTGTCGGTTGTCGCTTTAGATCTTTCTTTCTTTACTTCGAATATCTTTGACTTGTGTGTGTGTGTGTGTGTGTGTGTGTGTGTGTGTGTGTTTGAGCTCATTGTACTGCTGTTGGCATGAAGGACACACATGATCTTTCTCTTAGGGTTACTCTGTGTAGCCCTGGCTATCCTGGAACTCACTCTGTAGACCAGGTTGGCCTTGAACCCACAGAGATTCACCTGCCTCTGCCTCCCAGGTGCTGGGATTAAACCTGTGTGCCAGCACCACCCGGCAATCTTTTACTTTTTAAAATGAAAATCAAATTAACCTTTAAGTGAGAGCTGGTGTCTTATTTCAGTTTGCATTTTCCCGCTGCGGCGTGCTGTTAAAGCTCTTCTCAGACTCTGACACATTTTGCCTGGCGGGCGCCTATGCTTCTTTATGACGTGGTTATTTGAATTCTTCTGATGGGGCTGTTTATTAACTATTAAAATGTTAACCAGACGTGAGGAGATATTTTAAGTTTCAGAATACCAAGTACCTTGTAAGGTCACAACATTTTCTGAAGCTAGATAATAAGTATATATGATATATAGATTTCTGGGGGGCAGATGCTAGGGGTGGAGCCGGGGTTTTCTCATACATGCTAAACAGCTGCTCCATCACTGAGCTGTATCCGCAGCCCTTACTTGGTATTCTTTAGTTATATGAAGTCATGTGTAATATTTGCAGGGCTGATGTCTGATGAAAATTTCCCTGTGGGGTAGAATGGGGAGAATAGGTTCTGAGTGCCTGGTAATCAATAGTTGGTGGGATTTTCTCCCCCTGGAATTTTTTTCTTTTTTTGAAACTTAGCATAAAAATAAATGTTTATAATAAGAAAATGAGAGCCTGAAAATTCTCTTTACACATATAATATATACACATATATGATATATAACATATATAACATGCATGTTAACTTACAGATATCAATACATAAGTATCTACCATATGCCTTCCTCAGAACCCTTGTGCCCTGTTTATGTTAGTTAACTCTCCCCAGAGCGCTATTTCTAGATCCAAAAGTAAATGCTCTTTCACTAGTTTCTCTATTGCTTAGTTTCAGATTGTAGGGCACGGAGATCATCAGGAAGGCTGAGCCGGTTTTATTAAGTCACTGGTTGGGTGGTATATAGTTTGTTTTTATTTTTATTTAATTTTATTTCATTACTCTGCATTTGTATCTGATTATATGTTTTCTTAGTGAAATTTTCATGATGTGAACACTCTACCACACAGCTGGCACCATTTCAGACATGCTCTGGACATTGGTCACATGTATGGGGGATGGAGAATCACGTGTGTGTAAGAACAGAGCCCTGAAGTCATAGCACTTGAATTTGAATCCTCTTCCAATATCTACAAACATGTGGTCACGTGTCTTGGGACTCCCTTTCCTCACCCGCAATAGACATTAACTAGGAGATACTCACTCTGAAATTCTTTGCACAGTGAATCATTTGATATATATTAATTTTTGCTATGTATTGATTGTAACTATTTATAATTATGATTTAAACTTGTATTGAATTTTAAAAAGTTTAATGAAATCTGTGGGCTTTTATTTATTTATTTATTTGTGATTGTGTGTGTGTGTGTGTGTGTGTGTGTGTGTGTGTGTATTTGTCACTAGAGACTGAGCACAAGACCTTATGCATGCAAGGTAAGCATGCTCCCAGTAAACTATTGGACTATGTCTCAGACCTTTAGATATATTTTTATTTTTGAGACAAGCTCTTGCTAAATTGCTCAAACTGCCCTTCAATTCACCCTGTAGTGCACCCAGACACTGAATTTTTTTGTTCCTTCTACCTCAACTCTCTAGAGTAGCAGGGATTGTGGACCTGTGCCATTAGGTCTGGATTTGAAGTCTTACTTTAAGGAACAGCAGGTAGTTAGGCTTAGTGGGGTGTGGCTATTATCCCAGCATTCAATCAGCAGAGGCAGCTGATTCTTTGTGAGTCTGAGGTTAGACTGATCTACATATCAAGTTCCAGCCCAGTCATGGTGAGACTATATCTAAGATGAAGAAGGAGGAGGGAAAAAAGGAAGGAAAGAGACAGAGAGAGGGGAGGAGGGAGGGAGAGAGGGAGGGAGGGGGAAGAAAGAAGAGAAGGAAGGAAGGAAGGAAGGAAGGAAGGAAAGAAAGAAAGAAAGAAAAAAAAAACTAGGAAACATTATAAAAGCCTCCAGCACTGAAACTAAGAAGAGGTGATGTCTCCCAAATTCCTACAGTCTGGAAGCAGTGACTGAATGAATTGTATTGTCAGGAGCTGAATCTGCCTGAGCTTAGTCTTCTAAAAGATAGTGCCCATCTCCCATTTAAGCACCGTGCATAAGAAGGTTTGCTTTTGAGTCTCTTGGTTTGTTGTCTATGTTTCTGGCTCTTTAGCTCCGAAATGAGAATGGAAAACAGCATAGTAAGGAAACAGAGTTAAGGGAAAGATGACACAGGTGTAGAGAGAGGGAGTACCACCATTTCTCTTGTCAACACATGCCACTGAGCCTGTCCTCCAGGTCCCCAGTAGCATTGGCTCAGGAGCCAGCACATCCTTCTCTTGGAAGAGGGGAGAGGTGGGATTCCTTGTGGCCACAGGAATGGGTCTTACTTAGCACAGGGTGACCAGGGTAGGTGAACAGGCATAGAGCACCTCCTTCCACATCACAAGACACACAAACAATGTGACACTAACTTCCACAGTGAGTTGCAGCAGCTTACTCTGTCAGTCCCGGAAGTTGCTGCGTTTCTTTCTTTCTGTAGTGTTCCCTAGGTAGCAGACTGCTTTCTGTGATGGTGGGTTCATTATCGTTGACCCCTTATAAGTCATGCTTCTTGTACTGCATGACTCATAGACATTGGTTTGGGAGACTTGAGTCCTTTTCAGATGCTTGGGAACAAGCTGACAATCCAAGTGACCAGCCCTCAGTGAGGATCGTGTCAAGGAAATATATGTGTAAAATAACTACATTCACTTAAATTTTTAAAAACAGTACACAGCAGAAATCCTGGCACTCACAGGGCCAGGGTGGGAGCATCAGAAATTCAACATCAGCCTGATATTCCAGGCAAGCCTCTATCTTTCAAGATAAGTAAAATAGTATGATTAAACACAATTGCTTGGGACTGGCTAGGTCAAAAAATAGTCCACTGAGGTTTCCTCAACTTATCCATGCTGCGAAAATACTGCAGAGTCCCAGACTCCAGTTTCTTACTTTCCTTCAAGAAGAATGTTGTATCAATTCTTGCATTTTCCTGCTTCTCCAAGACATGTCCCATGGATACCTTGCTCTTGTATCTCCCGTGTACTGGAGCTGGCGTTACTGTAGCAACAGCACCTCACAGGGTAACATTGCCCTGTAAGCACAGTGGCTGGAACACTTGTCGGTTGAAAAAGTTTCCTGGAGTTTTTATTAGTGGATGATGCAGCCCGATGTCATGTAGGGCTCTTGGCCCATCCAAGGCTTGAACACATGACCGTCCAGATCACTTGCTGCTCATCACCTACAAATGTTAGATAGCCCAGGGTACTCTACTCATAGAAGCCAGTGCTGTCGCTGGTTCTTTGCAAGGCATCCCTGGCTAAGATCTGCAAGGAGAAGTCAAGAGTAAAGTGCAGGTCCAGAAATGAGAGCCCTTTCATACCAATAGCCCCTCCTTTGTGCCTAAAAAGCAACCTTGGCATTGGTTGGCATCAAGGGTGCCATCTTTAGACGAAGGGAGATGGAAAACGGTTAAGATCCAGAAGACATGTTTTCAACCCAATGGCTGGCAAGGACATATCCTGAAGAGAAACATGGAATTACTGTAATTCCCAATGGGATTTTCTTCCAATGGAACGTACCATTTAATATTGATCAAGAGTGGTCAGGGCATTATTGGAGACGCCTAACACTGGATTTGGTTTGTTTTTCAGACATGGAGATGACTTGATTGTGACTCCATTTGCTCAGGTAAGCACAGCAGCTGGGAGTGTGCAGGTTTCTCACAGACGTCTGCATTTGATGTGGGGATTTTATTCTGATCTTTAATGTAACTTTACCACACACACGTGCATGGATGCAAACTGTTTGGCTGATTCAAATAATTGGAAAGCAATTCTGGAGAACATAAACCTTAGCCCCGCAGAAGTGCTTTGGGTACGGCTGCTAGACCCGAGCGGTGTCTGTACTTCAAATAACGAGTTACCTAAAGGAGATAGTACTCAGCCAGCCCGATTTCCCTAACAGGAATTAGCACCCGAAGGAGAAGACTGTATCGTGGATTAAATTACATCTGGTATAATTAGTACATGATCTGTGTTTGAAATTCAAGAATCCTGTTCAACCTGATACTTTATTTACTCCTCTTTTTTTTTTTCACGTGTTATTTGTACCAAGATTTAGCTGAGTGGCACATTTGTAATCTTCGTGCGTAAGAGACAAAAATGTTTCAACTCCGTGGCATAGATGTGAGATGATAAAATGACCTAAAGTATTTGGGAATGTGTCTAAAATGGCTGAGGATCCGTGGTTTTGTTGATCAAGACAGGACCTCAAACATCTTGGATAGATCTAATTATTAGAAAGAAGTCTGCAGAATCTCCATGTTTTGTTCTAATGTACAAATCATAAGAAGACTAGGAACTAACCAGCATCTAAACTCTTATAAGGTAAAGATTTGAACTTTCTCATATAAGCTCCGAGGCTCCCTGACCCACAGAAAATGGTGCCAATTTTAATTTGCTTGTATAGTTTATTTTAGAACAATTCTTTTCTGTGCTCAAATCTTTTGGTTTGTTTCCCTAGACATGAAGTCTGGTGTTGAGAGGCACCCCCCCCCGATCTGCCCCTCATGCCCACTGTTCTTTCCTTCCCTTTCAACATAATAACGATTTAGCCGGAGTCCTTGGTGCTGTTGAACACAGGAGATACAGCTGTGCCGGAAGCTGGCCGCTGTCTCTGCAGTCAGCTGTTTATTTCCCACAGCCCCATTTTTTGTGACTGCCTTCTAAAACCCACACCCTGGGTTCCTGCTAACAAGCATCCAAAATCTGGGTCCCTGCAAACAAATGTCCTCGTGTCCTTTAGATGCCTGAGATATGCCTGCTCTGAAAACAACACGAGGGGCAGGAACAACGGCATCATCTCGTTTATGTCACCCAAACTACAACACCTGGATAGTTTCAAAGGGGAAAAATACATTGGTTGTCAACATGATGGAGAATTATTGCTCCTTTAGTAATAGATCACCACCAATATATTTTTAAGCTGCATGCTCCTTTGAACCTAGTAACAGTCATCTTGTGGCCAAATTCATTGAACACATGGGACTTCTGTTAGGCGACGGGAGACATTGTCTCATTTCAGTTGCTTTATCAACTCTCATTTAAAAAACAAACAAGCAATTTGTGTATTATCGGGATGAATTACATCCATCTAGATAGCTCTGTTCTTACTAGACAAAATAATGAAATCACCAAAAACTTTGTAACGCATCAGAAAGAATCACTTCATATATTTTTTAAAAGTATAACTTTTTAAAGAGAGGTTTGATTTTCAATCAAAGTAGCTTTCTTTTTATCCTGCGAATATCTCTCCACTGATTTTTTTTTTCCCTGAAGTAAAGCCTAAGTAAGAGAGAATCTTTGCCCTCACAAGGACAGGCCACTGCCTCCCTGCCCTGGCTCTCACAGTCTGTCTTCTACTGCCACCCACTGGCATAAGCTTAGTATGGACTGGAAAACAATCCAGAAAATCATTTCCATTCCTTCACTAAAGCTCTTGATTGAAAGCAACATTTTTTTCTATTTTTCTGCCAAGCTCAGTGGATTCTGTTCTGAAAGCAGCAGAGAGCCTGAATTGTGTGTGTGAATATCCTCACCCTTGGCCAGTGAACAGTGTTTCCTGAATTGTGTGTGTGAATATCCTCACCCTTGGCCAGTGAACAGTGTTTCCTGTAGTCTCTCTTTATTGTAGTGAAACTGTAGTGTTTCACGGCTGTCACTAGTCACTGTTAAGATTTATATTTTTCTCCACTCCCATGTTTGTTTAGTTAGCTGTTTGTTTGCTTTCTTGCTCGCGTGCTTGTTTGTTTTCCTTAACCAATTATATGATTACTGGGAGATAAAGCAATGATTTTAGTTTTCTAAACCTGAGCCATCTGGAAGACACTGTAGAGACACTTTGAAAATAAGTATTAAAGAGACAAGAAAATTCTAGGCACTGCAGCATATGGATTTCAGCGTCTGATGCTAGGGCTGAATATGTGGCAGAAAGCTGCCCTGGAGCAGAGGAGAATCCGTGAACTTGAACCTTTACCCAGGGCCTCTTTTCCTGATTTCCTCGTTGTATGGCAAGGGTTGTTTCCCTGCTTGTGTCTTTAAGAGAAACACTTAGTGACACTTGCATGAACAATGCCAGGGGCGATCACCCAGACCCCGGGCGGCATCGTATATGGCCAATTCCTATGGAAGACTCCTCTTTACACTTCTGCCCCCATCAGATACAGATCAGTTACAGAGTGGGAGATATCATTACCATTTCAATACAGAACATAGAAAGCAAGCTTTGTCTCACCACAAACCAAAGCACCTCCAGGGGACTTTAATGTCACTTTCTACGTCAGAATTCACGACTGCATAAGTGAAGGGGCAGCCTAAAAATCAGCAGGCCAGGGACAGGCAGCCAGTGCCCGAGGCGGGTTTCTTCCCTCGCTTTCACTTGGAAATGTATCATACCATATATGTAGTGAATATAGAAGGCAGAAATAATAATAATAAGATGAACAGTTAAATAAAATGCTATCAGGGCTTCGAATGATGCTTGAGTGCCTTCCCCCATTCCATGTGTCTTCCTGTTCAAAGAAATAGCAGTCATTGGAATTTTGGCTTGATTATGGCTATAGATACTTTTTGGCTCGACAACACTTTTATTTTGCTGGTTAAATTCTTCAACATCCAAAGGTAGGAAGTCTTTAAGAAAAATACATAAAATTTACATGATAAAAACAAAATTAACAACTCAGTTTTGTATCCTACTAATATAACCAAAGCTTAAAACTTTCTCTAGAGCAGTTGTGGAGGGTGCCCTTCACCCCAGCAAGCCAGGGGTGGAGCAGGCAGATCTCTGAATTGGAGGCCAGGGTGGTCTTAGACAGTGAGTTTCAGGCAAGCCAGGGCTGCACAGTGAACCCCATTTCAAAACAGACCTCGCTACAGAAGAGGTTTTGTTCATGAACTAATGTTTTCCTTCATGGGCTAATGTTTTTTGTTTGTTTGTTTCAAATAATCATAAACTATGAATTACCTTCAAAATGTTTTCCAGAGAAATGAAATACTTCAGTTACTGCTTATATTACCCAGTGGCCGAGCATACTGGACCTAAGTGTCCTGTGGTAGACGGAAAAGTCTCAAAATTCAGAGGTTAAAATCTTAGTCTAGAAGAAGGGAGTTGTTAACTGATGCAATAATTATATTTCAATGGTTTACTAACTTGTTTGATATTCACATTTTAAAGTGCAAATCAAGCCAGCGTGATTTCATGACTAGCTCATTAATCCATTTATTTCTGCATCATTCAGAATTTCATGCCTCATGAAAGACACTGTGGTCTGACGTCAGCAGCCAGTTATTTGGATACTCCGTCACCGGCAGTGTGACCTTTCAGAGCTGTGTGTGATAATGAGCCAGGTTTTCCTGTGACTGGCTGGCTTCCTAGGAGGCACCAGGAACTCCTTCAGGGGGACCGCTGAAGGTCACCGCTGCAGAGCATAAACAGCTCCCTTTGGCTTGCACAAGTTCCCGTCAGCTTCCAAAAACAAATGCTTGAGGCACAGAGTGGCTTTCGTCTAGATCACTGTCCCATGAAGAAACTCAGGGCAAAGTCCTCAGACCCCTAGGTCAACTAAAAAATCTAAGGATTCTATGTGTTGCCACTGATAATCATTATACAGACTTCCCTTGTGCCAGATAATTAAATGGAAGTGTTCATAATGGACACACAATCACCAAACACTTTTTGCTTAGGCAATGTCATTGGCACTAATTTGTAGTTTCCTTTAACCCTCCCAACAGCACTATCTGTTTTACACACAAGGAAACTGGGGTACAGGAGGTTTGTCATAACTTGTCCAAGTGTGTGCATTTAATATATGACATATGCCAGGACGTGTGAATTCTGTGTTTTTTAGAAACTCGGAGTTCTAATAAGCACTGGGGTCTTATAGGCACCTCTAATCTTAATAAAGACCCACTCCAGAGGAAAGTAGCTTGTTCACAGAGAACATGAGGGGCAGCGGGCTCCTGCAACTTCTCTCCAGGACTCACCTCCACTCCTTAAGCATCGTCTATTTCTGATTAGAGTTAGAATAAAGAAGGGGCTAGCAGAGGTGGGGCCATCCACTTCCTGGCATATCCACATCCACGTGAATACACTGCATCCATGTATTTGTTTCTTCAATCCTATTGAACACTTTCTTTGTTCTGAGAAGTGTACAGAGCACTGTGTTTCCTGTGATCACTGTCTTTCCGCAGGCTTCTTAGAGTACACAGTGTGCACAACTGCTGCAGAGGCAAGCCTATCTGTGCACTAACTAGCTAGCATAGTCCTCTCTAAAGATGGAAACCAACAGAAGCGTTTCTCCATCTGGTGACCTGAGATCAGAGGAATCTTGAGGAATTTTCTAAGAGAATTCTCGACTAATTTTAATCACTAAACCTTAGACTTTCATAGTATTTAGTATTACAGTATGTTATAATTGCGATTTCTGAGGATGTAGGGCTAGTGCTGCTACTGTTATCACAAACAAAGTCAGTGAGAGGGGGTCTTTACTAAGTTCTGGAAGATTCTGTAATGGTATACGAAACTGAGCTGCAAGGAATATAAAATTTCTTCCTTACAAAGCATGTTTAGCTGCATTCCAACTGGCCCCAGCTCAAGAACTCAAAAGAACTCTCTTTTTGTGACAGGTCTTGGCCAGCCTGCGAACCGTACGAAACAACTTTGCTGCATTAACTAATTTGCAAGATCGAGCACCCAGCAAGTAAGTTATCCCCCCTCCCTCTCCTTCTGCCTGAACTGTTCGTTGGTGTCTTCTCAACTTGAGCTGAACTCAAGACAACACATTAGACATCTCTGAACCACTGCCGTTGTCCAGCCACATGCTCTGTCCTATACAATGCCGACTTCATTTTCTAGAATTACTTTGGGGTGACCCTCCTGGTGCTTGACCAGTGAATGCAGTGATCCCATCTTGTCAGAAGAGGCCCTCTGCCAGTGACAACTGCAGTGCCTGCATAGGTTCTACTCCCCTTGGGAGTTCGCCACAGGTTGTAGCTTGTTCACCTCTGTATTCCCAGCTCCCATCCTCATACAGTGCAACCCCTGTGGTTGCTGCCAATAGGCAACTTCTAGGAAAGCATTTGCACCCCGAAGGTATGCTTTGAGGGACCCATGTCTTGCCGGTGGCGTTTTCTGTGCAGCGCGGTCAGCTGTACCATGTCATGCTGACCTCGGCAATTTCTTGGGCTTCTAGTACCGTGTAGGAACCGTTGCCTCACTTTTGTAAAGTCTCAGCTCAGCCCGAAGACTGACGCCACTGTTTGCCCCTCTCAAGCTTTTCCATTGCAAATTTCATCTAAGAAATCCAGTTCTTTCATCTTTAAAAGGCCAATAAGAAACAAACCTCTGCTAAGTTTCCTGCAGATGCTGTCACCTTGTTAAGCAGCATTTAGACTCATGACAGTTGATCTGACACATGTGACAGGTGTGAGGGCATCACACTGACCCTCGTGTCTCTGAAGAGAAGTCTTTTCTATACCAAGCCGATTTTCAGGAACAGAGTGGGTTTAAATGGAAAGAAGGAAGTCAGAAAATCAAAGCTGACCCTGGAATGTCCATCTAGCTTGCCTGACTGTATGATACCCGTGCTGACGGATGCCCGCCAAACCAAACACGTATACAGCAGACTATAAGAAGAACCGGCACGTTTGGAGAGTGCAGATGCGCACCTCATCCACTGGTTAAAGTTCAACCAGGTTCCTGGGGCATCATAACTCAGGAATCAAGCTCCTGACAACTGGTTCTGTTCAGGACAGCAGAGGGCACGTTGCATAACTTTAGAACAGTGGCTCTCAACCTCCCCAACACTGCAACCATTTAATACAGTTCCTCATGTTGTGGTGACCCCCAACCGCGACATTATTTTTGTTGTTACTTAAGAACTGCAATTTTGCTTCTGTTAGGAATTGTAATGTAAATAATTTTGAAGATGGGGTTGCTTACCAAAGGGGTCGCGGCCCACAGGTTGAGAACAGCAGTTCTGGCGGGATCTGAATTTGCCTGCTGAGCACCCCTAGCCGCGGGAACATTTGCGGTTCACCATCACACTCAGAGGAGGGTATATGCCTTTGTGTTTTCACTAGGGAAGGACTTGAGGGATAATGTGCCCTAGGTTTGACCCCAGGTGGGGGATATGAGCTCATCACTGACATTTGTAAACCCACTGTTAGTTTCTATCACCTTGCTCTCTTGCCATATATAGCCCAGAAGGGATGTCTGGCTCATTCTTCACTAAATGATATACCAATGTCCTCATGGATCTAATAGTCAATATTTATGGCTATGGGTTGCCAGGTTCCCACATGTAAGCCATAGAACTGGTCCTAGGAATGGTAAGGCAATAATTTTGCTTTCTAAAACTATAGAAAAGGATAACATCTTCATTTGATATTCCTCTGCCAAGAAAATACTTTCTAAATTCCTACAGAACAAGAAATGACTGAAAATTCTTATCAATATAAAACGTACTTGGATAAACTCTTGTCTACAACAATGCCACCCTGACCAGGCTCTATGACAAGTGTGTAATCAACCTTCAGCAAGAACATAACCATGCTACGTAGACCAAGGCAGCTCTAAAACCTTGAACTATTGCTGTATCACATTCACGTTTCCACTTTTTATTTTATAATAAATAACACAGATGTTAATATTGCTACATTTTCAATCATACACAAAATTTAAATACAGAACATACACCAATAAACTTAACAACAGCAGTGCAACTGGGTGCAATTGGTTGGAGCCAGTGAAAGCCTACATAATGTTAAGACTGCATTCCCTAGGTGTCCTGCAGCTTGGCTTGGAGACACAGCCTACCAGCAGGGTAGAGGTAAGGGACTATCCACAATCTGCTTGTATACTTGACTGTCCGGATCAATCTCCCTCCCTCTCCTCCCCCACCTTTCTCTCTCTTATATGCACACACACACACTCCTAATAGTAAGACAGCAGAGCAGAGAGCAGCATGAGTGTCGCAGTCCTCGAGTTCAAATCTCTGATACTCTGAAACTTCACAACTTCTCTAGACTTACTGCTTTGTCCTTAGCCAACGGCACACAATCAGCTCCCCTGCCTTGAGGTTAAGTGAGATAACTCATTTAAAGTACACAGGGCAGGGCTTTGTAAGTATTAACCACTAGAAAAAGCGTGTGTATGCACACGCATGCACACACAGGAAAAAGGCCTGAGATGTTTTGCAGGCATCTTGCAACGTATCTGCTTCCGGAAGAATTTTTAAATATTGCTGTCCTTTGAAGGCTGCCAGTTATATGAAATAACTTTAAAAAGTTTTCTTTCTAAATTTGTTTAGTGTATGTCTCATAAATGATTTTTCATTTCAACATAATTTGATCAGCACTAACCAAATAAACACTATCTGCATCATGTTGGCCTTCTTAGAGAACACAGGTTAATGGTATAGTAGGCATTTTCTGAAAGGTGTTTATAATTGCCTTGTGGGGGCTGGCGAACAACTGAAGAACAGTGCAAAATACCAAATGGAGTCTCTTGAAGTACAACGGGTTTATAGGACACTAAAATTTCTAAGGCATCTGTTTAGACAAGCTGTTAATTTAGCTTCTCTAACAAACATACCAGAGATGCTTCTCAACGAAGAGACTGAAAGGAAAAACATTTACATACCTTCTCAATCTGGAGGGTTGTTTAGGAGCCATTCTCTCCTGGCAAATACACAAGAAATCCTGGGACTATAAGCCATACATAAGTTTCTAATACTGCACCAGGGAAAACCACTATACGCTGACCACATTTCCACATTCAGGGGGGCTGTTTTGTTCTGCATACCCTAGCTTAATGGAATATGTGAATACAGTCAGGCAGTAAGAATGCCCTCTCCGACACATCCCTATGACGTTCCTGTCTGCTTGATCTCCCCCAGTGTCTAACCGCACGATTCAAGCTGGCATTTCCCTTTCTTTCCCTCTTTTCCCATCCATAGTCTGAGCCACAGGGAAAGGCCATCTAAGAACTTTCCAGGCTAAACTCAGTAAAGTATTTATGGTCGTGTTATAACTTTAAAATAATTCTTTAGATTAGAATGACTTATTCAAATCAACTCAAGGTACTGCAGTCAAAAAGCACTACAGGCTTACTGTTTTGTGTCTTCCTTCTTTGTTAGACGATCACCCATGTGCAATCAACCATCCATCAACAAAGCCACCATCACAGGTAAGAGACAACCTTCTTTGTCTCCTGTCTGGGAATGAATGCTGTTCGTGGAACCTTAGCCCCATGCCTTATCCCCAACACCCACGTTATGCTACGATTCTAAACTTTTAAAGAAATGAAGTTTTTTTTCCTTCTCTATGTCATTGGTCTCACAATGTGGTTCCCAACCTTCCTAACGCTGCAACCCTTTAATACAGTCCCTCAAGTTGTGATGAACCCCAACCATAAAATTTTTTCTATTGTTACTTTCTATATGTAATTTTGCTACTGTTATTAATAGTAATATAAATATCTGATATGCAGGATATCTGATGTGGGACCCCTGTGAAAGTGTCTTTTAACACCCCCTTTCCAAGGGCTCACAACCCACAGGTTGAGAATTGCTGTCTCATATGTTTGCATTTGTGCTATTCCTTGGGAAATATTTTCTAATGTACCGTGTTTTTACAGAGGTGGTGTTGCTTGGGCCTGGTTTAGCATCACCGTAGATACTTCTATCTGGAGAGGTTGTGTTACTTGTATAATGATTACCTCTGTTGCTGTGTTAGCTAATTTGTATGATCTGAATTTTTAGCAATGTAGCTTAGTTAAAGGGAAAACGTAAAGCCAGGCAGAGTGGCACATGCCTGCAATCCTCACAGGGCGGAACTAAGGGAGGAGGATTGTGAGTTCAAGACCAGCCTGGCCACTACATAGCAAGTTTGAGATTATCCCAAGCAACATAGTAAGAATTGTTTTAAAAAGCAACCAAAAGCAGAAAGAAAAAGATAGAAACATTAGGGTCTGGCAAGGAGACTCATCAGGGAAGCCTGACAACCTGAGTTCAACCCCAGTACCATATGGGAGAAATAGAGCCAACTCTCACAAGTGGCTTTCTGACCTCCACATGTCAACATGGCACACATACAGCAACATACATACACAAAAAAGAAATAAATGTTAAAAATGTAAAAGGATACATCCCTGATTATTCAATGCTCAGTTTTATAGACAAGGGAAATTATTACTATTTCATTAGTTCTGATTGGAACTCAGAGAGTTGAGAACAAGCTTTAAAGTTAGTGTAATATATATATATATATATATATATTATAATATATCTAATAGATATACTTATATCTATTAAAGTTCGATAGAAACTGGACCCAGGACTCAGAAAATGACACATAAACAGGAGGACTCCAACATTTGCATAAAATCCTGGGTGTGGCATGGACACCTGTAGTCCCAATGCTGAGGCAGGGAGCTAGGAGGACATCTGGGCTCACTGGCCAACCAGCCTGGCAGAATCAGGAAGCCCTGGGTCCCAGGGAGAGAGATTCTATGTAAATATGAGCTGGAGAGTGACTAGGAGAGAGAGCAGCATTGGCTACTGCTCTCCAGATACATCTATACACACATGCATGTTTACAGAAACACACATACACACACACACACACACACACACACACACACACACACACACAGGAAAAGGACCAAAAGAAGTTTGGGAAAGACAATACAAAGGAAATAAAGGACATAAAAGAAAACTACCCCAATCCTATTATTCTGTTTTAGACAGGAGACTTGACCTCAACTGAACCAAATCCAGAACGAATGATCTCATTTTGCTGAACTTGAGACCAAATTGAGCTGATTTAATTGTTTCTTGAAACCCCAATTGATTCATTAAGATAATTGCCTGTAAAGAAAACCCATGATTTCTAAAATTATTACCAGAAGAAAATTAGTATATTCTCCAAACTAGACCAATTTTTTGGTTCAAGTATCTTTTCTAAGCCTCAATCCATAATATGAGCAGGAGGCCCTTATGTGATTTTCAGTGACTCTGCCTTGTGGAAAATTGACTCTATCTTGACCAGTGTGCTGGCTTTTTTTTTCACCACCACATCCCATTTGCTTCTGATATACTTGTTAACGTTGTTTTCATTCTTGAACATACCATCAAGTGGGGATGACGTTTTAACAACGGTCACATCATCAGTTCTCTCTTCCCTAGTTCTTTCCTGACCCTGTCTGTGCACGGTTCTCCCCTTTGACTTCTGATCTAATCAATGGATGAGTAGTAAAACTTCCTACCTACCAAAATTAATTCTCTGAGTAACAGATTGCTTCTTTAGACACTTAGATTTAGTATAACTAAGCCTAAACAAAGATGTCCGTATGGAATAGGTCCTTTTCCATGCAGCTTCCTGAGGATGGTGAGGGGTAGACAGACATATTTTGGGTTTTGGTTGTTTTGTTTTTGTTTTCCAAAACAGGGTTTGGCTGTCCTGGAACTCATCAGGCTGACCTCGAACTCACAGAAATCTGTCTGCCTCTGCCTCCCCCGAGTGCTGGGACAAGAGGCATGTTCCACCACCACCTGGCTGACAGGCATATTTTGTGAGGACATGCGTGATGTTACTAGCAAGCAAAACTTCATGGAGCCTGGGGACCCTGCTCAGGCTCTCAGTGCGCCCTTCAGGAAAGGTGCTGTCCTCCCCCACCCCTTGCATAACAGGAAGGATCAGTAGTTGGGGTTGGAGCAGAATATTTGGTCTTCAATGCTGTTTTGTTTTGAGGGTACATGTGACTACCTCGTAACTAGAGTGACATCTTCCCTAAAGAACAACTTAGGATACCAGTGGAATGATTTGTGCCCAACAAGAACTGGTTGGTTTCTCAGGGGTCAGTGCACCCTCCCCTGGCTCCCACTTTGGTGGTGCCCAAACCAGATTCCTAGGAGAGTGATTCCACTCAAGGTCACAGACCTGGTCATAACAAGTGAAGGATCTCCTGGGATCTCTGCGATTTTTACATCACGCTGACTTCAGGAGAGGGAGTTATAATCTCCTGGAATTAGGCAATTACAGTAAATGGAGCCTCACTTGTACCTAGTAGCTTGTGACCAAATGCTTACAAAAGCAGCCAGAATGGGAAACTAATTAGCTGTCATTAACTCCTAGAGAAGCTGAGCTGTTACTGAGCACAATAGGAAATCACCCGACTAAAGAATGGGAGTCACATTTATTTCCCAAGCTTTTCAAACCAAGGAGGGAACAGGGGCTGAGAGCAATGGAGGGGTTCTAGTTTCTTAGTAATTCTAGAAAAGCAAGTTTTTCAACTTAAAAGCTGACAATAACAAGAGCAATAATGATAATGGTGTTGAGATTTTGGTGCTTGACCTCTGAGATACCCATAAAAGATGGCGTGTATAGTCCATTCCCTCAGGGCTTACCTGCCAACTGTGAGGACCTAGTAATCCTTCCACTGAAGTCATGAGAGGGGTAGAAAAGTATTTTATTAAAAAAAAAGAAGAAGTGAGCGGGAACACTTTTAGATAAGTCTTCTTAGAAATTTTGTTTAAAATTTTGAGGAACACTGTAGCCCGAGCGCTCTAGGTTTCTGACAGATAATACTGCTATGTGCATAGCCTACACCATTGTGCCTGTGACCCTAGAACTGTGCAGTGTGGGTATTTTATCTCTCCAGAGCACACTTATGTCTTGTTATAAGAGTTGTGTGGCTCTAAGCAGACTTTGTCCCTTTTGTCTGACTCAGTACCCTCCCCTGTATAGTGGTGAGCTTATGCCCTATAGATACAATTTGTTAACATCTCAGCGCTTGGTATTCCTTCTCAAGTTTTGCTTCTAGGGTCCACCCTGAACACAGAACTGAGTGTGTCTAGTCAGGATGCTCTACCAAGTACCACCCATGAGAATATTCATGTGTAAATCATAGATTTTATTTTTCACCATCTTGGAGACTAAAGTCTGAGATCAGGATGTCAACAGGATTGAGTTCTGCTGATGACCATCTTCCTGGTTTCAGAAGACTGTCTTCTTAATATTGCTCACAAAGTAGAAAGGACCAAGTGGCTAGGGCCCTTAATAAAGACCCTTTTCCCATTCACAAGGCTCTATCCTCATGATCTGATTCTCTCCCAAAGACCTTGCCTTCAGCTGCTACCACACTGGGGCTGAGGATTTCAATCTAAACTTTAGGGCCCCCCCTTACCTACTCAGTCCCCAGTGAGGAGCAGCAGAAAGAATACAAAAATGAAAGAATAAAGGGGAAAGAGGGAGGAAGACAAGCCTACTGGGTGCGCAAAGCAAAACGGGTAAATATTTCCCAAAGCGGCCCAAATGGTGCAGGGCCTGGCTTGCACCTGCCAAGATGAGGCCTCTTGTTGTCCCAGCTCTGTGCCCTTTGTCCTCGTTGCCGTCACAGGTCCTGGACTGTAGTGACTTGTGAAGTGGGCTTTTCTTCGAAGTCGGAGAACTTACTTTTGATTTATAGCTCCTCCATGGAAACTCTTCCACAAACTGACTGCTGTTCAAAAACAAAAGGCTTAAGAAGCTCAGATGGCCAGGTCTGCCATGCTATACTTTCTAAGGATTTCTCTGATAAAATTTTTAACGCCCCAGTGTCCTTCTATTTGTTACTCATTAAAGTCCAAGAAAATGTAATTTATATCATCATAGTCAAAACTTTGTAGTTACCTGCCAGGCAGCATCTCCATTTAGGAGGGGGCAGATGCATCGTATGTAATATGACAGGCTTTACCGGGAAAGCGTCTAGAAGGATGTTTACAAAAGAGACTTTTGCCAGCAGGCTGTGCTGTCCTTCCGTGTGGCACACCACAAAGGGTGCAATGCTTGCAGCCTGAGTATGAGCCCCGACTGTCTCTAACTTCCTTTCCTATTTAGAGAACGGAGATATGAGTACCTAGCACTCGGAACTGTTGCAAGAATGCAAACTGCTAAGTTATATAAAGGGTGGAGTTGGGTCACTAGGTTGTAACTCGCCAAGTATTTCTTTGGACAGTCCTGACCTGTGCTTCCCATTGTTACTCAGAGCTGTTTCTGACCTGGGAAAGTGGAGGCTGAAGAGGGCTGCAATGGCCTTTTGTCTTTCCTCGTTCTGTAAGTCTCAGTGATGACTATATTTTTATGCCATAAAGGCCATATAGTTCAGTACTTTATCACTGACCAGCAAAGATCCTGAGCCAGTGACTTAAGCCAGAAGCTAAGAGGATGTTTGACCAGTAGAGGGCAGCAAAGAGGCAGAAATGCCCAAACCCTGACAGTGTGGGTACCAAGCATGGACTGCTTTTTGGAGTAGAGCGGTTATGATGAGGGCGCAATCAGTACATTTGAGCCTTTGTTACATTTTTAAGGCAACTCACAAAACCTTGTCATTCTCAATATCCCTTTCATAGCATTTCTTAATTTTGTTATTTTCATTCTCTTTTCTTATTCGTCTTCAATTGAGCATTTTCATGCAGGAATGAAACTCAGAGAAAATCTACTTATATGTTTTTTTTTTATTGAAAAGATGAGAAAAACTGAAGCCACTAAGAGAAAAACGCTACTCTGTAGCTGAGTTGAGAATAAAGTTGTGTCCTTTCTGGGCGTCCAAGGTCCTGAAGCCTTACCTGTACCAAAATAACACATTAGATTAAGCAGCCTTAGGTTTTAGAAACGTGTGCTTTAAAGTAACCACATGAAAAGTGAAAGAATGTTGATTTCTGGGTAACAGGGGCAGCTTTAGATTATTTGCACATGGATTTAAGAAATATCTTGGCCCAATTTCTCATAGGAAATGTCTTCATAGTTAAGATTATTTGAATTATATCTGGTACCCATCATAGAGGTGGGAAGACAGCCAGCCTAAAACAAAGGGCTGTTGATTTTGTCCCTAATGTCTTCTATCAAAGCAACACAGCCAGTAAGGCTGCCTCCTCTATGCCTGTAGAGGTGACAGAAAAGTGACAAGCGTAAAGTAACGGTCACACAGCCCTGGTCCAGAAAGAAACACTGACCACTCCACTTCAAATTATTTTAACCTGTATAGCCTCAGTTCCATTAAGAAAAGAATGTTCTAAATACAATTTCGTCAACCAGGAAGCACAGGATTAAAAAGTAAAGTATCCAAATAGTAGCTAATCAAAATGTTCTGAGAAGGAACTTAATCTTCTGTAGCCATTGTTCTGAAGGCCTAAGCAAAAGTGATTGTCCACCTGACAAGGTGGAAACTCAGCTAACCAAGGAACTTAACAGCACAATGGTCTCTGTTAGGATGGGGACTACTTGTTTAAGTGCTTTCAGCTTGCTAAAGAAAAGAAGCAATAATTTTTGGTGATAATGATACTAGCAATTGTTTAGATCTTCTTTTTCAGTTTGTTGTCCCATGCATGTGCGCGATAAAATGAGTATTACATTATTAATATATATTACATGATATTTTATATCTATATAATAAAAAGGAAAATAGATGTAAATTTTTCTGAGATCTATATGGGGGACTTTCTTTAAGGGAGGAGAGGGATCTATATGGGAGAAATGCATCGGTCCTGAGGTGACAATGACATGCAATGCGTGTTACTTCTGTGTGTGAGGACCCCAGAAGAGCTAGCCATTGTCAGAAAAATCCCACCCCTCCTCACCAGCTGTGTTGTGTCACCTTTTAACTTTCCTTTAGGAAGAGAAAGCCTAGTGGCAAAGCACCAACCCTACGAAGGAGCATCGGGGGCTGTTTCAGGGCAGTGTGAACTTCTGCTGATGACTTGGGCTTGGTGAAAAATTAATGAAGATTTCATGTGTGCGTGATTGCACTGGGATTGTTCGCAGGCCTTTGCTTTTGCATTTGATACACATAATGATGCCTAGGTGTTCTGATTATTTTTTAAGTTGAAACACTTAGCTTTTATGAAAACTTCCCTCCTCACCAATGAAAAGACTTTTCTGGGGAAAATGACCAGATTGACTACATGTAAGTGTGACTATTTTCTTAGCTGACCTTACTAGAGCAGTAAGAGGCTACCTGCTGCCTTTACATCTCACTTGCTTCATAGCTTTGCTGCCTTCTCGTGCTTTTCTTTGGACAGCAGGCTTATACCTATTAACATTTTTTAAAGTGTCACAACAGAAAGCTGCATTTGCTTTTCACCCAAGGAATTGGTCAAACTTGTACTTTGACTGACAAACAGCAAAGACAAATGGCAAGCCGTGATCAGCTCAGTGGTGTATAGCCTGACTATGGGTCCTTTGTTACAACTTACGTTGAAAGAACAGGATTCATCTAGTTGATAAGACCTAAGCTCAAGTCCAGTCACTGGGGTCTAAGATCTGGAACCAGCTTTTCCCTTCCTAGCTACATAATTCCCATCAATTTACTTAAATTCCTTAAGCCTTTGTCATTTCTCCAGGTAAGTCTATGTTCTTGATGAACATACTGCTTCACATCCATGGTGTATTCTTAGGATGGTGGTATTGTTCATCTGGTTAGCGGGCATTTTCCTTTTCTCTTCTACAATGAATCACAGGAAGCAATGAGGGAAATCTGACTGCCAGTTTCAAGGAATTTGTAGTCTAGGAAGGAAAAGAGAATGAGTGAGGCCCTGAGATGTGAACAGTTCTACCTGGGTAACTCTGGGCTAGGGTGGGGTGTCTCCTGGGGTAAGCAGTTAATACCTGAGCTCCTGGGCCTGATCATTAATTAGCATTGCCCAAGAGAAAAGACCATGGTGAGCTGGGCATGGTAGTGCATTTTAAAGGGGACAGGGAGAATTGGAAGGACACAAGGCAGATTCCTATGAAGTTTCAGCCAGAATCGGCTACATAGTAAGTTATAGGCCAGTGAGACTGTCTTAGAAAAGAAAACAGAAAAGGAAAGAAGGAAAAAAAAATTAAAAAGCAATGACAACAACAAAACAGAAAAGAATATAGTGTTCTTCTTGGAGTTAGGTGAACATTACCTGAAACCAGAAACCAACAAGAATGACATGGAAGCATGACCAGGGCCTGGGGACCCAAAAGGGATTGCTCAGGTCAAAAGTGTGTGGTTGCAGCTAAATGTGAGGCTCCAAAGGTAGACTAGCACAACTTTATAAAGAGCATGGATTTCATGATATGTGCAAAATACTATTTCCTATAGATGGAAGCCCTCTGCTGGTTATTAAGCCCATAGCATGACCATGTTATTTTTCAATTGATGGGAAAAGCTACCATGTAGCCAGAAAAGTTACCTGTTACCAGAGTGCTTTAGAAGAGTCAGAATTCCTCCCAGGCCTGCAACAAGGAATCCCAATGGGATATTTGCAAACAAACAGCAGAACTGAATCCTAGACATTTCTGAATGAATCCTTGAGATAGGATTCAACATTTTACTCTTATTACCAACAAAGGATCGCAGATGGAACATTTGATCTTCAAACACAGACTAGGAGGGTATTGAATGAAGCAGTTGAGAGAATTGCCTGGTACAGCGTTATCACTGGGTTGCTTATAAATAGTTGGCAATTCTTGTCTTTCTGCAAAATACATAGAATAGCAGCCCTCCCCCCCATACACACACCACAGTGCAATCTATAATACATGAGATACTATGTGTGAAGTGCTTGGGGATCAGAGAAAAGAAATACAAGGTGACATTATTATCTAACATCTTCGTCATCACGTTCGTCATCCTCAGGGTTGTCATCTCTGATATCTCTTGAAATATATACAAGATTTTAATTAGCCCTGCTTGCTCCAGTCTGAGAAAAGAATAAGGCGTCATATGCATGTTTGTGTATGAGGTAGGAGTGAGTTTTGGAAATATTATGTTTAGTCACTGTATTCTTTTTGTCTCTGCAAATACAGTACCAAGACTCCTTTTCAAAAATCCAAAGGGGGTAAAAAATAACAAAAGCTGCATTCTTTGGCCACTCCTGGCATGCACTACGATTTGCCTCCCACCCACTTGAGAATTAAGAACTGTTCTAGGCCCACTGGAAAATGCAAAGGCTGTGGGGGACAAAAGATTTAAAATTCCTCTGGAGCAAATTTCCCAGACCGTACTGTTTAATTGTTACCCTGAGTTATTAGGCCTCAATAGATGGAGAGCTCATCCAGTGTCCTCTCTTTTACTCTCCCAATAATTGCTTTTAAAATGACTCAGATATATAATTAATACCAATATTAAGAAATGTTAACATTAACCAGTTAAATATTGTATTTTTGTGATTGAATCCCAGCCCTTGGGAGGCAGAAGCAGGTGGGTCCTCTGTGAGTTCAAAGCTAGCCTGGTCTACATACTGACTTACAGGCCAGCCAGAGTTACAGAGTCAAGACCCTGTCTCAAGCAAAACAACACTGTAATAATCTAAGAAGGTTGACTCTATTGCTATTGCATCTTTATCAATAAGAAAACAAGCTACAAAATAAGGGCGGCATAAGCATTTCCAAGAAGTCCTGGAGCAGTGTTTGGGTTTCCCTGCTTCCAGCTTCTGGAAACACTCACCTTTAAGCCTTAGAAAGAACAGCACCTTCTCCACTCATTGGGGTTGGGATCTGTATCCTTTCTCTCCTCAAACGCCCATGTGGAGCCCCTCACATCCATCGTTCTCTCAGGTACCACATCTCTAGACATTTCCCCAGCTCTCCATCCCTCAAGGACTCTCCCTTCAGACATTTCTGATGCCCAGGCATCCAGTGCTCTGTTCAGACTATCTTTGTTTTCTGTGTTTCAGCAGGGGCAACTCAAGGTAAGTGTTTCCAATGCACTGCGTCGTATGTGGGTGGGAAAGTGTGCTGGTTAAAGGCATCTTTCCCTGGGCAAATCTCTGTAATTTGCACACTATCACTTGGAAAACTTCATCTCTGAGTGTCTTCCTGGGATTACTGTTTTATTCATCCAGTCCCTGGTCTGTGAAGGATTGCTTAAGCTCTGAGTACTTACCCAGGCATAAAATACCTTTCCTGGGCCTTAGAGACACTGCCCTAGAATTTTTGGGAACCTAAAAAACCAAAATGTGTTCCACAGAGTAACAGAGAACATCAATTAATTTTTTTTTTAAAAAAAAGGGGGTTTAGAAATGAATGAAGGAGGGAAGAGAAAGAAGGAGGACAAAATGGAATAGAATGAAGTCTTTTCCTAGAGAGATAAGACACTACAGTGTTCATTTGAGAGAGTAGAAATAAGTTGGAGAAATAACACAGAGATTTGGGGCCTTAGAAAGGAATGTTTTCAGAGCAACTAGGGAAGAAAGTAGAAGAGATTGAGAATGGAGCTCACAGTTGTGTGAAGTCACTGGCTGCTAACTCATGGCTATTTGGCAAAATCGGTTATATAGAAATAGAACTATATTTCTTTCCATCTTTGTAAAAGAAGACTGTGGGATGGTTTCCAGCCACCCAGATCCAAATAATCACACAGAAACTCTATTAATTACAACATTGCTTGGCCAATGACTCAAATTCCTAGCTAGCTCTTACATCTTAAATTAACACATTTTTAATTCATCTATGTATCTCCCTAAGGCTGTGGCTTACTGGTAAGGTTCTGGCATCTGTCTCCTTCAGCAACTACATGGCATCTGCCTGGCTCCACCTTCTTTTTTCCCTGCATTCAGTTTAGTTTTCCTGCCTCTCTCTATGCTGGCCTGCCATAGGCAAGAGCAGCCTATGGTAGTAAAACATTCACAGCATACAGAGGTGAATTCCCACATCGCATCTTTCCTTGTTCCTCCTTTTCTTTTCTCTTGTAGTGCTGAGACTTGAACACAGAGCCCTGCACATGTTCATCACATGCTTTTGAACCGATCTCCATCCCTAGCCTTCCCTACACTCATTGGTGCCTCATTTGTATTTTAGTTGAATGTTGGGTGTTGATGTCTGCGCCCTTTGTTTACTTTCAAGTGTAGGAACCAAAGCAAGGAATGAAGTGCCTCCTTATGATCTTTGTTCAATAGCAATCTAAGTGGGTGGTAGTTTAATAAGTTGTTTGCATTTAAAATCTAAATAAAGGATATAAGAAAATAGAGGGGAATTACAGTTATTCACAACCCCCTCCATTTTCTGAGTATATCATTTAACTGAATCCTGGGATATGAATGAGTTATGTTCTAACGTTCATCTGAAGGTCTGTTCTTTGAGCTTCTAGGCAAGAATATCCACACACTGGCACTCATCTGAGAGCTCTTGGTAGCAGCCTCATGGACATTTAGACAGCTATAAATTTCCCAAAAAGAAGGGATCCAAAGGACAATTTGAGGTTGTCCAGTGTATTAAATTTCCATTGCTGAAACAAAATACATAAGATTATACCTTAACAGTAGGATATGTTGGTTATTTTTGTTTGTTTTTACTCAGTTTCAGAGATTTTATTCCATGGAACTTAACTCTGTAGCTTTGATCCTATAGCATCACAGTATATAATTATTGGAGCACATGGAAGAGAAGGGCTCCTCAACTCATCATAGCCAACTATAGGAAACAGGACAGGCTCTCATATCCCTTTCAATGGGATAGCCCCAGTGATATAACTTCCTTCCACTAAGCCCCATCTATAATGGATTTTAGATATGAACCTAAGATTTAACATATAGTATTCTGGAGCTATTGTTATCCAAGAGACATCATCTAGAAAAAAGCACTTTGGTCCATTGGTGGGATAGGAGGGACGGCATTTCCTTTGACCAATGGAAGCAAACTATAGAGTGCTACATAACTTAGCCACTTAAAAAGTCAGCTCTAGTGGAACACGGTGCCCACCAACGGGCTGGAAAAACTTGAGTATCCTCTCAGCTGCTTCCTACAGAGCCCCTGCTACTGACTTCTCACCATGTGCTTTCACTTAGCCGCCACATTTCTCACCCAAACAAAACCATGCAGCTTATAGCAAGTCCTGCCCTGTGGCAGGCAGTCCATCATCTCAACCTCAATCCCAGTTCAGACTTCCCGCTCCCTAGGCACAGGCATTGCTCCTACCTGGGACCAGTCATGCTTTTCTCATCACACTCAGCAGTACCCAAACTGTGCCCAGAAATGACTAGCTCTGGCCTACTCACTGGTATCACCACACCGTGGTACCCAAAGCGTAGAAAGCACAATTAACACAGACTGAAAGCACAGTCGGTATTGGGATTCGTTTCTAAAGATGTATATGTCTTCTTAAGGGGTGTTAAGCTGAGTGGCTCAGCCTCAGCGAATCCTGGCTGTGCCCCTGCTAACCATTGGACTTCGGGAACTTTTGCTCCGGCCATTGTTTCTCATCTGTAATTTGATGGGCAGAGAAAATGGGTTCTGGGATGTCAAACAAGGGTTGAAGGAGATGAAGCACCAAGCTTCATATCTGAGACATAGTAGAACCAAAGAAGAGCAACACTAAAGAATACGTTGACCTTGAATGTGTGAGCACACTTCCTCCAATGAAGTCCAAAAGCAGATGGACTATCTTTAGAATTGGAAGCCCAGCCTAGGAAAGGTGAGGCGAAGACAGCAATAGTCTTTCTTGTAAAGTCATTTCCCTTTACTAACTTGTCCCTTATTGTCTGGGTTCCTAGAAGAATAGCTGTGCCTACCAAAATAAAATAAATGCCTGCCTCTTTGTTTGGCCAGTTCTTTCTACATGTTTAAATTCCTAATTGTGCACACACTCTTAGTCACTACATTTTCATGTGCAAGCAATTAGGACTCCTCAACAGCCCTCCCCCACAGAAGGTTTCCTCCATCTGCCACAAATCAGATCCCTCAGAAGCATGCTTGACTTTGAAACAGTGTGAAAGTGCTGGGCATTTTGTTTGAATTGCATTTATATAACTTTTAAAATGGTGTCAGTGGACAGTCACAGTAAGCTCAGCAGCTGGTCAAAGAAAAGCATCAAAGAAACCAGTGAAATGAGGCAAAAAAAAAGAAGAAGAAATTTTTTTCAACTAATACAAAAGGAATGAGCAACACAAGAACCAACGTCTGATAAACATGGCTCAGACACATTTCACTCATAACTATTTATCTTACAACATGGACATGTACTCCACTCAGTGCACTGAACATTAGTTATGTGTATAAATATATATTAGTAATATTAGCTATGTATATTCCTAGCTGATAGAAATGTGCAGGAAAGAACAGAGCAAGAGAAGCCAAAGGAGAAAAAAAGAAAATTACTAAAAGTATATTTTTTTTAAAAAAAGAAATAGAATATAGAGCTAGAAGTTTAAATGCTAAGAATCCCAGAAGAATTCAATAGATTTGCATGATGATGCACTGTTCATCATTCAAAACCAACTAAAGAGGGAGAGGAGATAGTTCCATAAGTAATGTAGCTTTCATACAAGCAAGGAGACTTGGGGTTTAGACCCCCCAGCAGTAGCCATATAAAGCCTAGGCATTGTGGGCTTATGGCTGTAATCCCAGCACCAAGAAGGTGGAGACCAGAGGATTCCCTAGAGTTTGTTGGCCAGCCAGTGTACCCACATTGACAAGCTCCCTGTTTAGTGAGCGACACTGTCTCAAAAACCAAGGTGGAGCCAGGCATGGTGCACATGCCTTTAATCTCAGCACTTGGGAGACAGGGTTTGAGGCTAGCCTGATCTACAAAGCAAATGCCAGGAGATCCAGAGGTACATAGAGAAACCCTGTCCTAAAAGACAGACAAACAAACAGAAAACCAAGGAGGAGAATGATGAAGAAAACACTAGATAGCTGCATCTTCCCTCTAGAGGCACAAGTACACATATCTATGCACACCAGCATATAAATAAATGCACACACTCATATGAGTATACACATGAATATTACCACACCACACACACATCAAGCAGTTATTTATCATCACCACAGCCAAAACCCATGTCTATATTTTTTTCCTATGATTTCCTTTACATTAGAACAAGTCGTGGAAGCTAATGCCTAGTTAAATTAAGAGCAAAACTTTACTAAGTTCTGGACCCAAAAGTATATGGAAATGATAACTCTAGAGTTCATCAAAACTAAAGAGGAAACTGGGTGACTTTTCTTGGAGCTTTGGAAAATGAAATATTGCAGCTGAGACGTGTCCTGTCTGTACAAACAATGTAATGCCCTAGGCTTCCCTCCCCACTTGTGTGGGAGCTTGAAACACACCATTCCAGTTCCCATAGCAGACCTCCATCTGTGTATCTTGGGTTACTTTGCCTATCAGCTTCTTACGGATTTAATAAGGGGAGCTGTTTTGGAATCATTGGATGAAAGGGTCTGTAAAAGTTCAAAGTATTGTTGTTATTTTGGGCAGTCACACCTGCAGGTTTCAAATCCTTTGTGCAAAGTAAAGCCCTGTGGTCTTCTCACATCCAGCCTTCAAAGAAGAGCGGACTTGGGCATGTGACAGATTCTCTTGGGAAAGTTAACGGAGCCGCCACCACCCACCAGCTCTGTTTGTACATAAACATCAATTGACACTTGAGACCAGTAACAACCTCTGCATGGGAGATCTGAAGCCAAACCCTGACGATCTAGCAGAGGAGGTGGGGTGAAAGACTTGGATATGGTTAAATGAGAGGAAGGGGAAATGGAAACAAAGAAGACTGTGGTTTGTACAACAGAGAATATTCTCATTAAAAGGGAACAGTTTTTAAGATGAGAACTACACAGGTACATCTATGTCTGGCACCAAAGAAAATAAAATTTTGTGCAGGGCACTAAAATGACTGGTCCATAAACTTGTCTGTTGATCAGTAACCCCCTTGGGATTTAGAAAGCAAATCCAGAGAGTGAAGGAAGAGATACCAGAGGGTCAGGCTAGTTTAAAGGTGACACTAACATCCCAATACAAAGGGATTCTCTATTTTATTATTTTATCAATGTAATAAAGGTTCTGAACTAGTGAAACAAGGCAGATGTGTAGCGACTTTTTATCGTAGGATTCTCCTGAGTGGATGAAAAATATTTCTGAGAACATGTTAAACCTTGTAATCCTTCCTAATACACATGGGGTGAAAATGGGTGAAGTTCTGGATTCCAATATCAAGTATAATACTGGTTTACCTCAGTGTCCAGATGGCCTGTGCTCCAATAAAGAGAAAGCGTTTCACACATCAAGTATGAAAAACCAAGGATCACAAATATTTTGAGATAGGGTCTCTTTCCCTGAAGTCCACACTGTCCTGGTACTCTGTAGCCTAGGCTTGCCAAGAACCCATGGCAATCCCCCTGCTTCAGTCTCACAAATGCTGAGTTTACAATTGTAGCCACAATCCCTGGCTAAGACTAAAGCACATATAATTCCTTACACCAAAAATCATTCAGAGGTGTTCTGCTCATCCTAAAGCTCTTGAAAGAGCACAGGAACTGTAAGGTGACGTCCTGATGACTCTAGTCATCCCAAGCCTCTGCTTTCGTTACACTTGTCATTCACGGGGGAGGGGAGCCTAAGAGTAAATGGTCCATGCAGAACTTCTTTGCCTCTACCATTAAAAAAGATTGGTGGGTAGGGAAATGGTTCAACCATAGAGGATTTTGCTTATTATGCACACACTTTGGGATAGATTCCTAGAAACACACGTGTGCGCACAAACACACACACACACACACACACACACACACACACACACACACACCCTAAACTGAGCCTGGTACATCCATTGCTGCCATGTTGTTTCTGTCAATTTGTGGGACCAAAACAAAATACCACAGATTGGGTAATTCTTAAAGAATGGAAAATTATTTTCACATAATTCTAGACGATGGAAAGTCTGAGAGCAATGCACTAGCTTTGGATAAAGGCTTTTTATTGCACCCTAACATGGTAGGAGGTGGAAAGGCCAATGAGAGAAACTCTCCCCCTTAACTCCTTTAATCAGATCACTTTATCCCATTCCCAAGGGATGGACCATCATGTTGTCATAACCATTTCAAAACGCTTCCTCTCGATGCTCATTTACATCCCTAAATTCAGGATAGGACACATTCACACTGTAGCAGTGCTCAGTGGTCAATTTTTGACACCACCAGGCTTTGCCTTATTGATATCTCTCTTTACCTGTGGTTCTTTATTATTCTTATTATACCACCAAGATAACCAAGCTATTGAATTGATCATAAAAATAGAACAAATTAACTTGAAATAAAATCAGATGGTTTGAGACAAATTCATTCCTCAAAATATACCTTAGCATACAGAAGATATAGTAGATACATTTTGTAAATGCATTTTTCTCGACTGCTGTAGAGCCTCTTCACTCTTTGGTTTTCACTCTTATAAATTCCAAGATTATTACATCTGAATAATATTTAATAATTAAATTAATTTTAATTAATATTAATTTTAATAATTAAATCTGAATAATATTTAATTATTAATAGTAATCTGAATACTAGTACATCCAGAGTTAATCAACTTATTAAAGGTTTCTCACCAATCATTCAATAAGAGCATGTTTACTTTTGCTTTTTGAGTTTGTGAGAAACAAAAATGAGTAAAATATAGGTGTTTCCCCCTAAAAGCATGGCATGTTATATTTGCACTGGCCCACATAGATTGTCATAACATTTTTGAGGCAGCAGAGACAAATTCAGGCTAAGGAAGTCATGATAGTTTTCAGTCAACATGATACTTGTGCTGGGTTTGAACATTCCTCAAACTGGTGATCAGGTTATCCAGAAAGAGTGTGAATGAGCCGTCACCAGGCAGCAGAAGGTTGTCTGATTGCTTTCTCTAGCCCATCATGCTGTCCCTTTTCAGACAGGACTACTTGCTGTTAGGAAAGGGAGGTGGTCACATATGACTAGTAATTGCTCATTTAGCACCTGTCATTGTGGCTATGATCGTCCCAGCACGAGCAATGGCATCAGGGCTTAGAGACCAGAACTAAAATCCCTACTCTGTTACTATCTCCCTATCTAACTTGTGTTCAGTGATTTAACCCAATTTTTCTTCCTCTGTAAAATGGGGGCATCAGAAGAAATAACATCAAGAAAATGACTAGCTCGTTCACGATATTTCATTATTTTCAAAAATGCATGCTTTTGATTTACTACTTTTATTCCCTTTAATTATATCCAGCTAAGACACAAATAAAGGGCGTGTCACGTCACATGTGAATTCCGCTCTTCCCAGTGTGGCTGTGAAAGGGCATCCTTGACACCATTTGTTAGTTTCAGCTTCCACCAAAGAGTTAAAAGAAAATCTTGGCTCTTGTGGTTAGGCACCCTCTCCAGCTGGCAGAAGTCTTTATGTGGACTTGATGGTTGCCGGGAGCAACAAAATATTAGGGCCAGAAACACGTACAGGGACTCAAGTGTGTAAGTGACTCAGAGCTGAGCGGCTCGACTAGAGCCCACACTTAGCTAGAGCAGGTATCTGCCTATGCCTGTCTGCACTGCTGCTTCCCTCTAGCGTGGTCCAGGGCCGTCCTTGCTAAAATACAGATGCCACGCCAGAGCCCTACAGAGAAGAGTTAGATTATTAGAAGACAATATTCTTCCGTCAGCATGTCTCACTCTTGAAGGATCATTAGGCAAGAAAAACATAAACAAGATGAGAAGACTGATTGGAACTTTGAAGAACATCTCCCAAGAACATGATGAAAACTCAATAAAAATTCAGCCTAAGAGCTGCCGTGCAACACCAATTTTCTCTTTGGAGTTAGCAGAAGCAGCCCACAAAAATCAATACCCGTTTCTTTCTCTCTGTTGGAGCCAGACGCTTCTAACTATGGTCTGAATTAAAATGTGGAGGGTTTTTTTTTTCCTTTTAAAGCTTTTTCTTTTCCCCAACTTCTTAAATCCTGAGGTCATCCCCTCTCGGTTCCATCAGTCTGGCTCCACGACACCAATTACTACAGCTTGTTAAGAAAGTTACTAGCATCCGGGGTTTGTGTCTTTTGCTCTTATTTGGTGTTGCCTAGAGCAAGAATTGTAGCGAGCAGTATTAGCCAAGTCTTGTTACTTGAAGTCCTCCCCTTTAGCTGTTTAACTGGGTTCCATGTTAATTATGAGTTTGGTTGGTGGTGTTTTTATCCCCACTGCATATTCTTCTCACTTGCAGGAAAACAGTACCATTATGATAGCAACAGCAATTATATCATATCCTTCTTTTTCATGAACACTTACTGTGTGTCATTATGAGGAGTAACTGGTCTTGTTGGCAAGGGGAAGTTGTGATTTGAAATGAATATTCTGTTTGCGTGATTGGAAACCAAGTCCTAAACTCAAGTGGTTCACCACGGTGACTCTTAGCTGGGCCACCACAGCAGCTGTTTGGAAACATAGTTTGAGATCACTTGCTTGCACATGTCTTTTTTCCGAATGATCTGGGGTGGAATTGAACCCATAGATGTGACTCGATGTGTGAGACACATGTGACCCTGACAGATGATTTGGCCGACCTTGAAAACTACAGCTGTTTAGTCCCTGTTGAAAACAAAGTTACACAAGTGATTTACTAAGCAATGCTGAACCATAGAGCTTCAGAACCCTCCGGGGAAAACTGTACGTACTACAGGAATGTCGCATCCTGTGGGTAAATGCTGTCACTAGTTTTATGAATGCTGTCATTAGTTTTAATATATCTTTTGCAAAAGCTGAAATAAGACTGTGATGTGTCAGGGTATTTTTTTAAAGGACATGTTGTTTTGTTTTTCTTTGTTATTAAAAAAAATTAATGAAGAAATCCAAGCTTGACTTTTGTTTCCTTTGCACTCAAATCAAAAGCAGCCTGTGCTCTCCTACAAAGATCAAAGCTTGTGTGTATTCTATCAAATATATTCCCTGCTTAGGCAAAAATGGCATAGAAGGCTAAAGTTGTCTTCCAAGAAGTTCCTAAAAGTGGCCCGTTCTCTCGGTGTACTACTTTAGCTACAATTCCCTTGAGCTAGAATAAAAGACTTCTGAAATTTTCAATATTTATATCAAAACACCAACTTGTTAGACTGTGGGTACGATTGAATGAAAGAATGTGTGGGTGAGGTTTGGGGTTTGATTCCTAGCACCACCACAGGGGTTGGCATTGGGAGAGGGAGAAGCAAAAACAAAATCACACTAAGTTGTATATCTTAAATACACACAATAAAGTAAGTTAAGAAATTTTAATTCTGGTGTGAAGACTTACCCTGTAATCCCAGAGAAGCCAAAGAAGAAGTGGCATGAATTCAAAGCTGATCTGGGCTAGAGAGTGAGTTCTAAGTCACCATGGGCTATAGATTGAGACCGTGTCCTAAAGGATGAGAAAAAGGTTATTTTCTTAGTGCTGTTTTAATCAAGACAGGAGTCCATTTCTCGAAAGAAAGTGGAAAGGATCCAGAGTGGAAAGTCTAAGACAGATATGGGGCCCTAAGGCTACTAAGGACCCAGATTCTGACAGGTATTTCCTGGTACCTAGATTATGGCTCCTGTCCTTGTTTTCCAAGATGACTGCCTGAGTCAGAACCTTCACATCTAAGTGTTCAGTAACAAGGTGGAGGAAGTGAGGAAGAAAACAACACCCCCTTCCTTCTAGAAGACACTATGCACAAGTCCCCCATATGTTACAATATACCTGACTGCATCAAGTTTTAAATACAGGCATCCTGGTAGTAAATAAGCTTTGCTCTAGCAATTCCCTAATTCAAGGATTTCTGTTTCTTTTCAGTCCAGGAGCCTTTCCTGGAGCTCTCCCTTACCTTCTAGTCTCTCTTGAGTTCCTTGTCATCTTGTTCTTATCTGTCTTGGAAAAGCCCAGGCCTCTTTGGTACCCATAGTCCATCCTGTCCTCCTGGGGCCAAGGAAAACAAAAGACCTTTCACAGTATGAAATTGGGATAGACACTTGGGCTTCACTCTGCCCTTTTCTTTCCCCTTGGCGGCTTCTCAGCCCAGTGTCTGCTCACCCCCTTTACCAATGGCTTCAGCTGTAGCTATGGGAAGGTTATCATCCAGCCATGAACATCCTCATCACATTTGCTGACATCCATGATGATCTCATACTCCTTCTGGGCCCTTCTCCTTGCTTCTCCTCATCATTCCCCATCTGTGTCCTTTCATGTCTCTCCTCCCATTTTTCCCAGGCCCTTGCTCCATCCATCTTCCTTGCATCTCCAATCTTCCTTCTTACTCTGTCTTGTCTTCTCTTCCTGTGCCTTAGCCTTAAACACAATACAAAATGAAACAGGAGCGAAGCCCACTCACAGGCTCCTTGCTAACCCTTCCTCTAGTTCTTCATTCTTCCCTCCCCAGACCAATGGTTGCACCACTTCTTGCTCGTCCATTCACTGTGGGCCTTTCTCACATACACCTCCTCTCCAATCGCCCAGGCTGCAGTTACAGTGAGCCTCCACTTACCTCCTCTAAACACAGCTCCCAGGCCTTCCTCGCAAGCTCTCGCTCCATTCGTTTCTCAATAAATACTTCTTCAACAGAATTTTAGGGGAGCTATTCTATCCCAAGTCCCACAGTCTTCAAAGTTCTCTGAACGCACCTCTCTATCTTTCATGGTCTGCCTTCCTCGCCTCGTTCAAACAGAAAATCTCTGGGTATTTTTGATGCTTCTACCCACATCGATAATGAATTGTATTTCACATTACTATGAAAGGGATTCCCCAAATTTCATTAATATGAGAATGATTTCTGTAATTCTCTCTCAATTTGAGTAAGTTCCAGAGTTATTCTTGCAAAAGTCCAGAATCGTATTCCACATATGATCTAAACTGACCTATGTCCTGCTTTGCTAACGTGTCTTTTCCTGCCTCGTCTAACGCAGTATTGTTATGTCAGATTAAAACACAGAAGCCACATACACTTCCATCAAATCGATATCATTAAAATTTTTTTGTTTTCTAAACGTTTCTCATATCTGTGGTTTTCTCTGTAGCATCCAAGGGCATCCCCAGCTCCCAAACTCACTGCTTCTCCCCAGAATTGCAGCAGTCATTCCTAAGGTATAATTTTCCCAACATTTTATCTCTCAGAAATATACAAAACTGAATAGAAAATAGAAGTGTACACTGCCACATCTAAGACATCAAGGATAAACAATCTGTAAAATCCTCACTGCATGTGTGTTTAAGCACACATATACATTTTTCCATGAGATATATTTCTTACGACAGATCCCACAATTAGAGAAAGACATCCTTCAATGTCTGGTTTCTGGTTCTCTCTTCTTCGTGCTGTTTTCTGTGCTACAACTAAATCCTTCTTACTGAAAACTTAACTCTGACTGGGTGGTGGTGCACATCTTTAATCCAAGCACTTGGGGAGCAGAGGCAGGCAGATCTCTGTGAGTTCAAGGCCAGCCTGGTCTATGGAGCAAGTTCCAGGACAGAAGACTGAATTGAAGAGCATACATGTGTTTCCATGGTGCGGGACAATTCTGTCAATCATGTTTTAAATAAACGCTGATTGGCCAGGCAGGAAGTATAGGCAGGAAAACCAGACAGGAAGTAGAGGTGGAGCAAGGAGAACAGGAGAAATTGGGAAGCAGGAAGTTTCCCTGGCATTCCTGCGCAGATCTCCAACAAGGCAACATGTAGCAGCCCAGCTGAGAGAAGGTACTGGCTATGTGGCTGACAATGGGTTAATATAACTTATGGGAGCTAGTAAGAAGCCTGAGATAATGGGCCAATCAGTTAATAACCTAATGTAGACTCTCTGTGTGATTTTCTTTGGGGCTTGCTGGCTGTGGGGTACTGGATAGGACAGAAACCCCAACAAGCCAGCCCTCATGTTACATTTCCACACTTGAATCTGCCAAAAGTGGCACTCTGTCAGACACAGAGAAAAATCTAACCTCCTTGGTATAGTACACTTAAGGCCCCTCTCCAATCATATATTTCCTCTCGTCTCGCTTAGCCAGGACTGGACTTCTCCATCTGCTCATCATGTCTCCCAATCCTCTTTTCACGCCTTTCTTCACGTTCCCTTATCTAGAACTCACTTTCCCTTATAAATGCCCAGTTTACTGCGTTGTACCTTGGGGTGATGGGGTACCTAAAATTCAAGCTTTTCCCCCACCAGCCAAGCTAAGCCTGCCTATTCTCTAGAACTGTGTGCTTCATAGCCCTGAGCCTAACTCCAGCATCACACGGCTGGGAATGCCCCACAGAGTGTCTGGGGGCTCTATTCCCCCAAGGCCCATACTATATCAATTCCTTAGTTGTGCCGTCATCATTATAAGGTGCTGAATGAACATCATGCCTGATCTCAAAGTGTTCAGTGGACTGGAAGTAAAGGCAGGCTGCTGGCTCTTACGTCACACTTTACAGGACTCCTTGGAATGACTCCGTAGTATGTAAAAACAAAAACATCTAGAAACGGGCACGGCAAACATTCTCCTCCTACAGGACAAGGAAATTGGGATGAAGATGCACCTCTTTGCCCCTTTGAGAGAGAAAAATGATCCAAGAGAAACAGATGATGGTTGGTCCATGGGAACAGAATAAGGAAAATATGAGAAGCGGTGCCCTTTCTATATTTGTTTCACTGACCAATGTTTTAAAAACTCACATGGTCCTGCAAAGGGACAGTAGCCTTACAGTGGTCACTAAGAGCTGGCCTTCCCCCCAACACTTCCTGGCCAGTAGGTGAGAATACTATTTATTCAGTGTTGTGGAAATACTGGGGAAGCATGTCTGTGATCTGACAGGTGAGCAGCTCCGTGCCAGGTGCATACAGTGTTGCCATGATGAGTGTCAAGCCAACTGGCCTTTTTTTTTGTATCATCCATTTTCCAGTTCTGATTTGGACTGTGGCTGCCTCTCTCTGTCCTCTTCCCCATGAAGGACTAGAACTCCAGAGGCTTTCGCACACCTTCCTTAGTCCTCCCCCTCCTCTTTTCTTCGTCCTTTGCTCAAGAGGGGAAGATGGTCCCAATAATGCCTTCCTTTCATGTGGTAGGCCGGTTCCGTTGCGTTGTTTCACGGTCTTGGACCAAGAGTCGCCTCGGTAGTCAACACCGAACCCCGGACTGTGAGACTAATGAGAAAAGCAAAATTCTTTCAAGTGAGAGGAAGTGGTTTGTGTTGTGGGGAGAAACTTGGAAAGAAGCACCACCAAGAACACTAAGGGCTCTGTTTTCCTCACTGCCTACAGCTGGGTTAACACATTTCAAAATCTCCAGTCAATTGAGGTAATTCCATCAAATAGCTAGTCAATGCAGTAAAAAGGATGGGAAATAAACAAATGGTTTTAGGAATGACTGGTTTAACTTTCTGCAGCCTTGATCTTACTCATTTCTAGGAAATAAGTTCAACTCTAAGGAAATGTAAACATGTTTTGAGCAAACTACTACTAAGTTAATAAAAATGGATTTTAAGACGTATATTCAAGATAAATACATGTACGTGTGTATGTGTATGTGTGTGTGTATGTGCGTGTGTGTATGTGTGTGTATGTGTGTGTGTGTGTGTGTGTGTATACGGTTGTTCACAAGAGTCATTAGGAGAGGTCAAAATCATGCAATAGGCATGGGCCTGAGTTACAGTAAGGGAAAAGGAAAAGACTAAAACGAATAGAAATGCATTGCCGGGCAGTGGTGGCGCACGCCTTTAATCCCAGCACTCGGGAGACAGAGGCAGGCAGATCTCTGAGTTCGAGGCCAGCCTGGTCTACAAGAGCTAGCTCCAGGACAGGCTCAAAAGCTACAGAGAAACCCTGTCTCAAAAAAACCAAAAAAAAAAAAAAGAAAGAAAGAAATGACTTTCCTTTTCATTTCTTCACCCTCTCCCCTTTCCCATAGTTCTGTCCTTACCTGCTCACCCTAGAAATAACTCTCTCAAGTGACATGCTAAAACCTGACCCACGTGATTCTCATTCTCCCAGCAAGCTTAGGAAGTAGGCAAGTTTATTAAGTCCACTTTATGAAAGAAAAGAACTGAGGGCCATTCCCACAGTGGTTATTCTGTAAACTTGTATTTGTCAAGAAGAATAGAACTGGCCGATTGAATGTGTATATTAAAGGGGGTTTTGTTTGGCTGGCTTATAGGCTCCGGTCCAGGTACTCTGACAATAGCGCTCCGATCCGAGCGAAAGGCTGAGAACCTGGTAGTTGTTCAGTCTCCAAGGCTGGATGTCTCAGCAATCCCAGTCTAGCCCTGGAGTCCTGGAGGGTTTCTGGGGAGCTGCTGTTCTCATACAGGCAAAGGGATGCCTCAGCAACAAGATAGATCAGTGGTTCTCAGCCTTGGGCTGACACCCCTTTGGGGGTTGAACACCCTTTCTACAGGGGCCACATACCAGATATCCTGAATCCCATCTGTACATTACAATTCCTAACAGTAGTAATGACATCATTTTATAATTGGGAGTCACTACAACGTCTACTAATGTGCCCTGGCATTAAGATAGATAGACTTGCCTGTAAGAGTGCGGGCTAGCCGGCAAAAAGCAGGTTCCTTCTTCCATGTCTTTTATGTGGCTGCCACCAGATGTGGCCTAAATTTAGGGTAGGTCTTGCATCTTTAAACACTTTGATTAAGGCAATCCCTCACAGAAGTGCCCAGCAACATGGGTTTTAGCTGATCTCAAATGTGGGTCAAGTTTGCCAACCAGCATTAGCCATCACATGGTGGAGACAAGATTCACATTCCAACAGGTCTCTATTACCTGGAAATAACACGTGACTGTGTCCTTCAAATAAACTTAGCGCCGTGTACAGCCCTGTCTCTATCCTGTTTTTCCACTCTTTCCCCCCACTCCTTTAGTTCTTCCTTTGTATTTTCCATTCTTCTCCCAGCTCTCTCTTCTTTCCTTACCTTAGTCAAATGCTATTCGTTCCCAGCTCTCTAATCCCATTGTGATAGTTTGGATATCAAACCACCTCCAAAGAATCTATGTTCAAGACGACTTGAATCACCTCAGGCTGGTGATCCTTCTGGGAAATAGTGAACTTTTAGGAGTTAGGGAGGGACTGATGGAAGGTCTTTAAGGAATTGGGGGCATGTCCTGGAAGGTATCACAGGGCCCTAGTCTCTGCATCTTCTTTCCTCATGGTTCATGGTCCTGAAGTGAATGGTCTCACACATATCTCTACCATAGTTTTCTGCCTGCTCCAAGCCCGGAATGTCTTGGTCAATGGATCATTGAGTAATAAATATCACCCCCTCATCACCTCTTCATTTCCCACTACAGCTTCTCCCAGGGATGTGTTAATGTTCATCTATATTTCCCTAGCATCTCCTTATCTCAGTTAGAAACGGGGTCTAGCCTTAATCACCAGAGAAGCTAAGTATAAAGGAGAATAGCCTGGGTCATTCTGCTCCCATACAGAAAACACTACAATTACAAAAGTGGATTTTATTTCTGACAAATACCTCAGCAATTAGGCTATTGTTGAGTTTCAGATGGTCTCCAGTGAAGGATCTCTCTCTCTCTTTCTAGTAACAGTAAGCACACTCTAGGTTGCCAATAAAAGCCGAATTCAGATGTTAGAGCTAAACCTATGCAATCCTGATGTGTGATTCACCTGCAGTGATGTGATAGAGCACCCTGTAATGTAGTATAGGTATGTAACCTTACTTCGTTCCATTGACCATATTTTGAACAGGCCAGTATAGGACAACATAGTGCCATTTTTTAAAATCAAATCTCTTCCATGACTCTTCCTGGAAATACCCTAAGGGCTCCAGAAACATATTCCAGATTCTCAAGCTATTGACAATAAATTAGCATCTTTTTCTCATGTGAAAAATCACAGCACTCCGTCATCAGCACATGGCAGCACCCTAACTCGGTCAGGCTGGTTACCAGAAATAAGTAAAGCAAAATACTGCCACGCTCAAATGGAAACAAGCTGCAAAGTCTTGCAAGGCCATCAAAACCCAAGTGATGGGAAACTTCATCTTGTGCTTCCAGGGAACACAGCATCTTTCTCAGACTTCTGTCTCTTGCTTCCTGGTATTCATGAACTATCTGCTTTCCCTGGACAGGCCCTATGCCTACGTGATCCGTTTTCCCATTGCTCTAGTTGGTTCATAGCTTGCTAAAGCTCCTTTGGTCCAAATTTTACTTCAAGCCATCTATGTATGATGATGACGACGACGATGATGATGACTATGATTTTGTAATTTTTGCCACCAATTACTTTACAATTACTTTAGCTATAATTTCCCATTGACAATTGCAGTTAAAGCCTATAAATGTATGACTGTAATTAGGAAACTTTCTATTGCTGTGATATGTTACAGGTTCCTTCACTACCGATGGTTGCCTGCTTTGGGGTTAGATATTCACACCTGGTCTACTTAACAATCAGAAGATATTTTGTGAACAAAAAATTTCTTGAGATTTCCTCATGCAGTATACATAGTTCTTGGGATGCAATGATAGCCCAGGATAAGCATTATCCCTGTTCTTAGAACCCATGATTAAGGGTAGGTCCAAGGAAAGATGTGTGAATGAAGGATTAGTAGTACTGAATATAATATTATAAACTGAAGTATGTGCTATTAAGAAAAACTTCCGAATGACCAGGAAAAGCTCATATCCAATGCTCCAGGGATCTCTTGGAAAAATACATAGTTATGCAGAGCATAGCAGAGATTCTGAGAAAATTACACACACACACACACACACACACACACACACACACATGTGCCTGCACACATTTCATATATAAACGTGTATTTATGTGTGCATGTGTGTATGTGTGTTATTTTAGTCTGAAGACTTTGAAAGAAATTACCCAGATGACAATGAATGCATTCTGATTCAAATTTAAATCTTGGTTGTGAATCTATTGTTCACTTACAAAAGCCAGCAATAAGAAATGATCACATTGCCTAGTTATTCTGAATTGTAGATGCTTTTGGTTACAAACTGAATATTTAAAAACAAAAAAGAGGGAAGAAGGAAGGAAGGAATGAAGGAAGGGACAGAAAGAGAGAGAGAGAAGAAAAGACTACAAGGGTGGAAAAGTCAGTGTGTATGCTCATCTTTCAGCTAACCTGTGTACCCACAGGGAACCAGCCCTAGGAATCAACACTCAGGCCATAAGGACTATCTTTTCAAACTCAGATTTTCCTAAACCCCAGTCCAGAGTTGGTCAAAGGCTTTACAACCTCTATTTGTCCCAAGGCAGTTGCTTGTGCCTGGAATTCCTTGCTCTAAGGTTCCCTTGTGGTATTTTTAATAGTGTTGTTTGATGCTGTAGCCAGCTTTTCTGCGGTTTGAGAGTTAAATGGGATACAGTGATGTGTGGTAGGCTGTAATAGCCCTTGGAGGAATGTTAAGACAAATTAAAGTCCAAATGAGATAGCACCTGAACGAACCTGGTCCTTAAAAAACGATCCAAATACTATAGAAAGTCTTAGCAGTTCCCAGTGAACCCTTGATTAAGAACTATCTCCCTATTGATCAAACTGACGTTTGGAATTGGCTTCTTTACTCATTGGTCTTGCCTATCTAATTCTTCCCTGCTTGCTTTCCTGCCTTACTAACTCTGAAGATATACATCAGTTTAAGAGAAAATGACATTGAAAGGGGGAAGGGCATAACTCACACCTTTACTTAAAGTATCAGCTCTGCTGAACTGATGATCTCCAAGTTCAAGCAACTACTACCCAATAGGTCAGATGGCAGCTCTTCGAATCCTGAAACTCAGGCCCAACCTGGGCACAAGCACAGCAGGATTCCACAGCCACGCCCTGCTCAGCTTTTCCTTTGAGCCACTGTAATACATCTATGGAAATGTGCTGTAAACCACATAGCATGGTTTTAGAGTAATGAAGATATTTTTCTGCCATTTACTATAAAACCACTTCTTCAAACTGTTCGTGTGTGTAGCTGGGTGCGTGTCTGTCCCTCCAGCCCTCTGGAGGCTGGGGCAGAAAGATTGAGAGTTCAAGGTTGGCCAGAGCTGTGTAGTGGGTTCCTATCTCTAAAAACAAGAGTCTGGAATGTAGCTCAGTGTGTGCCCTCACCTAGAATGTGCAAAGTCCTGGGACCGATGCCCACCTTTTACAGACCCTGTATGCTTATATGCATATACCCATTCATATGTGCATTTGGTTTGCTAAGAGTATTTTTAACCAATATATCTTTATCTTTGTAGCAGGTGTGGAATACCCTGTTATATACACAGTTCTTTCAAAATCCCCACTGATAAAAGGTTTGTTCTGGGGGAACAGGGTATTTGTAAAATATAACCAATAACCAGTTACCATGATAACAAATAGTTTGTTTTAGGGGCTTACCATGCCAGGTCATAGGTAACCCTTTTGATCTGCCAAATTCTGCACTTTCTCCCACAGTGTGAGGTAACAGAAAAAGCACTAAAGCTTAGAGACGGCAAGCAGGAAATTGAGAACTGAAGTAGAGTTTCAGGAGTCCTACTCAACACGGAAAAGGGAGAGTCCTCAAGTTCTGAGCAGAAATATGTCTCTCTTTTCTGCTTCCCAAGTATAATTTTTCCCCTCTCCAAGTTGAACAAGGTCGCCAAAATCCTGTGAAGACAAAAGTCACCAATTTGAGGATTTTGGCAGGAGGCTGATTGAGGATCACAAAATAAAGACTTCAGACCTGAATACCAATTCATTCCTCCACTGAAAAGCAGGACATCACTCAGCTAGAAAATGAGGCAAAAGGCCCCTGGGTTTGAGGGGAAAAAAAATCTCATAGTAATCAATGGTGTGCTGGTCACGTAACAGTGTGTGGGAGATTAAGCCACCCAACAGGTAAAACTGTATCTGAAAAACAGCATCAACAACAAAAACATAATCAATTCTCATAATTCTCTGGACTTCATTAGAAAAAAAGTTGTAGCAAGAACTTGTATTTTTAAAAGCACAGATGTTAGGGTTGGGGAGATGGCTAGGAAGGTTAAATTCTTGTCATCAAACCTTAATCACAGGACCCACATCTGAGACAGAAAGAATGAACTCCTGAAAGCTGTCATCTGACCTCCTTTCCCCCACACCCCTCTCTCTCAAGACAACAAGGCATATAATTACTAAAAATTCTGCTATGTATGCTGTACATATATGTATATCCAATTTATAGTTGTGGGGGCTAAACAAGCCCTTAAGAAACTCTAAATGCCATTTTCAGAGAAGAGATTAAAAAAAAATAGAAGTTTAAATGGTGTCAAACTTATTCTGAGGGTCAAATTCAAGGTGAGCCTGCCAATCACTTACACCACATTTCCAGGCTGGCCAATGTAGTCACGCCATTGCCAACTTGGCATAGAGTTCAAAGAGCTCTGACCCGCAGTGGGTGCTACTGATACGCTTCTGGCCAAATTCATTTTAGACAAAAAAAATTATTTGAAAATTTTGATTAATTTTATTTGACTGGTCTCCATTGACTCAAGTAAAAACTTAGATAAGTATTGCTTTATATAAGTGTGTTTATATGTATATGTATGTGTGTGTATACATATACATACATGTATATATGATTTTTGTGTGTGTCATATGTGTATTGTGTGGACATGGGTAATAAGGAGCTCTCCCCTGTAAATGCTTGCATAGAGGCCAGAGTTCAGCTTCTGACATCTTCCTCTATGACTATACCCACCTGACTTTGTGAGGCAGAGTGTCTTCTTGAGACCACAGCACACTGTTTCAGCCAGGCTGGCAAGAGAGTGAACCCCAGGATCTGAGAGGCCTGCCCCCAGTACTGGGGCTACAGATGTCCACCACCACAGCCGGCTGAGGGTTCAAAGTCAGGCTCTCGTGTTTGTGCCACGCAAGCAACAAGCTCTTTACCCACTGACAATCTCCCCAGCCTCTCTTACAAGTATTTCTTATTTCTTCACAACTTTCTGTTCTTCCTCCCACATTTCAAATATGTTTTTGTCTTTTACCCTCAACTATAGCCAGAGGGGAGAGGGAAGGAATGTGGGTTCTTTCTCTCTCCCTCTCCCTCCCTCTCCCTCTCCCTCTC
>JAQHUG010000152.1:4391899-4418093 GCA_028555095.1 Dicrostonyx torquatus | reverse complement strand
CTCTCTCTCTCTCTCTTTTGGTAAGGAGTATATGCTGTAGAATTTGCAGCTACTTGCTTTTAGCAATTGCATGGGACTCTTGATGTTTTTATCCCTCGAGTTATATAGGTCACAGACCTAAAAGAGATCTGAGGGGACCATTAACTCTAGGTTGAATACACTCTTTTCGTTGTTTTTATTTTATTAAGGTAATTTTTAACTCTGAAAATAAAGCACTGGGCATTTTGTTTTCTGCAACTTCTCTGTGGGGAGCCGTGTCCAATTATGTTACCAGTCTCTGTCAGCCAGAGCTCTCCACAGAATCTGAACAAGAAGATCTTCAAATCCAACCTGAAGATAAAAATATGGAAACCTTTGAAATGATTATCACCAGACTAAGTGATTTGGTTTGGGAGACGGTGAACCAGCCTACCTGCTTTGGTAGAGGAAGCAACTAACTTGTTTACTGACGTGAAGAAATAGCTCTCTTCAGCCCCTGTTAGACGTGCCGTGTTCCATCCAACCAGGCCTGTAGTAATCACCACCCATGCCTACAGCTTTTCTTTAACTGAAAAATTTGAAACAGATAATAGATTTTCCAGTTTCCAAATTGAAAACATGTCCCAGAGAGAATCAACTGATAATAACTTCTGGAGTATTGCATAAACATATTTTATGCAAGTAGATGCAAAGTGTGTATAGGACTATATTAAAAATAGGAAAGTGTTTAATCTAAATATTACTAAGGTAATATTTTGTATTATATTCATAGGGGGAAACAAAGATGTTTCTTCCAATCATATTTATTTATCCCAGCTTAAGAAAAACAAATTGGCATCATTATCATGTCAAATTTGTTTTTAAATCTATATACTGTACTTCTGTTAACTATAGGTAAAAGTATTTATGAACATTAGAAATGCCACATGATTTACTGGACATAGAATTATGCCAATGAACTAATCAGCTTTCAACTGGAATTTGATACTGTGAAATACAGAATATCCATCATGGCAGTAGAGTCTCAGAGATATGTCAAGGATACCCTTTGCATCTCTGGGATAGTGGTTTTTTTCCCCCTTAATCCAGATCTCCATAAAGGGATTCCATATCATTTAAGACAAATACAAAATTATGCTTTTAATTCATTCATTGAAGTTTGATTTCTTTAAGTTTATATGGGAAGATGGCTATAAAGTTCTAGTAACTCAGGGTCTTAAAGCTCAAAAGTTAACTTTCTCTTAATATCTAAGCATTAGAAGAAAGAAATGTCCAACATTTCCTCCTGCCTGTCCATGAAATTCAGGGGGTGGGGGCAGTGAGAAAGGATGAGGCGAGCCCAGGCTTCACCCTACACCTTGTGTCAGCCTACTCACTCCCCAGGAGTCTCACCTCCATGACTGTGAAAGGAGATGGGATAATAATGGCTCATTCCAGGGACCAGTTCAGGTGGGTGGAGAGTATCTGCTACACACAAACACATCTTTCCACAGAAATAGACATGCACTATGTTTGTGTGTCCTTTGTTAATCTTTGTTTTTTCAAAAGAAAAAAAATATATTTTCCATTCTCTAAGTTATCTTTAAGAACATATTCTGTAATAACTGCAATCTGTTAATCTTAATGATATCCTTCCAGCTGTGATAATGATCACACACAGCTGGGAAACTGGCTGAGGCAGAGCCACGGCCATGAATTGGAGGCCTGCCTGGGTTATGTAGTCTTTGAAGTCAACCTGATCTGCACAAGAGACCCTTCCTCAAACACAAGTGTGCATGCACACACACACACACACACACACACACACACACACACACAGACCACCACCACCAACTGCGTGAACAACAACAAAAAACCTTAACATCTCTTTGCAAGACCAAGGGTATCCGTAAAGCAACAAGAACTGAAAGGACTTCTGGGTAAACTGTTAAAACTTAAACTGTTAAAGAAGAGACTGCAAGAAGAGAACACAGAGACCTGGGTTAAACCTGAAAATCATTTAAGATAGAAGCCCAGGGTGGTGAGCAGGACAAGGCTCGGGTTTTGTCTTCATATGAAGTCTATATAATTGTGTAAGTGCTTTTTACTATTCACACAGTTTTCTTCCCCATATATTTATTTTTAGCTTGAACCCAAACTGTGACTCCATGGTGCTATCATGGCTCCATGGTATAAACCCTGCACATTCTGTCAGCTCTCAGCAGCTCTTGCCTAACACGTACAAATCCCTCTTCTATTACATCCCGTCAGTCAGGAAGCTAATTGAAATAGACAAAATATAAAGACTAATATTCAAGAACCCCACTTCCTTTTTTTCTTACTATACAATCTGAATGGCATTTGTTGATACATTTTCTATGCTTTTCAGAGTCCTTCATACCCATTACTTAAGATACCCCACTTTCTCTTCTCTGGACATATCAGTCATAGCCTTTTAGTTCTTGTGGAGAAGTCCTCTAATATTAAATAATATGAGGATATCAAATCAAATGAGAACTGGGAAGGAGATGATGGCTAAGCAATGTGGGATCCCCTGTGTGGGGAGGAAAATGAGATGAGAGTCTGTCTTAGTTTTCAAGGAAGTCAGTGGCCAGAACTCCTGTCTCCTGACCCACACTAACACACTGCTTTAGTTAAGGTCAAAGAATAGAATTCTTTACTAATTTATAGTAGAAAATAAAATGAATGAAGGAAGGAAGGTATTCTCTTTTATAAGCCAGACAGAGCATTCCTATGACAGTTTGTTTTCCTGTATTGGCGATCTTTAAAACATCTTTGAGTGGATTAAGTGAAGACGTGGTTATGAAGGAGGTGAACCAACTGTGCCATGTTCTGTCGAGATGGGGCTGTGTCTCGGGAACCAATACCAACCCCATGGGGTTACCACTTTAGACTCCATCACAGGCCAAAGTCTGCCAATTCATTACTGGTTCCAAGACCGAAATCTAGAAGCTAGTTTGCTGGGCCACAAATACGTTTTACCAAATGTGATTTGCATGAGACACAAACAACCCTGGAAGCAAACAAATTAAATTATTGTTTGAATGCTTATCTGTTTAATTAGGTAGGATATCACTTCGCAACAATGTGAGCAGTTGGAGATGTTAATTACAATATTTATTGAGTACTTGCTCTAGCCTAAGCACCGCCAAGGTTTTTATGTGCATACTTTTATTTAACCTTCACCATCAAGCTTGGAGATCGCCTTATCCCCATTTTAATAGGAAGGCACGTGGTTTGCCTTAATTAACTAACCCAAGGACATGCATAGTCAGTGGGGCAGCTGGATTCCAGGCTGACGTGGAAGCCTCTAAGTCCCGACGCTAAATCCATCTCTTTGCCTGTGCTCCACAGCTGATCCTTCAGCTGATGGATTCCTGGTGGCATTCCACTTTAGTTTCCTTCAAGTTGAACTCTTACTGGAGCTTGTGTATGAATGAGGGTGGAACACACCCGAGCATTCGTGAGTGTATTGAGGAGAGGGAAATGAAGGAAGCATGGTGGAGGGGTGGAAGGGATGCGGACACAAAAGAAAGGAGACAAGACTAACTTGGTACCTTATAGAGCCTGTTACCGTGAAAGTACGCATTATAACTCATCCATCGTCCAATGCCCTTGTATATTCCCAGGCTCCAAATGGCTTGATGCTTATGTTGTGACCATTATTAATTCTCAATTTGGTGAGCAAATTCCAAAATTTCTTCTGGGTCCCTCAAGAACTTTGGGGGAAAGTTCTGAAAACTTCTGGTCCAGAAAGCGACTTTTTTTTTAATATTTTTTTTATTTATTATGTATACAATATTCTGTGTGTATATCTGCAGGTCAGAAGAGGGCACCAGACCTCATTACAGATGGTTGTGAGCCACCATATGGTTGCTGGGAATTGAACTCAGGACCTTTGGAAGAGCAGACAATGCTTTTAACCACTGAGCCATCTCTCCAGCCCCCAGAAAGCGACTTTAAGTTCATTCTACACAAGACGTTTTCATTGCAGAGATTCGTGCGGTTCTTACCAGCGTACTTTCCTTATCTCTCATCTCTTTCCCTGCAGGTACTGTCAGTCTGATTTCATTCATTCACTTACCCAGATTTCTTGGCTCTACAGAGACAATGGATTGGGGCTAAATTGTAATAGCGTGTCTCCAATCTGGGACTATGTGAGTCAGGGAGAAGTCGCTAGTGTGAGAGCAGAAGCTAACCATATCAGATGGTTTAGGGATGAAAGCACGGGATTAGCTAAACCCACTTGAAGGAGCCTTCTGGAGGCAGAAGTAGCATCAGAGCTAATTGCCTTTGAAGAGTCCTGGGTAGTTCACTGAATTAGATGCTTTGGAAAACCACACACACGATCTGACTCAGAATAAATTGTGTCCATTGCTATCAAGATTATCTCTCCCACAAATCCATCCATCATCTCAGGATGACCTGTTATGTAAGATTTTTAACATCCTATATAGCAGAAGGTGTCTTTCTGAAACTCTACATTCAAGTCAGTACATAAGTCTCTGCAGGAAAACTGCTGTAAGGTAAAGAATGACACCTAGCACCCCCACACACACACCCCGAAGAACCCCACCTTGTCCCTCTCCAACACACCTTCCCTGTCTGCCCCTTAACCAGGAAAGTCCTCCCAAACTTCCTTATAGTCTCAAAAGCACTAAGGAGAGCCCAATATTTTCCTAAGCCTTGAATTTGTGCATAAAAAGACTATGTAAACTTAGAAAAAAAACCAATTTCTCAGAACCTTGTCATTGAAACACACATGTTCTCGATCAGTTTTAAGACAGCCCAGCCTGAGACCCCTAACAAGGAATTTGAACAAGGAGGTTTGACTGTGAGGAAAAACCCTGAAAGATTTAGCTGGTGATATGTATTGCTATCTGAAAGGGGTTCATTTCATAAACAAATGCATGTTTCATCGGAAACCTCCATATAGCAAAATTTATAGCTTGCTGTCTTAGGAGTTAACAACTGGGAGTATAGGTTGCTTGATAGAATGCTCAGTTTGATTCCCAGCACCCTGTCAACTCCACAAGATGGCACAAACTGTGTACACACCCAGCACTGCCGAAATAGGAGGCTCAGAAGGTCAAGATTTCCTCCCCTATGTGGTGTTTGTGTTCAGCCAGGGATCCAAAATAAAATAAAACAATCAGTAGCTAAGCTCTCTTTTAGTCTACCAGCGACATTTTCATCTCGCCTCTAAATGTTGCAACTGTCCTATCTCTCCTCTTGACACATAAGTAACATTCGGCTATAGTTTGTTGCTTCTTTTACCCCCTCAAAACAGATGCTTCTTCTAACTTCCAAGTGGAGCGCGTTCACTCACGGGCAATACCAGCAATGCGACATTCTCCTGAGGCGAGCCAGACTTTTGCAACTTCAAAGACTATCTCCTTGACCCAGGGGCGAAATGTGTGTTAACCTTTTTTAACAACCACATGTAGGAATGTCTCTTTTCTTCCAGTTCCCGTCGACCCCGTATCTTTATGATAACAGTGTTTGCTTGCCATCTCAGAACCTTGACCTTCTGATGCAAACACACGTACCTACTAGGATACAGGTCCTCATTGCTCAAAGGAAAGATTAAGCAGGAAACAACTTCTTTGAAACACCCCGCCCCACCCCCACCCTCCCCCCTGCTAGTTTTCTCATTCAAAACATTCACTATCTTGTATCTTTTTTTTTTTTTACTAGCGTTTGCAACAAGGTAGCCCCTGTTTTAAAGCCCCACTTAGAGTACCACATTCCTTTATGCCAAGTGAACGTGACTACCAGTGTGTTTCCAAGCTTAAGACAAGATTACAGTGACCAACATACTTTCAGTCCGACAAGCAAATGTAGTTTTACTTCTCCATCTGAATGCATATATAAACCTACCCTCACCCTTTCCGGACTTCCTTAATTAGATCTAATTTGCAGGACACAACTTGACTGAAATTTATAGCCACATGGAGATGTGCCACTCTGTAGAGCTCTTCGCTCAGCCTTTTAAAGCAAGTGGCTCCTCTGACAGAGGTGTAGCCCTCTGTAGTAATTAGACCGGTGCAAGTCGAAACTGCTTCCTAGGCCCTGCTCTCCCTAGTTATTGCCCTGGCGAAGAGCTGCAGCCGCCTAGCTAGCTGGACCACACACTGGGGCAGTATCTGCCCCGGTTCTCAACATGTTTCTCTCTATTTTCCTCTCATGCCCTCTCCCTAGCCCATTGCCCTTGAAGTTGGATGGGTTTCTGGGATCTATCTTTTTGTTCGGTTACCTTTTAGAGAGGGGTGTGTGTGTGTGTGTGTGTGTGTGTGTGTATCTCTGTTTGTGTCTGTGTGTCTCTCTGCATGTATTTGTGTCTGTGCAGCTGTGTGTCTCCTCTCTCTCTCTCTCTCTCTGTGTGTGTGTGTGTGTGTGTGTGTGTGTGTGCAGAAATGTGACCGTACCAAGAATTTAAAAACCTATATATGTCTCTGCACATGGCAGGACACACACACACATAGTTATTGTGGGGAAACCCCCGGTTCTCAGTATTAGATATGACTACCAGAGAGGATCTCTCCAAAATCCTCTTCTGATGTAATATTAGAGGGCTTTTGGGGGTAAGGATTAAATATCTTTACCCTTTACTTAGAAACAGAGTGGTGTGGTAAGGGGACCAGGAACTTGGTGTTCTGTACACCTGGCTTTAAATAGTGGGTAGGTTCAGTGCAGGCCTCATTGCCTCTCTTCCCTCCTCTGCAGTGAAGTAGCAGACACAGTCACCACATCAGCGTACTCCCGTGAGAGCCTTCTATAGAGAACTTGGCAGAGAACATAGACTGCCAAAGTTCCTTTCTGGTCATTCTCTATGGTCTGCGTCCATTCACATGTTAGGTCCCTCCTCCAAGTGCGTGGGATTCCTTTTAGGGCTCTCTCATTCAACCTAGAGTTTGGTGGTTACAAGCTCCCCCATAGTTTTACACACTCAGCATTCCTTCAGTCTGGACATCTCCATGCCAATCTTTTATGAAACTGTTGGTCATCTCTGTCTCTTGAAATAGCTAGTCCTGAATTCCTCTTGAGTTTAAGTCTTTCCTTGTCATGTTCATAAATCCTTCACACACCATTGTTCTCTTAGAATATCTTCATATAAGTTGGGGAAGATTTTAGCCTGTCTTTTCTAACATATCCTGATTTCTGAATGCACTATATTTTATCCATCTGTGAAACCCTCGAAAATACCAGTCATATAAATAAGTGATTCAGAGGACTGTGAGAAAATGAGATTTGGGAAAAGATGGTAATCTGTCCCTGCAAGTAGCTACACCCCCCAACTTCTAAACGGACAAAAACTTTGGAGGTAAGAGGTTAGATGGCTTGTAAGATAAATTGAGGCTTTCTTTTCTTTAGGAAGTCTTAGAAAATGTAAGCAAGCTGGAATGGTTTTGATTTTTCCTTCTGTAAATGGTTACTGTCAACATATACATGAAATACATACCAACAGCATCATCAAAAACACATCATCAAAAACACATGCACTCACAGCCGTGTTTCTGAGGCCCTGCTGGAGTCTGCAGCCAGCGCTCATGGCAAGGGTGAAAGTGTCCTGTGTCCTCAGGGTGTGGCTCCCTTTTTCTGTGGATGCTGGAAACAAGGAGAATGATGAGGGGCTTCTTTGACTTGATCGACTGGCTGATAAGGAACCTTGTAAACTCCAGCACATTTACAAATGGGAATCATTTAATTTATCTGCTAGTCAGCACTTCCTCCTAGACTACCTGGTTCATATGGGACACATCAGAAGTAGAAATCATTGATTACAACTTGCAAATCAGAAGCTCCTCAGGGTCGTGAGACTTGCTTCCACATGAACATACATTTCAAACCATGCTTAATTTCAGAAATCCACTTCTTTTTTTCTAATAAATACTCCCCTGTCACTGTCCATCCATACTGTGATACTTAAGGACCTTTGGGAGGGCGTAGAGGGCTCAGTCAGTTAAAAAAAAAAATGCTGCATGACCACAAGAACCCAAGTTTTTATCCCAGCACCACATAAAGAAGCCAGTCTTAGCCTTGTACACATTGGTAACTCCATTGTTGTGAGGAGCTGAGGCAGGAGCATCACTGTGGCTTGCTGGCTGCCAGACTAGCTCCAGGTTCAGGGAGAGAGCCTGACTCGAAAGGGATAAGATGGACAATGATAGAGCAGAGCAGGTGCAACATGCTATCCTCCTCTGGCCTTCACTAGCACATCCCTTCCCCCAAAAGAACGGGGCTGGAGAGATGGCTCTGTGCTTATGGGCACTGGCTGCTGTTCTACAGGACCAGGGTTCAATTCCCAGCACCCTCACCAGTGCTTCACAACCACCTGTGTACCCAGCTTCAGAGAATCCAATACTTCCGGTTTCTGCAAGTTCTCTCTCTCTCTCTCTCTCTCTCTCTCTCTCTCTCTCTCTCTCTCTCTCTCTCTCTCTCTCTCTCTGTCTCTCCACACACACACATACACACATCACAAAATTTCAAAACTTCTGGGACTTACTATCCTCACACCTTCTAATACCACTACAGACCGCTTTCATATTCCTCCCCCTCAGTTCTTCCACAAATTTTTTCTGTTCTGTAAAAAAAGACATACTCCAGAAAATGCCCAGTTTTAGAAATATTGATTCAAAAAAGTCACACTTGCATAGCAAGTGTAGAAATCCTATGCCAGAAACAAAAATGGAAGAGACTTTGGGTTCTTTAAGTTGCCAGGAACCTCCAGCATCTGCGCAGAGGAACCAGGAAGGGCAGGAAAATGAACACGTGATAGTCTCCAAGCATAAAGCCTCAGCCTCTGCAGTCGCCCCAAGCAGGCCCCAGGGAGCTGCTGGCCAGAGGGATTTCTGTGATGTGGCATGTTCTCTGTTAAGACAGGGAAGTTTCTGGCACACAGGGACCAGTTGACCTCCCTACCTCCCCTCAGCACTACCCGCAACTTTTTTAGAATACTCATTTCTTTGAAAATATGCACCAGTTTTCAATTCTTCATGATTCTAGGCATTCAAGTAGTCCAAGATCCTGGGTTCCGCCCATTTCTGTCTGAGAGAACAGAGCAGGATTAGCAGAGGCCTGTAGATGCCTCCTAGACTGACTGATGGCCCAGTCATGGCTGTCTGGAATGAAGTGTTAACAGTTGCTTGTGTGTCCTGATAAATAATATAGCAAATTTTAATGGTCTAAACTTCTTTTGCATTTAATATCACATCTTTATTTTTTCAGTTTCTGTAGAAATAATATTGTTTCTCTTATTATTTGGCACACCGTGCTCTTGTGTACAATGACCTATCTGGCTCTACTAAAGGATTGTGGATAACTGCCATTTTTACTTCTATATATGACACCATGAGCCACCTTGAACCTGAGCATCTCTGTGCCCAGGTTTTAGTAAATTTGTCAAATAAGTTGTTAGCTGAGAAACTGAATTAAATACTTTCAAAAATACTGCCAAGCTGTCTTGTGAAAGATTAAATTAATTTATTAGCCTGTTACTGGCATGCCAAATGCTCTATTTTCACCCTCACTGACCCTGAGATTTACAAACAAAAACTTTCTCCAGTGGAATTGAATTGCAAATAATGTCTGTCACCTATTTATATGTATTTGTCCACCACTTCTCTCATTTCCTTTGAGAAAAAGGAATTCAACTAATTATCTTTGGGTTTTTGGTTTTGCTTTGTTTTTGTTTTTCATCAATAAGTTAATGGCCACCTGCTATTCTTTTGTTAAACTTTCCTTTGTTTTATCCTAATTAAGTTTTATTTGGGGTAAACTTTAAAAAAAAACTCTTTGGGCTTGTAATATATTTTTACAATTAAATTAATGAGCTTAGTATGACTCTGAACACCCCTGATATCGCTGTCCTTGCTTTTCTGATGCAGACTCATTGTAAAATAGATTCTCAGTAAATGCTTTACAGGTAAGGAAAGATGGCGCAAATATAGGCAGGGCGGCACATGCTCACTTGCTTCTTCCTCACCAGGCACACACATCACCTGAAAAACAAACCCCAAAACGGCACCTCAGAAGAATTATGTGCCATTTCATCTAAGGCCAGGAACTTGTTCCCTTCACGTGATGTCCCTGTCACTTGACACTGGTGCTGGGATGTGGAACAGCACCTGTTAAGTGAGTGAGGTGTGAAGAAATAATACAGCAAGTAGAGGTCCGGTTGTTTGGTTTTGTCCTGCAGGGACAGCAACAGACTTTTCTGGGCATGGTAGGTTGTGAATGAGCCGTGACCAGGGACTTGTGTTTGGAAACCCAGAATGTCATCGCAGCATCACAGAAGGCTCATTCCCATTTCCTTGTTTCCAAGTAAGGTAAACATGGACAGTGAGGGAAAAAAGAAAGGGTTATAGCCACCAACCTGAGGTCGGGGACCACATTTAATAGAATTTAGAATGTCTATAACATCTTGTTGGGCTTGAAAGGTTAAACATTTCCTAGAGAAAACAACTATTACCACTGCTTGCCAAAGTGCTCATAAAATGGCCTGATTGCAAAGAACAGAAAACAAACCAAAGCAAAATAAAATGAACCAAACAGCAACAGAAATAAATGTGCCCTATTTATTGGATGAGTATCAGATTTGCCCTCCACAGACCTATAGACCTCTAGCAAGGGCTCATCCTTCAGGCTAAGTCCATCCCCATCAGAAGCGTGCAGTGAGGAGCAGTCAGTCTCTTTGTCATGTCAGTGTTCTGAGTCCTTCATGGTCTCGGGAAAATCCTCTTGTTGGTACACAGAATCACATATCCTCTATGGAATTCGTTGCAATCCAATAGCTCAGCCCATGATTTCATAGACATTAAAATAACGCCACAAGCCACCTGTGAGGTGTGAAGCACCAGCTCAGCAAACCTGCCTCTACAGAAAGCAGTCATTAAGAACATCAGGGAAATAAGGATAGACTAATCCCAGGTCATAATGTAGAGATTGTGGATGTTGATACCACCAGGCCTGGGGAAAAGGCTGTAGCATGTAAGTTGAAGGAAGAGGAAGACAGCAGCAGGGGACTTGGGGACACCAAAGACCATCATCTCTATGCGAGATAGTAAGGAATGTTAAATTAATCAGAGCAAGTACTGGAGGCCCTCATTGGAAAAAACTAGAGTTAGAGACAATCATATACAAACACTAAGAGAAATTCTACAATTTAGAATGGATGTGGCATTTGTTTTGTATGAAACGTCAATGTGTAGCGTTTTTAATAAAGTGTGGGCATGTTTTCAGAGGAAAGAATGTTACATTTCAGCACCCTGTTCTACCTTATTTCAAAAGCCACAACATTTTGAGGAGAAATCTCTCTTTCACAAGATAGTGTTAGGTGGTTCTAAACATTTTATCTTATGCTATAATTGAATAATTGAAATGAAACCTGTGGAATGAAATGCATGATAATTTTCCCTCAAAGGCCCTTTGTTCTACTAATTTCTCCTGAAATACAGTGGTCATGTGACCTCCAGAACTTCTGCTCCTGGGGAAAACCAGGAGACAAGTAGAGTTGATGTCAAGTATTCTTGGTATTTTTTTTTTTGCTTTCCCCTCTCCTTTTCTCCCCCTCTTTCTTGTGGGTAGTTACCTCATTTACCCACCCCCAACACACACCCCTAAAAGTCTCATATTCTTAGCCTGATTTTCCTAAAGGAATAGAATAGTCAGACATGCTAACACTTGATGGGCAAGGAAGCAACATCAGAATGAAGTGGATAGAATAACCCCAGAGAAGCTGAGAAAGAGCAGGCAAAACTCTTCACAAGAAGCACAGCTAGTTACCAAGTTACAAAAGACACTGCCACCTGGGAGGCTGCATACACACCATTGTCTTACAGCATTCTACGCAGGACAGAGGAAGACAAGAAGCAAATTTTCTGTCTCTGCGTTTTGTCTCTAGTTAAAATTTGGTGCGTAGGATCTCATGCTCCCTTGATGTCCTAAAATTGCCTTTAGGACACAGAATTTATATGCACAGGAGAAGTGACTGGGTAGGTCCTGTCCAGTCCTAGGCATCTGCACGTGGTTCCCTTCAGGAAACAAAGGCACAGATGTGACAATTGTAGTGGTGGCTAAGGTTACACAGATGCTGCTCCAGCGAGGAAACAGAAAGCAGATTGCACTCAGAGGGCGAGGTGGACAGAGATCATCCGGGGAGAACACACACATGGCTCAGTGTGTAGCCAAATTTTTCTTTGGGTGCCAGCTCACAAATAGTGACACAGAGACTTGTTATTAATTATGAAAACTCAGCCTTAGCTTAGGTTGGTTCCTAACTAGTTCTTATTACTTAAATTAACCCATCTTTTAATCTACATTCTTTCAAGTGATTCGGTTATCTTTATTCTCTGCTGCCCATCCTGCTCCCTCCTTGTCTTGCTGGCAATGATCTCTCTTCTTCCCAGAGAGCTCCTTCTCTGCCTGGAAGTCCCACCTATCTCTCCTGTCTAGCTATTGCCCATTCTGCTTTTTATTACACCAATCACAGAAATACATCCTCACAGTGTACACATATTTCACAACATTTTCTCCTTTATGGCTAAATGAAAAGGGAAGGTTTTTAACTCTAACATAGTAAAATTATATAAGAGCAATTATCAAGTAAAAATTACATGCACAATGTCCAATTCATTAGTATTTGACAAATTCAGAGAAAATACTCCATTATCTATCCTATCTTTGTGAGCCCAAAATTTGTACCTCATTTACTTACTATCATAACTATGGAAAAACTCTAAGTATCTCATCTTCAACCTCTTCAGAGACCTAAGAAGGCTATAATATTACGTGATTAAACAGGAAGTGCAGAACAAGCAACTTCCAAAACTATAGGAACAGCAGAGACATCTGTGTACCTGGACAGTCACCCCATGTTTTCTCTCTAAAATTGGAGCATTCATGTTCATCCTGTAGTCCTAGAATATTTGATAGACTTTTTTTGTGAAGCAGGAGTTTTTGAAGGACTTCCCTACCTTGCCTTAGCAAAGTTCAGCCCTCATCTTCTTTTGTGTCCTGCTTATCTAATTTGGACAGCATATTATCAGCAGACAAGGCAAAGGCAGTTTCTTGCCCAGTAGCTCACTTTGCCACAATGAAAGCAAACTCCATATGGAGGTTCTTCAATGCCAATCATCTTTTTTGAAGTAAATTGGTACTACTAGGAACAGGTGTGTCTCACACTCATGAAAAGCATTATGTTCTTAAGACATCTTAAATACCATATTCTGTAGGTCTCTAAAGCATTTGAAGACCATTTAATATACCTCTGTTTAACCTTGAAAATATACCTAACATGACTATAAGTTTGATTGTTACAGGTGACTACTAACCTTCATTTCCTAATTATTTTAAATAGTTTATAATTATAACTTTCAAGGGCTAGAAATTTACATTACATTGTTAAATGAGCTGCATAAGTACAATACCTTAAACAAGAGTAGAAATATATATATATATATATATTTCATAACAAAAATAATCTTAAATTTATGTCAATTCTGAGAGTCTGGATCACCTGGGCTACTTTTTTTCATTGGTATCTGGTCTTTTTTTCTGAAACACATAAACGTTTAAAAATAACACACATATCTGCATTATCATAAGTATAGAGTGTGTGATATACACAAGTCAGCTAAAGATGATTTTCTGTTCAATTTTGAGCAAGTAAAAGACACCTCTCAACTTTATAAATCCTTTTGGACTCCATCCATGTCATATGAAAGGATGGCATATTATAATAAGTCATGGGGACTCTATAGCCAACAAAATTTATCATGTCTCACCCAGTCTCAGAGCTGTTCCCATAGTAGAGAGATCAGTCTATATATCACCTGTCCTGTAGTCTTTCCTGGTTCTGTTCTTCATGTCTGCAGCCAACATTTTCCAGGTGGTATCCCCCAATCAAATCTGATCTTTACTAATTTTGAAGAGAACTGCAACCTTTTGTTTCCCATGGAAACAAAGGCATAACCTCTTCCACAATTTAACACATTTTTTGACTTTCATTTTGAAGTTAAGATAATCTTAAAATATATAGGTTGGTTTAATTTAGCAGTTTCCATAATCCAGTGTCTGTAAATAGCTATTGTTTTTGTTCACTAGTATTTAAAAATTTTAAACTCAACAAAACACTAAACAGGATCCAGACACCCTGTGTATTTCTCATTTTTATGTGGTTTCTAAAAGAATATTATTTTATTCCCTCTTTAAAGACTTTATTATGTTTAAACTGTTTACTGTTTTCTATTACTGTCTATACTCATTGTCTTTTCTTTTTTTTCAGCATCTAAGTACATTTTTAAATATACTGTACCTTTTAGAGGTTTAATGTGTTTTACTAAGCACCTGTACCATTCTCTGCCCAAGTGACACAAATCTTAGACGGCCATGACATCAGTCATTTGGCTCTGCTGAGTGCATGACACCAGCAGCTGGCTCCAGCCTGCAGGCTGTAGCCCATAGCCACACCTCTGTGTGCTGTCAAGCACTAGCCCACCTAAGAGATTTCAAGACTAGGACGCCACATCCAGCTCCTTGTCCAGAACTTTTCTTAGCTTTCCCAGGCCATATGTTTGTGTATTCGAGTCCCCACATGAGATGCCGTTTGGAAATGGAATTTTCTTTGGGCTGTCATCTCACAAATAAAGATACAAGACTTATTATAAGTTATGAAAGCTTGACCTTAGCTTAGGCTGATATTAGCCCACATCTTTTCATCTACATTTTTTATGTGGCTTAGATACCTTTACTCAGTGCTGCCCATCCTGCTTCCTCCTTGTCTAGCTGGCAATGACTTTGCAATCTCTCTCTGCCCAGAAGTCCTGCCTATCTCTCCTTCCTAGCTATTGGCTGCTCAGCTTTTTATTTATACCAATCATAGCAATACATCTTCACACAGTATACAAATATCTCAATGTATCAGTGTATTCAGCTCTAGATCATCTGCAGAATTATAATAATTATTATAATAATTCAATCGTTAAGCTTTCTTTGGTACTATAATTTTCATATTGAATGCTCATAATTCAATGGACTCCATTTTATAGATGAAAAGATACCAACAAGCTACGTGATACTTGCAAATTCTAAGCAGCAAAGCCAGAATTTAAATGAAGATCTCTGTCTGAACTCATTGATCTACACCATTGGCTCAGCATCCTACCATAACTTCTCAAGAAGTACGCATGTTGGTACACATGGCAATGAGGAGGGGGATTTTCTTCTTGATTCACATAGCAAAGTCTCTCTCTTTTCCTTTATTGTGTTACATGCATGTGACAAGTTCAGAGAGAGAGAGAGCGTGTCTTCGTGGTTTTTCTAATTAATGAGAAAATGGGGAAAGAGCTAGGTGAGTGCTACTTTTAATTGTACTGTATACTACAATATACACTGCTGAAAATATCAGTCAAATTCCAGATACAGAGCTCTCCTGACTTGTGCCATTGTCAAATCAGGCTGGGCAAGATTAGAAGCATCTTTTCTAGGACTTGAGGATTTAATAGACAAGGGTGTTTGTAGTACATGATCTTGGCCTCAGGGTAATCATTCTCTGAAGCATAGTGCAGAATGAATGCCTTTTCCCACAGTCAGCAGCGCTGTGAAGACCAACAGCAGGCCACCAATGACATTGACTCCCACACATGTGTGTGGCTGGAATAGCAACAGGGATTTTTCTTAGGGGAAACAAAACTAGTGTTATTTTCATGTGTTCCTTGATTTGGATGTTTCTGTTACTTAAGGTACTTTTTAAAACTTGGTATTAAAATATCATCATGGTATATGAATAAGGTCCTCTGAATGAATAATTTTGAATTTTGATAGTTTAGTTCAAGACCTTTATGTGTGTGATATTACAAAGGTTATTGTAGGCATTCTGTCATGACACACATGGATTTCTGTTTCTAGCCAAAACTATAAGAGAAGGGACATGTGTTCAGTAAACTTTCTATTATTATAAAATAATACCAAGATAACTTATAAAACAAAAAGGGTAGATGAACATTTTGGAGATTCTGATCTGTGATCAAGTAGCTCCGTTATTTGGGACTATGATGCAGCTGCTGGATGACCGTGATGGAAACGGGCGCTGAGGCAGAGTTGCTAAGATCAGCAGCCCACAGGCAAAGGGCGAAGAAAGAAAGAGACCAGGCCCCAGTAACCCAATTTTAGGGAATGTATCTACTAACAAAGACCTCTCTCTAGTCCCTCTGATAGAAGTTCCCATGGTGCCTCACAAGAGTCAGGCATGGACAGCACCCCTACTCTTTGAAGTGTACTCAGCATCCAAGCCATAGCATCTCCAACTTGCTACCAGGACTGAGGGAAATCAAGTAGGGTTGCCTCTACCACTTGCTGCTCCACGAGGTACTCTGAACCCATGCAAACAAAACTTGTACATTTAAAGATTATAATGTCAACAGTGAGTTTTATTAGGTGGATATAACAGGCTCATTAGCATGTGTTTATAATTTAGGAGTTAAAATTTAAGCATGTTTCTTCTAAAGCTCTAAGATTAGTTCGGGAAGGATCCCAGAGTGGAAGTCACCCCACAGAACTGAAGGTTGAAGACGTTAACGCTGGGAAACAGCTCAGTGGTAGGATATTACCAGAAAAGGCAAAAATCAGAGTGAGGAAGTAAAAGAAGAAAAGGTTGTAGATTAGAATTACATGCAGCTAGAAACTAAGGCTTCACAGACCACGCAAGTCTGCTCTGAAGGGAACTGCAGCTGAACTTATGCTTCCCAGACTACGCAGTTTCAAAATCAAAAGCAATAGCACCCAACAGAGAATCACCAGCTCTGTATAGTTTTACCAAATAAAGCTATTTCCAACAGTATGGCTGTCATAAACTAGAACCGTGGTTTCATATTACAATGACCATGTGCTATATTTTGCTATGCAATTGAGAGAAGGTCAAAAGAGCAACTGTCTTTCAGGTGGGTCTACAGACACTGTGTGTGTGTGTGTGTGTGTGTGTGTGTGTGTGTATGTGTGTGTGTGGCTGTGTACACAGGTGCATTAGCCTAGTTACTAGTCTTAGGGTTTATATTACTGTGACCAGAGACCATGACCACAGCAACTCATATAAAGGAAGAACTTTAGTTAAGATGGCTTACAGCTTCAGAGGTTTAGTCCATTATCATCACAGCAGAAAGTATGGTGACATGTAGGTGGGCATGCTGCTGGAAAAGGAGCTGAGAGTTTTACATCTGGATTGGTAGGCAGCAGGAAGAGAGAATGTCACTGGGCATGGCTTGAGTGTCTGAAACCTCAAAGCCCACTCCCAGTGACACAGTTCCTCCAACAAGGCCACACCTACTCCAACATGGCTACACCTCCTAATAGTGATTGCCACTCCTTATGAGCCTATGGGAGCCATTTTTACTCAAACCACCACACTACTATTATTATATTAAACTTTTCTGAAGACCAGTGAAACATCTGGAACATTTTGGAACACCATACACCCAAGGTGCTTGGCAATGACCAAGAAAATGCCAGTTGTCAGGGCAGAGTTATTTCCTAGCCTCTCAAGACTAACTTCCGGTGACAAACATAGCACAGAATATGACATAACCCAACTCTATATTATAATATTTTATTGGCCAAGTTCTTTGTGAACTGGTGTTTTAATAGGAGTTGGGAAAACAGAAGTAAAATAATATGATGACAGTTCTTACCTTACACTCTAGAAGAGCAAGGAAGACCTAAGCAAAGTCCAGGGATGAAATGCCCAGAAGTTCCCATACACACAGTGCATGGGAACATTGAAGTGGATCACAAACAGGTCTCAGACTGAGATTTGATGGGACTGCCCCTGGCTTTCTATATGTCTAAGGCACCTTTGCTCTGGGGAAACAGAAGCTCACGGGATGTCTGCTGGGCTGGAAGCATTGGCAAATGGGGTCTACTCCTCACATTGGTACTCTCCAGCTGGGGGCATAGTGAGCTGACAGAGCATCCCCAATGCAGGGACCCACATGACCAAGTGTGTACTAAACCTCCCTTAGTCCTTAGGGGCTCTTTGATGTGGCTGTTACACTCCTTCCTTTCGCTTAAGTGAATAAGAAAGAGGAAGAGGAGAAGAAGGAGGAGGAAGAGGAAGAGGGGAGATATTAATGATTGAAAGTTTCCTAAGACACAGGTGCAGATCTGGGTTAGGTAGGTAAGGGCTGGGGATCTGTTAAAAATGAGTTCTTTTTCTCTGGTGCCCCAGCAGAGTTCATTGGTTCCATGCTAAACTACGAAGATGAACACCCTTCTATGAATCACACCTCCTCCTTTCAACATCTGGGTTTCCCTGATTCACATCCAATCTGAACTTACGCAGACCATTTTGGTTTTGCTTGTGAAATTTGGGTGAGCCAACTTAAACTCAGGTGACTACCATTTGTTTCTGACTAAAGCCTTATTGCAATTTTATATGAAAATATTGGTCTGCAAGGGGAAACATTTTCGTACTGATGAAAATCTTGATATTAATGAGAAATTCAGCTCAATTTTTTTCACTGCCTGACACACAGTGAAAATGTATTTTGGGGGATGGCTCAACATCTCCCCAGCAGACAGTTAGGATTTTCAGAGTCTGGTCTCTTTAGTCTCTATCTACCTTTAGGATGAAGGAATGTGAAACTACTAACTCAGGTAAACATTGGCAGTTTTTCTCAGAGAGTGGAGAACGTTAGAGCAGGTTTATCTGTAATCTCTTACCTCAGAAGTAGCTCTCATAGAGCAGTTTCAAAATAATCCTTGAAAGATTTTTAAGAGCACAGTTAGATTTTATATCTACTTGACATCTAATAGTAATCAAACCCTCAGTGCAGAATGTAGTCCACTGTGCTCTATGAAACTCATAATGCAAGCTGGTGCTCATGTATTTGCTTTAGATATTTAGTTTCTAGGCAGAAAAAAATGTAAAGAAATAGTGTTCCTTAATTTCAGTGGCACTGAAAATCTTAGTCTCAGTAGAAGGGACAAAAAATATCACCTATTATTTGTGGCTCTCCTCTTTCAGACAAACAGTAGCAGCAATGAAGTCTATAGCAGAGTTGTTTTCCTGTACTGAATTTCTCCTATGTGCCAGGCATTGTGACAGAGCTTAGTAAACATCTAACTAAATCTCTAGCTCTCTAAATAACCCAGCAAGGTAGGAGTCGTCCTTCCTACATAACAGATAAGAAAACGGTAGCTCACAGAATTAAGAAGGTTCCTAAAAATGACACAGTAGCCAGTGAATTCAAGTAAATTTCCATCTAAGGTCTGCCTGGCCCTAACGTCAGCATTTCCCAGCTCTACCACATCTCTCCATGCTGGATCAGAATAAGATACATGTGTGTCAAAAACAAAACATCAGAAGGGGAGATTCATAAAAGTGGCCACAGTGCTTTAAAGAAGAGGAACAGTATTGAGCAAAGGAAAGCACAAACACCAGCCACCAGGCAGTAAAGCAATGGTACCAATTAGGAAGCAAGTCAATTATGCTATTTAGCCAGTAGCAGTCGGGACTGTTTGTAAAGGAACCAAGGCTGGGTCTGAGCCACCCATATATTTTAGAACCCAGAAAAACTTACCATTTCTTCCCAGAACTCATCAAACCCATTATTATTTTTTTTTCTTTTGAGACAGTCATATTCTTTAGCCTAAACTGGCGTTTGTGTTCTCAGTAATCCTCCTGTGTAACTTCCTGAGTGCTGTCATCACCGGCACATCCAGCTGTGTGTGTGAATGTGTGTGTGTGAACTTGTGTGTGCCTGTGGAAACCAGAAAACAACCTTAGGTGTCATTCTCAGAAATACCATCCAGTTCCTTCAAGGCAGTGTCTCTTTACTGGTCCAGAGTTCGTCAGTAAGGCTAGACCGGCTGGGCTGGCTAGTGGAGCCCCAAGTACCTTCTCATCTTTGCCTCCCCTGAGCTGCGACTACAAACACATGCCACCATGCCTTGGATTTTAACATGGATTTTGTAGCTTCAGCTCAGATCCACAAGCCTATAGGTAAACACTTCAGCCACTGTCTCCCCAAACCCCAACATCACCACATTAAAAAAAAAAGGAAAAAGCGAATTAAAAATAACACTATTTTATGCTATTTTAAAAAATAATCTTCACCCCGTCGCCTGGAAGAGCATGCCACTCAGAGTGAGACGGCATGAGTTTGTCAGCCCTGTGGCTTTATAAGTGTGTGGTCTTGAATAAACCATACAACCGTCTTTAGGTTTCAAGTCCCCGTGTGAATGTAGAAGGGCTGAATGAAGTGCAGGCTGACATCCTTCCTACAAGGATGCTAAACAGTCCCGGATAGAGCTGGTGGCTGGACCTTGGGGTGTTAAACTGAATTTCTCCTGAACACTTATTCCTAACAAGCTTATTATGGGCGGCTTGGCAATCTTAAGGGACTGATCACTGTTGTATTGAAGTCCGGAGGACAATGCCTGCTTCGATGTGTACCATTCTGCCATGCTAAGTGACCTCGTCTCTTAAAACCTTTCCATTTGGGCTGAGGCCATGGTTGAAATCTGAGGGTAGAGTTGAGCCCTAATAAACTTGACTGCAAACAGGGTGTTTCACCAATGGCATAATCGCCGTCTGCAACTCCTGGGGAGGAAATGAATAATAGACTTACTACCTAGTGAGTCTCTTGTAAATCCAGCACTTCAATTAGACTTCTCCAGGAGTCAGAGGCACAGTAAAATGCTCAGAGCTCCCAATACTGCTTTATACTGAGCTAAGATTATTTTCTTCATCCTTGCAATTTTATTTCTTAAAAAAAAATACTTATTGAAAGGGAGGAAAGGATGCTTAGCGCAGTGAATAAAATTCTGATTCAGGGAGTGAAAACGAAGATCACTTCAAGGACTGAGCCTGCAACACAGTATAAGAGAATATAATCTTCTATCAAAAGCTTTAGTGAACCCTAAAGACCGACCAGGAGTAGGGCTGGCTGACTTCCATCCGGGGTTGAGGGACACAGACCACAGGTCTGCAAGCTCCCACATGGAGGGAGGTCTGTGTTCCACTCAGTAATCTCTTCCCCTTCAGGGTCCTTGAAGGATAGGGCACTAAAGGACAGAATCCTAACTGGCAAGCCGCAGACCACGAAGGCTGCCTTGCAAAGCACAGAGCTGGCTTGCTGGCGCGCTAAGGAGTCCTCCCTTGCTGAAATCCGGTCCACATTTTGCCGAGAGCCCAGGCACTGTGAATAAGAGGAGCCTCAGAGGGCTGGTTTCTGATGTCGCACTAGGCACGATAAGAATGCCATTGACGTCAGCAGAGTCATCATCAGGGAGAATGGCACCCCAGCTCTTGAAACCACACCAAGCAATTGCAGTGCTTTTGAAAATTAAAAGCCGGTGCTGGGGAGTGGGGGTGGGGAGAGAAAGGAACTGAGGAGAAGCAGTGGCTCCAACTGAACCGTCTCTCTTTTATGCGTTTCCTGTATTAAAAAAAAAAAAAGGCAGGCACACAGCGCTCCCATGAGCATGCACACTCGCGGTTCGCATCGCGTACACACACACACACACACACACACACACACACACACACACAGAGGCTGCTGAGGCTCCTTCAGTCTAAATTGAGGACACTGAGAAGAGATAAGAAGGCAAGGAGGAAGGGGGGAAGAGAGAGAGAGAAAGAGAGAGAGACAGAGACAGAGAGAGAGACAGAGACAGAGAGAGAGAGACAGAGAGAGAGACAGAGAGAGAGAGAGAGACAGAGAGAGACAGAGAGAGAGAATGAATTTAATTTGTTAACATTTCTGAATCCAGAGAAAACAAACCCTGCCACCCAGCTGCTGGACAGAGGCCCCGAGCCACAAGGGGAAACGTTGGCCACTGAGAATGGAATTGCTGAAGCAGAGCTGATAGCTTACACCGTGTATTGATGCGCAGATTACGAGAGTGGAGCGAAAACTTCAAAGGAACTACTGCGAAGCCAACCCAGTCCCCCCCACCCCCACCCCCCCCCCCCACACACACACACACACACACACACACACACACACACACACAGACACACACACCCCTTCCACCAACATAACTCACGACTGTCAGCTTTTAGTACATGTATGCCTGAAAAAAAAAATGACAAAGTTGAGGGTTTGGAAAGGGAACAGGGCTGAACTGTGTGACTTCAGCTTCCAGAGGTAGTCCTGAGGACATAACCGCCTGCCGAATTCAAAGGTACTTAAGCTGGAAGAAGTCTTGGAGTTAGGTGGACTTTGAAAACATTGTTTTTATTTTTTAAAAAAAACAAATTGGAAATTGTGACACTTGCAACTTCCCCGTTTCACCTAATCCTTTCGGTTTGCCTTTTCCAATTGTTTGGCAGGCCCCACCCTCATCCCCTCACCCCCATGGCCAGCACTATGAGAAAGTGATAGCATAGACTTGATGATCTCAGGCCAGCCCTGTCACATGCTTTATTTTACAGCCTTGATTGGCAGCTTCCCAAGCCCATGGGATCTTCTGCTGACCTGCTTTTCAGAACTCTATCTCCAGGTTATCTTCTGGGCTGTTCAAATGTAAGGGGGGGGGGGGAGAAAAGAACACATGCACTAAAGCAGAATCTGGCGGAAAACGTGGATTTAATAAATTGCATCATAGGAAACTCCTATTTCAGATGGCTGGGCAGTAGGGGGCCTCCATGTGAGAGTTGGGCAGGAAGGCTGCCCGCTCTTTATCCTAGGACCGATTTCCTTTTGAAAAGGAAGACACAGTCAACGGCATTTCTTTCCAAAACATAAGTTGTGCTATAGGTGGAACCCACGCCTCCCTCCCTCTCTTCAAGTTAAGATGCACTTCCTAAGGTGACATAAAGGAGGGGACTTAGTGCAGCCCGTGAAGCTTGCCTCTAACCTGCCTTTCTGTAACAGTGGAAGGGCAGCTAAGTACCCATGTGGGGTTTTGGCTGTATGTTGAGAGGATATTGTTTATCTGTAACGTGGAGCGATTGGTTTGATTTTGGTTTTTCATTTTGTTTTGTTGGTTTAAAAATCCCACCAGTGTGTTCACTTCATAATGGGATCTTTCCATCTCTTCCTCCCTTTAGCCCCTCCTCACACCTCCTCTTCCACTCTTCTTTTTTCCTTCCTGCTTCTCCCCCTTTAAAAAAAAATTGCTCCTAAAGTTTTCCATCTCTGACAGAGTTGTAGACCAGTTCTCAACCAGTGGCCTGTGATTCTTTGAGGGGTCCAGAGGCTTTTTCACAAGGGGTTGCCTAGGGTCCTGGAAAAACAGATATTTACATTGCAATTTGTAACAATAGCAAAATTACAGTTACAAAGTAGCAATGAAAATGATTCTATGACTGGGAGTCAGCACGGCATGAGGAACTGCATGAAGGGGTTGCAGGGTTAAGAAGGCTGAGAGCCACTGTCTGAGAGTGGGCCTCTGGAGATCACAGACCTGGATCCTGAGCATGTCTATCCAGGCAGTGAAGTGAGGTGGCAGAGAAGAGCCTTATACAGTCCTCCTTACCCTCTACAAGGATAGAAGGCACTGTGTTCATCACTATGCCATCCCCTTCCGACTGTTTCTGTCTCACATCTTGATCAAAGCTGCTTTGCAAGCTTCCTGACCTGCCTCTCTGGGTTGTTCCTGGTAGTTGTGTCTGGCGTCCTTGCATCCTGCCCCACCTGTCCCTGTCTATGATGCTCAGTTATCCCCCAAATGGACAACCTCCTCTAGGGAAAAGGCAGTGGAAGCCCTTCTCCCTTCTTTTTGACCTTGCTTCCTTCTTGCCTGAGACACTAGGACCACACTGAATGGATTCTGTTCTGGGGGGCAAGGTGCCTTGCAGAGTCTGGATGTGTTTAGGATCAGGTTCAAATGCTCCAAACCCTAGTGTGCAACAGGAAAGGCTAGTGGGACAGTTGAGGGATGGAAGTTAGCAAACGAGCTTGGCAGTCAACTGACAGGGGAAGCCGTGGCTGGAGATCATAATAATAATAACGGCAATAATAATAAATAGTAATAATAATCCTTTTCAGCTGTGTTAATTTCCTGTGTGGCCAGAAATACCCTGGATGTAGGGTTTTTGAGACTCATTTTGATCTTTCTTTTCTCTAAGGTTTGTTTTTACTTTTGGGGGAAGACACAAGGATACATGTGGTGAATTTGATTTTTGACACCAGTCTTAGCCTAGCTTAATACGCTGTGGAAACAAAATAACTCAACCTCCCAGAACTGCTGTAACCCAATGCTAGGAGCACTAGGAGCACCGTGGCTTTGGTTACACATGTCTGTAGTCCAGGCCTTGCTTCAGCATTTGAATTCTGCAGTAAGATATCTGGAGCACCTTAGTTTGTCACACCTTAGGCAAAAATCTTGTAGAGCCAAGTAGAAAAGCTTTACCAAAATGCAAAAGGAGACTCCCCACTTTGACCTCTCTATTAATGTCTGAGGAAGTAGGAAATTAGCAAGCCAGCACGTGTATATATATACATATATATATATATATGGAACATACTTTGGGGGCAGACTCAGAAGCTGAGTTTGGAGTCAGAAAGTTGTTTCTCCTGAATTAAGTTTTCATGGCTAGTCTATACTTTCTCTGGCTTCTAACGCAGAACATTCATAGGCTCAGGAATTATACTGCCTACCTAGTTATATGTCAACTTGACCCAAGCTAGAGTCTTCAGAGGAGAGGGCCTCAATTGAGAACATGCCTCCATGAGATCAAGCAAACCTGTAGGGTATTTTCTTAATCAACGGTTGATGGAAAGGTACATTGTAGGTGATGCCATCCCTGGGCTGTTGGTCCTGGGTTCTAAAAGAAAGCAGACTGGGCAAGCCATGAGGAGCAGGCCAGTCAGCCCTACCCCTCCATGGCCTCTGCATCTGCTCCTGCCTCCAGGCCTCCAGGTACCTTCCTTCCCCGTTTGAGTTCCTGTCCTGACTTCCTTCAGTGATAAACAGTGACATGGGGGTGTAAGCCAAAAGCGAAGCAAAACAACAACAAAAGCAACCCTGTCCTTCCCAAGTTTCTTTTTGATCATGGCATGTTTCATCCCAGCAACATCCCAGAAACCATAACTAAGACAGAAAGTGGGGCAATCCTGGAAAGTGGTATAAAGACAATTCTGTTTTCTTATACTACACAGATGAGAAAGCTGATGCCTGCATAATTCATGTTACTCGTCTAAGGTGACTGATTGTTGTGAGCAGTGAAGTCAAGACTGTGGACCCAAGTCTTCAGTCTGCAATTGCGGGGCTGTGGGGTGCTTTCGTTATGCGTCACTTCCGGTGGACCTCTGGGCTGTGGGACAGCACGCACTTTTCCTGTATAGGTGGTGTTATTAGAAAGCACATGGCTGGAGTAGAACACAGAGACGATGATCAAACCCTCGGTTCAATGTGAACGTCCATGCGCAAAGCAGCAAACTTGGCAGCTGATGTTTTAAACAGACCGGAAAGGCCGTATCTCTTTGAATCAATATTTTAGTGACAAGAAGCAGAATAGGAAAAGAGGATTGGAGGAAGAAGCTAGGAGATGTATATACACAGTACATTATAAGGAAGGAATAAAGGTTGCGTGCAAAGAGGTTCTTTTAATAAAAAAAAAAAAGTGGATTGACAGAAAGACAGATTGCTGATAAAAATTCAACAGGCAACGCAGCGGAGGTGATTTTAGAATCAGCTTCACTACTGTTCATTGTCAAAGATAGAAGACTATATGTGACGTAGAGATGAAGACCCAGTCTAGGGCACAGGACAAGGGTAAATAGACACGCACTTTGGAAAATGCCCTTCCTGATTGAGCTTTAAGAATTAAGTAAAATGTTAATGACAGCACCAAAGAAAACATCTAGCAGCTTTGGGAAAATTAAAATCTGGAAGCTGAACTAAAGGGAAGAAATTAAAATATAAGCAGCTTACTGTATGATGCAGAGGCAGATACGCTAACCCACAGTTTAAAACTGTGTAAAGGAGGATTGCTAAGGCCTCAAGGGCCGCTCTGTAGAAAGTGCTTCTGGGAGCTCAGGCCACACAAGACAGAAGGGAGGCCTCTAGTAAGTTGCAAAGATAAGACATACAAGAGATGTTTGAGGAACAGCCCTGACGTTCAGCATGTTACTCTCGAAGTTAAAAGGCCCCGTGGAGCCTGAACAACAAAGGAGAGAGAACTAAGCAGTAGACCTTCTCCGGCACCCTGTGCTGGGTGGGCACTAGGTGGGCACTAGGAGCAGATGCTGTGCTGGGTGGGCACTAGGAGCAG
>JAQHUG010000152.1:4361114-4390029 GCA_028555095.1 Dicrostonyx torquatus | reverse complement strand
GCACATACACAAGCACCTCACTGTTCCTCCTGCAAGCCCAGCTCTCCAGCCATCTTCTCTCCCTTAGCTGGCTGCAGATCTGTCCTCCTGCTGCTCTGGGAGGAGCAGCCTCAGAGCACAGGCAGAGACTCTTCTCACTGACTCCTGAACTCAGAAGGCCTTTTCAGCGCGCTCACAGCCCAGGTCTTACTGCAGTGACTCTGCTGCCCTTTGGAAGCACCAGGATGAAAAAGAGAAGATGCGATGATCCGTGTGTGGACGCTCAGGGAACGTGTTTGCACATATTCCTGGCAGATGCTCTTTACAGAACCTGTCTGTGCAGGTCTGAGCTGAGTAAGTTTGATAAGTCGGCCAGAAGGCAAAACAAACAAACAAACAGCAACAACAAACAAACACAAAAGCCAGTTTGCAACCTGGTCATACAATATATGTGACAGTTTGTAACCTGACCATGCAATAGAAACATTACATCTAAATGTTAAGGCCTAAACTTTCTGAATGTCACCCTTCATTGTGATGCTTTAAAGTCTTCATTTTTAAAATGCTTTAAAAGTTTGTTTAAAAAAAAAAAGCAAACCTGTATTGTACATTACAATATAGCTCAGTACTGCAGATGCTGAAAACATGTTGCTGACGTGTCTGGACAAAACTTCACCTTTATTTCCTATATTCTTACCCATGGTTTGACTATATATTTATTAGTCATAAGCACCAATTCTCAGAAATAAGAAGTAGTATGTCAGAACATTGTGGAAATTATTCTATTGGAAATCTACACAGAATCAAAATTTTTGCAAAGTTATTTTAAAACCGTTATTAATTGTTTATGTAATCATAAATGACTCCCGCAAAACTGTTCAGCAAAGTGTAGGTTCTGTGGAAAGCAGTCAGCCTTGGTGCAGAAGCTCAGGCTAGCCCATCAATCCTTCTTCAGTACGTGTATCACTCGGTTGATCAACAATGGTATATTATATATGCCTTAATTATTAAAAAGAAGTGTACCTAACTCTCAGAAATTAAGTCCTCGTTCCACTAGTGACACTTTCCTCTTGGACAACGGATGTACGTCAGGAAAGAAGTGAATGAAATTTTAACATTCGTCCCCTAAGGAAAATGAGCATCATTACCCAGACAAATGTTTGCTCATATTTTGGTGATGATGATTCACACAAGGTTTGGCCACGCGACTCCAAGTCTTCCAAATGTCTGTGTTCATATAGATTTTGCCTTATGAGCATTTTTATTGCAAAATGCATTCTTCCAAATCTGTGGCTTAATGAATTATCTGACAGCATTAATGTAGCCAATTGTGTTGAGCATCTGTGTCATTGTTACTCTCTGCTTTCCCTCTCTGCTCTTAAACAAAAAGCTAATGAAAGAGGTGGTATGGGGGTGGTATTCATTCTCTAATATGCAAATACACTCTGGGGAGGTATCTTAGTCAGGCTTGCTGTTGCTGTTGAGAGACACCATGGCCACAGCCACTCCCTTTCCTTCAGAATGAGTTAAGGATCCCATCCTAGGGGATGGTGCTACCCACAGTGGACAGGTCTTCACACTTCAGTTCACTTACCAAGACAGTCCCTCACAGGCATACACAGTGGCTTGTCTCCAAGGTTATTCTCAATCTTATCAAGGTGACAATGGAGTTTAACCATCCATGAACAAGTCCATTTAAATGCTCCAACCTCAGTGAAGTCTCCCTACCAGAATTTCTCAGAGTACCCGGACTTTTCTTTCTCAGCATTTATTGCTATAAAAATTAATTCATACTTCGTGTTTTTATTATTGTTACTTTTAAATCAGTATTTTATTAAGGAAAAGGAACTGTGTTTGCTTTATTGATCCCTGGACCCAGTGGATAAGCAAATGACACATGTATGAAGATTTCTTTTTGGGAGTGATAAATACCTCTTAGACATATCTTTCAATTGAGGCTGACAAACCATCATTAAAATATCAATCTACTGGGGCACAGCAAGGAATAAGGAGAGAAAAATCTGAATACAGTAGGAAAGGGAGAGAGTAACACACATAAAGAATTATTAAGTAGAATTTCTATTTGTTTCTGTATGGCTATATCGATATAACACACACACAACACACATACACACACACACAATACCCACACCTGTGTAGACTGTGTTACACTCAGTAGACTACAGGTACTATCAAACTCTGTATTTTATTTCTTTCCCTTTATATGTATATTTATGATGAAGCTCGACTTACAATTTAAGACTACTAAGAGATTAGCCACAATAACTATTGCTAAAAGGAACATTTGTAACAATATACTGAGACAAAAGTTATTTAAAATTTATGGATTGCTTATTTCTTCAATTTTTCTTTTTTATCTTGTTTGTTTTTAGATTGTAATACGAAACAATAGATTTTATTATGACATATTCACACATAATCTATTTTAATTGATTCTGCTGCTCCCTTCCACTGCTCCCCAAATCCACAGCTTCTCGTAGTTTCCATCCCCAGCAGTACCCTTTATGGCTTCTTATCATATATCATCTTTTCCTTCCCTTCTTCCTCAAATTCTTGTCTTCCTCTCACGTGATCTCCTTTCTAGTTTCACCACTAAGCCCACACTCACACCCATGCTGTTCCTCACATAAAAACTGAAAGCCAAGATCTGCATATGATGAGGAACACCCGTTATTTGTCCTTCTGAGTCTAGGTTACTTCACTTCATGGGATGTTTTCCAGATACGTTCATTTTCCTGCAGATTTTCTAATATCTTTATGTCTACATTTATTTTCCCCCCAGTGGCTTAAAGGTTTCATTGTAAGAACTTTTCCTTCCTTGGTTAAGCTTATTCTTGACTTCCTTTTTCTTTCTAATTTGGAGGTATTGTGAATGTGATAGTTTTCCTAATTTTTCTTAAAAGTAAATATTTGATATCTAGAAAGAACTGACTTTTATACATTTATTTTCTATCCTACCACTGTGTTCTTGTGTAGTTTGCCTTCAAGTAGAGAAAATTTGATTTCTCACATCCCCACTTATATCTTTTTAATATCATTATCTTTTCCTGTTGCTCTAGCTAGGATTTTAAGCACTATGTAGACCAAGAGTGATAAGATTGGGCACCATTGTCTCATCCTAGATTTATAAGAAGTGTTCTCTCTTCCCCCGCTTGAGTGCAAGGTCGGCTATGGATTTGTCACGTAAGACCTTTATAACACATATGATCTTTACTATGTTGGGATCTATTTTCCCTCTTCACACTATATTCAGCACTTTATCATGAAGGCACACAGCATCTATCCATACGATCATGTGATTGTTGCCCTCTGGCCTATTTATATCTCCATTTACTGATTTGCATGTGTTGAACCAGCCTCGCAGTACTGAAGTGAAAGCAACTGGTCACAGTATCTGATCTTCCTCGTATGTTACTGAAATCCGTTTACAAGCATTTGCTGAGGGTTTTCTCTTCCTGTATGTTCATCAGGGTAACTAGTCTCTAATTTTGTTAGACTCTTATCTTATTTTGGTGTCCGGACCATACTGGCTTCAGAGAGTGAGTCTGGTAGTGTGGAAACAGTCAGAGAAGAACTGGTGTGAGAACTTGAAAGTTTATTAGGGTCCCAAAGGGGACCTTAGTTTCTAAGGCGTCTCATCCTGTTGATTCCTAATCTTACTTCACTGTAGTATGAGGGGCTAGAAGAAACTAAGAAGCTATTTGAATTTAATAAAATTAAGGCTCACTTTGTGGTCAATAATGGGATCAGTTTTGGAGACACTTCTAAGTGCTACCAAGAACATTGCAATCTGTTGCATGGAATATTCTGTTAAGTTCGGTTGATTTTAATATAATTTAGTTCTTAAATTTTATTGCAGAATTTTAGTTTGGAAGACATCTTAATATAAAGATGGGCTATTGGAGTTTTTCATTATTATTATGTTCAAACTACATGATTTTTCATTCCTTTTAATGTTTCGTATCTTAGTAACCACTAAACTCAATGTACAGATGTTTACAGTTGTTATAGCTCCCCCTTACTAGCTATTCCCTTTATTCTATACGCTGTGTCCCTTTGACTAGTCTTTGTTTGGAGTTTACTTTATCCAATGTCAAAACCACTATGTCAGCTTGTGTATGATCTCTGTTTTCTTGCACCATAGATTTCCACACTTTGATTCTTAGATTTTATACATCTTTGCTCAATAAATGGATTTCACAGAGGAAGTCAATAACTGGATCTTGTTTATAAATCCAGTCACTCAGTTCATGTCTTTTAATTGGTCTGTGATATTCATTTGCATTTAGGTTATTATTAAGAGAGTTTGGGCATTTCTTATGATATTTTTAGTAGATTTTCTCATTGACTGTTGGTATTCTTCCTCATTCCCCATCACTATTAGGGCACTGTTCCTGTTTTTTCAGTGTTGGACATGATGAAACTGTCCAGGCTTTTCATCTGTCCCTTTCTTAGAATGTATTCTTATGAATGAGACTGTCTTCTTCCACCTATAGTTTTCTTTAACAATTTTCTGTAGTGATAGCTTGAATTTCATGCATTGGCCTAATCTGGATTTGGCTTTGATGGTTCTTAATTCTTCACCAATTTAAGTGATTACATTGCTGGGTATAGCAATCTTGATGGGCAGTATTTATTTTCAGGGCTTGAAATATAATCATTTCATACTTGCCTGGCTTTTAAAATTGCTCGTGAAATAATTTATATTTCTCTGTTTCTGCATTTGCATATTACTTTGTGGTTTTCTCTTGTAAATTTTTGTATTATTCATACATACAGGCATATTATACTAGACACATATATGGTTATATGCTTTCACTCTGATATGGTACAGAAAAGTTGTTTGGTCACATATTTGAAGTTCTAAATATCTTTTGTCCTTTAATGTCTGTTTCTTTGTGTTTGGGGAATTTTATGCTAGAATTTAGGAAAGAGTCATATTATTTATTATATTCAATGCAAGTTGGACTGAACCCCTCAACCCTCCTACCTCAGTCTTCTGTGCCCTAATTATAGGCACTGATCACTCTACTGCACATCTGTCATGATCAAGGCTCAGTAGATTGTGGGTGGCTGAAGCCACAGACATTGAAAATAAAGGGGATATTGCTTCGCTGAGCATCTGTGATTCTGTTAACATTTTAGAAATCTAAAAAAATTTAAAACAGTATAGTAGGTCCTCTTTAAACCAGAGGTTAGTGTCCAAATGTTCACTGTACTCACCATTAGACACTAGCCCTTTTCGTGATTTTCCTCGGCTTGGCTACTATCCAATAGCCTTTGCATGCATGCAGCTATGCATCTGCACACACACACACACACACACACACATACGCTTCTAATCAACCTGAAGTTGTAGACTTTAATTCATATAAGTAATGGAAGCTGTGGGTTTTTTTTTTAAACATTTGTGGGTTTTTTTTAAACATTTACTCCTTCTTGTAATAACTTTGATTTGTTAAGAATAAAAAGGTAGTTATATAATGAAGTAGCTTAATTCAAATTTGAAGATATAGATTTGTTACCAAATTACTTTAGAGAAAAAATTCAGCATAAAACTAAAAGATCTCCTAAAACAGAAGTTTGCAGCCTCAGCTATTCATAATAGACCCAGAAAAATGATAATTAAATGTATGTCCCTTCTGCAATGTGGCCTAGATACCAAACTATCTTTTTCTCCAGCTCTTGACTTTCATCTCAGAGATTCTAAGGAATTTATGACTTGGTACATTTGACGTGACACCGTTCCACATGTGAGGGATGGCGATCTGGATAGTGCGACAGAAGTATGTGCCAAGAATAATTGGCTTCTGTACTGCGGAACAGCTCAAATACTATGTGTATCACAGTATGTAATTTGGCTGTACAAAATGCCTGCAGTTCAAAGTGCTTTACTCCTTTGCAGTGGCAAACTGAGTTTCCTGTTGGCTGACTCCCTAGGTTTACAGTCAACAAGCTGGGTGCACACAGAGGGAAGAGATCCTTAAAGGAAGTGCATTCACTGGCTCCTGCAACTGTCATACCATAGGGCCAGGATCTCTGTCCCCCAGGCTTCTTCCCTCTTAATTGGCATTCATTTCTCTTCTCTTTCCTCCTTCCCCCTTTCTTCCCTTCCTTCTTCCTTTTTTGTCCCTCTCTTCCGTTACCCGTGATGATGAACAGTTTCTTTTCTGCACTCCTACCCTGCATAAGCCTTCCCAAGCAGTTTCCTTGCTGGAAGGTTCTCTTGAAGTCCTGATGAAATGTGCAGATTGCAAGACTACACCCTTAGACTTTGCTAGAGCATGCTTGGGAAGGAACAGGTGAGCTTGCATTTTAACTGGTAACGTGAATCTATAATCGGGCTACAGAGGCACACTGAGGTCATCATGGTTTTCATGGAGTAAGGTGCCCGTGGCTATCAAAACAGCTGGGCAACTTTGGGGAAAGCACCCAGGACTTGTTGAGCTCTGATTTTTCAGGCTGCAAAAGTAAAGTTTATTAGTAGTCTGGCTGTGAGGGCTTCGTGTAACAATACACATTCAGCAGTGGGAGTCTCAACCGGATCACAGTTTACAGTCAATACATGTCAATTTCAGTGACTCATCACAATGTGCAATTGTTGAAGAGTCAATTTGGTATAATTTCTAAAGTCAAAGACAAGTAACAAAACTGGCAAAACTTAATTCAGTGGACATTTTTGAGGTTCTGTGGGGTTAAGAACTCAAAGTTACATGATCTAATCCCTCCATCACAATAACCCCTACGTATTTATGGTGGACACTACCATACTCACATAACGAGTGTGGGAATTAAACATTTCCTCTGGCAGCTCCAGACATTCATTAGAAGTCCTGGCGGATACCCTTCCTGTTCTACCTGTGTCTATTTTGAAAACTGTCTCGTCTCTGGGATGGATCTAATGACACAAAGTGGAACTAGGATTTAAGAAATCCCTTTGACTCAAACCACCATATTTGTCTATTTCGGTGAAAAGGCTTTCATGAGCAAAAGGCTCTAGCTCATGAGCATCGGCATTAAAGGACAATGCTCTGTAAGCTCAAACGTGCCGAGACCAGATCAGGACTATGAAGCAAGAAGCTTGGCAGGTGTGAGACAGGAGCCCTGGGAATTATCGGAAGATGGAAAGTGGGGCCTGTTCAAGTAAAGCAGCTTCTGACTGGATCCAGGTAGTGCTAAGGGGACAGACAGTAGGGTTCTTCTTGTCAAATCTTTTTTGTTCTTTTTAGGCAAAGACAAAAATACAAAATTTAATGTGAGATTTCCCGAGTTTTAAACAATGCATGGGAGCCAAGTACAGCAAATCTGGGGGCCAGATTTGGTTTAAGGACAGCCAGTTAGCAATTTTGACCTAATTACCCTTAATTCTCCACTCCTTTTGACCTGAAGAATTGTCCATTTAAGTGGCTTAGACATGTAATAGACCCAATAAGCCGAGTCTTCATAATACCCACAAATTGTACTTTGCTTTCTACATTGAGGCAGTTGGTTTTCTCAGAACCCAATTAGGGAGGTACCATTCTGACCCTCGGAACTCAGGAGCTTGGTACAAGCATGGGATCATCCAGTACCTTGCAGTGAGAAATACGTCGAGGGATGCCACATTAGCCTGCTAAGTTCATTTCCTCCCCATAGCTCAGTACCCATGGGAACCGACTCCTAGTTAGGAGCGCTTTGGCATGCCTGGTATCAGAACTTAGGAACTTCACGACATCTCCATGCTTCCTTCTGTTAGGTCCTGAGACTCTTCCCCCTTTCATGGCAGCTCGGCCCTTTGGGCTGAAATGATAGGAAAATCCAGGTTGTCCACAGATGCTAAACATACTAAATGAGAGAATCATGGGTTGGTTCAGCTTGTCCTCTTGGAGGGGACAATGCTATTGTCTGTGTCGACTTTAATACGCCCATAGATTAGTAAATTCACATCTAGTCCTGGCTTTTCAACCTTGGTGTATGGAGAAATTCTAGATTATTTGCCGTTGCCTTTCTAAAGTAGTTACTTGATTCAACTGAGATGTTTGATTAACTAGTTCATTTTATCAAATTCAAGATGTCATTGATTGCAAGCTACATCTGGGTTTTATGGACATCAACAATACAGGGATGCACCCTGAATTGGATCATAGAAAACTCAACTGGGTGGACATAGTTGAAGGAAGTGCTCCTACGTTACCATTAAGCACTTCCTTATATTTGAATAAACACAAGGTGAATTATAAGCCTCCTCTTTCTCAGTTTTTGGTGGGAAAAAAAACCACTCTGACTGACTTTATCATTTAATTGAAACTTATTATTATTGTATTCATCCTCTTCTCCTCCAAATGTGATCTTGGAATGTAAAATATTTACCTTACAATGAAGGTCTTTTTATCTTATTGAATTAGTTAGGCCACACATTTTTTTTAAAACAGTTGATTATCAGAGTGGTTGTGCCCTTGTTCTGTCAGGAAAGGATACTTAGGACAACAGTTTCCATTGTCCTGATTCCACATTGTCTTTATAATTATTCCCAAAGTAAAAGGATTTGGAACCGGGCGCACACACCCCTTTAATCCCAGCACTCACCTTTAACCGCAGCACTCAGGAGACAGAGGCAGGCGGAACTCTGTGAGTTCCAGGCCAGCCTGATTTACAAAGAGAGTGCCAGGACAGGCTCCAAAGCTAAACAGAGGAACTCTATCTCAAAACACAAACAAACAAATGAAAAAGAATTTGTGGGAAATGACCCTAAGTTGCAATAAGCATTTCTATGAATATGTAAGTGAGTAACCAGAGAGGCAGAAATTCTAAATCTGCATTTCCTTGGAACTTTATTATTAAAAATCCTGTAAATGGTTTTAATATTTTTATCTGTAGAAAGATCATTAAGTGGACTCCCCAGTGCTATAAAAATGGTATCTGTAGTCATACATTTCCCAGGACGAAGAGGATAAAAGGAACTGCCCCTCATGATGGTGCAGTTTGAGGAGAGGACCAAATTATGCAAGAATTGCTGGTGCTGTGGGATTAGAGACTAAGTCCTTCTCAATATTCTCTCTGTTTAAGAGGTAGGGAGTGCCATGAGGAAGTATCCTGGAAGTACCTGCTCTAGTATCCAGAGAGGATGCTGATGTTACAGCCTCTGGAGGACTTAATGCCTCAGGGGCCGGAGCAAGCTGCGATCCCAGCTCTAGGACTGCTTTGCTCTTGACATTGCTGAGCAAGAACTGATTTAGGATGAAAGAGCTGAACTATTGGATTTGGGGTTGGTTCATCAGAGATGTCTAGGAGACCTTTGCTAAGAACAGGGGAATATTCAGGTAGCCCATGACAAACACAAAGAAACCTATGTGCCCATTGGACATTCCTTGACCACCATAAGTTTAGAATGGGTTTACACTGGAGACTGATAAAAGGCCTCTGAGGCTTTGTGACACTTTGAAGAGAAAGTTTCCAAAAAAAAAAAGAGACTGGATTTTCTACAGAAAGGGTAGACCTGGGCTTTCCCTAAAAAGAGGGAAATAGATATGATAATATTTATATCTAAGAATTATCTATCATTTATGGATATAGAACCAGATGAGATGAAAATTTATTATGACAAGCAGTTAGACATTCAAGAAAATTGAAGATTTAATTTTCTTTGGAGACACTGACATGCATTCTCTCACCAAGTCATTAACCATCTATCCCTTGCGCATCAAAACCTGGGATAAAAATGAACACAATTTCGGAGCTCATGACATTTTCCAAACTCAAGAGAACAAGAGCGATGTTGGAAGCATGTATATATAGAGTTATGATAAAGTTTATTGTCTAAACTTCCCTGTTCCCTAGAAAATTATAGATATAGTTATACATGCAAAGTTTTTCACAGATAATGATTGACTTATACCTTGGCATCTGTAGGCTCATAAGTGAACTGTTAGAAACACACAGTGAAAAATCTTGGTATCACACACCAAAAACAAATAAATAAAGCAAAAATAGTTCATCAAGGCAATTCCCTTTGCAAAAGGATATCCCAAAACCCAAAGCTGAGCTAGGAACAAAACAGGGCCAACATCACTCCCATCTTTTGCCCCTGATGTGATGACTCCCATCTCATCCCACTGATAGAAGCTCAATTTCCTGATCTGATGCAATTGGCTTATGGGTGCAAAGGGGAAGGGAAAGCCTCAGGAAATAAGAGTCCTTTGATTTAAAAATGAAACTAAAGAAGAAAGCACTTCTCATTTGGACCCTCGCCATATCTAAAGTCACAGACACGTAGAAAGAGAGGTCACTATTTATGTACTTACAGATATTATATAATCCGTAATGAACAGGAAAAAATATGTGTTAATACAGATAAGGCACTTCCAAGTTTTTATACATATAGGGGCACTACCAAAAAGATATAAAAATGGTTCACTATGATATATGTTCTTGAAAAGTCACTCAGTTTATCTCAACTATGAGTAGGGGCGAGAGAAGAGCGGAGCCACTGAAAACAGGGAAAGAGAGCTGGGATGTTGTAAGCATGACCTTGTGAAAGAATCTGGAGAAATCAACATGTCCTGGAAAATAAACACACTGTTGTCTTCAAGAAGCTTCAAACAGAATAGAAGTAACATGGAAAGTAGATATCGGTACTGTAGTTCCCATGCTGAACTACACACAGCATGTAACTTATGATTGGGGACTATAGTTGGCTTAGCTGATTCGTGGCAGGAGAGTCTCCGCAAGTCTTGACCACAGCCATAGAAAAGATAAAATGAGATCAATGCACAAAGCATCCAAACTTCTTTGTGTAATGATGTGCACTATTTTGAGAATGTCAGATTCAGGACTACCATAATAATGTGTTTTTATTTAAAAGGACAACATCATAAAAGGTCTAGAGTCACTCATGTAGTTCAAGTGCCAGTGTTTGCCGTGCGCATGGAACACGCTGTTCTTCTGCAAACAGTAACTCATGCTGTTATAGTATCCAGTACATCTCCCATTTACCTCTCACTTTTGTTGGTAATTCAGTGGCCGTGTAAACATGACTTACAGCAAATACGTTGGTCCTCACTTTATAGCCTAAGAAGGTGGATGTCACAGCTTGTGAGCAAGTTATGACTGTAAAACTTAAAGAGTGAGTCACAGGGCACAGCCCAGGTAAAGATGTGTTATTATTCGTGTTGGTTAGCTAAATTTCCTGGTCCGTTCTCACCCAAGTTTGCTTTGTTACTGCTGGGTTCCTGAGAGATCAAGGGTCTAAAATTTCTGCCCACATCTTTGATATATAGTTTTGGGGTGACCTCTTGCTATTTCTTTTGTTTCTCTCTAGACCATCAGAGCGAATCCCATATAATTTTGTGAAGTTACACTGTTGGTACTGTTGACTATCCTTAACAGATTTGTTCACTTAACAACCAAGAGAATTAAGGGTACCAAGTACATCTTAATTATTTAAGTAGCGTCTATTCCATCAAAAGACCACTTTCCCCCAAACCACCTTAAAAGAAGAGTATAAGCAATGAAATGGAAGCAGAGGAGATTCTTGCCTAAGGGAGTTTTTAGCCTTGTTCCTTGTAATATTGACTTGGAAGTGTTCAGATGATGTCTGGGGCATCAATATTGATCTTATAATCACAATCAACTTGAGATAGAACATACCCATTAAAATGATGGAACAAAGCCATAATCAGAGCTTAGGCTCCTGGTAAACATGATGCCATCATTCCATAATCTATTTCCATATTTTATTATTATGAAACAAAAGTAAACATCTCTCATATTTAAACCCTATTTGCTTCTTCATCCACTCTCTAATATATTGAGAACAGATTATTTTTTTCATCACCAGATTTTTTTTCTCAATTGCATTGTAGGAGACAGTACCCTAAGATCTCTCCTGAGAGCTTCCTGATGCTATGAGAGTGTCAACATAATTTACCAGATCTAAACTACCTAGTGAATCTATGGAAATACCCTTGCAGCGTGCAAAGAGCTGCTAATGGTTAGTAGAAATTGGAAAGGAGAAAATTGAGGAAAGTTGGCGAATCAGGGTAACCACAATATTTTTTAAAATATCGACTTTGGAAATATAGGGGAAATAATATATAGTAAGTATATTAATACTCCGTAGCAAGTTTACACTTTGTAATTAGACGGATAGCCCAATTTCTCAGTACACCTGTCCTTTGATCTTCTTGTCTGTCATTGCAGCATGATTATGAGGATTACTGGGTCATTCTCAGCCTGAGTTGCTTTCATGAGTTCACATTCTGGTAAAGGGAGGGGAGTCAATGAAGGATGTCATTAAGAGGAGAGACACGGGCTGATAGTTGACCTCTCAGGGAAAGTCATCCCATCTGGAAGACTTGTATCAGCAAACCTTTAGCAGTGTCTTTGGCATCTCAAGAGATTCCCTTGTATCTGCCTTTAAACCAAATAGCCAATAAGCCCAAACTAAAGCTATCTAAATACTTCTGAGTTTTGTGTATATGATCTATGAGAAGATTTTTTCAAAAAGATTCAAGAAATATAGTTCTACAATTTTCATTGAGCCTCCCTGTGTGATGTTACGATGTTCGCCAAAGACTGTGCATTGTTGTAACTCTGTGTTCATAATGGGAGTAGTAAGAGGAAGAGGGATGGCGTGTTTGTGAAATCTGGCGAGCAGGGACTTAAAAAGCCTCTTCCAGTTCTACAGGTGTGAGTCTGGCCAGCCCTGCTCTGAAATTTCACATCGTCCTCTTCTAGAGCGCAGTGGCTGTTTTCAGGAAGACAGACGTTCCTGTGGTTTTAACAAAAGCACTAACATGACGCATTAGCAGTCAAAGCACAATACCCAAGTGACTTTGTGCAGCTGTGCTCTCTGGCCATCAGCAGAACTGCCTTTTTTCCTCCCTCACATGGCTGTGTTCATGTTTGCTTGGTTTTTCTTTTGATGTGTGTCAATACATCAAAACACAATTGTCAATGCAATTTGTGAGTTTCTACATCTGTATCGGCTTGAAGAAAGAAAAGAGAAGTAAATCAGGGTGTTGTTCTCAAATGGAAGGAAAAATAAATGCCTGGCTTCCATTAGACCCTATTGCCACAGAACTAGACTTAGGGTGCTGTTTCTCAGGAAGTCAACAACTTTCTGTGTATTGCTTTGTGACAAACCGACTATAGTTAGCTCATAGCTTCAACAGTCTCATAGCCCACTTGAACAGTGGCAGACATTATAGGTCAAGGTGGCTGCCAGAGAAGGATGAGCAGGGCTAAAGGAAGACAAAACCCATTTTATTTACTCCTATTTTCCCCAGAAACATCGTTCAGCACTTCCTTGTGCGGATATCAGTATCTCAAATGTTTGCAGATTCCTCCATCCCTGTAAAAGGAAAAGGCTACACCTCCAACTCTTAATCCCTTCCAGGGTAACCAGTTCAGTGCTTTGGAAAGAGAGGGGGCAGCAAATAAGAATACTTGAGAAGTTAACAAAGAACACTTTAAAGAAAAGACCAGCTACCCTCACTAGGAAGAATTGGCACTCCCTAAAAGAGTCTTATTTAGTAGTTTACTCTGAATTTTGCTTTAGCTTGTGTTCCTGGAAATTTCTTATTTTGAGTTTATTACAGTTGTATCATGCTAATCTATCAGTGTAAGACCTAGCTTTAGTGCCCTGAACTAAAGGAGAGGAAGAAAAAACCCGATGTTACCAATCATTCACTCTTTGTAACTAAAGAGAGGAAAATATTTCCTTCTTTCTCTTTTGTCTGGTCATCAGGATGACACCGAAGAAACCCAGAGCAGACTGGAAGTCATAGCAGGAGAGGATTGTCACCCCTTCCAGTCAAGTAGCCAGAAATAGCAAGAGGGTCGAAGAAAATGTCTAACGGAAGTTTTCCTGACCCTCACAGCTGTTTCTCTTTTTGTCTGAAAGAACCAGAACTCACTGTTGGCTAAGTTTGTCCTTTACCCATTTGATAGTGTCATATTACCAGGGTGAAAGAAAATCAGTTGCTGTGATAGATTATCATTTGTTAAAAAACTGAGAATACCATAACATGCTTTTTTTAAAAAAAAATACAACTACTGACTACTTTTTTATTTCATTCCTTTTAAGTAAAAAAATAGCATCTAAGGAAATGTCATTATGGAATTGTGGCTGGTTTTTTTCCATCATAGTTCAATAGGCATAAAAATAAGATTTTTATATTTTATTTTACCAGACAAAGGTCATGAGTTAACAACAGAATGTTGGTCATGCTTAGTTATTTTTTATGACCTGTAAAATTCTGTGGCAACACATAAATATAAGCAAACTGCCTTGGTTTCCAGTGATGTGTTGCTTGTGATCCATATTTTCAGCTAAGTATACTTTTTTTATTTCCACCTTGAGAAACCGTAAGCCTGACAGTCTCCATTGGATCCACCTCTGGTTCTGGGCCTCAGTGATGCTAACAGAATTGAATACTAATTCTCAACAGCCACAAAGGTTCAGGGCCATGCTTAGGGTACCCCTGATTCTGGCTCAGGATAGGGCTGGAGGTAAAATCGAGCTTTTAAGATTTCCTCTTCAGGAATGTTTCTGCTCTATGCTTTATCTCTGATGATTTTTATGCATTTGATTTTTTTTTTTGGTCTCTTGGGAGTCTGGTTATTTTATGTTGGATTTTCCAAATCAAAATCCTTTATTTCCTTAACAGTTTTTATCCTTTTCATTTTAAATTTATTGTTCAGATGTACCTAGCAACATTTCTATTAAAGATTTTGTTTAGTTCATAATTTTTTTAAACTCAGCATTTCCTTGTTTATCCCTTTTCAACAGCATCTAGTTTTATAGATGGAATGTTTTATATTTCAAAGCGCACAAATTTATGTCCCTTTGAGGTTTTCCTCTGTCTCTCTGTTTCCTGTTGATTTTGTTGTTTGGTTGAAACTGCTACTCATGCTAGTCTCTCAATTTATTCTGGGAAGTTCCCCCAAAAGACCCTTGGTTCTTCTTTAAAAGTGAGGCATGCTATAATGCTGATGGTCTTAGTCTCGAGTGGGTCACCACTGCTGTGATGAATTTATGGGTACAACTGTCCAGAACCCAGCGTCTCACGGTGTTCCTGCCCATCCTCCAGCTCTTACGGTCTACCCTCCCTCCTTCTGTTCTACCACATTCTCTAAGCCTTAGACAAGGTAATAACGATCGATGTCCTGAGGCCTGAGCACTCAACTGTCACTGATTCTCAGCACCTTCGCCTGCACTAAGCATCTTCCACTGTGAATGGAAGCTTCTCTGAGCAAGGCTGAATGCAGCACTAATCTGTGGGTATACACAGAAATATTTAGAGGATAGCCTGATACCGTGTCTGCAAAACAGCAGTAGTAGGTTCCTTCTAGAGCCAGGTTTACAGTATCAGATATGGGTTTTTTTCTGTAAAGTGGGCTTAAAAATATAACCATGCATCAGTTAGTTACCCCTATAATTGCCACGCCACTGCTGTCATTATCATTTATGCCCTGGCAATGCCCAAGCATGCATGGGCAGCCTGTTTATGGCAGTTTTATCTCTAGTTGTTCCTATCTTGGGCAGTCCTGGTTGCTTGTGGTACTGTTATACCCAAGGTTCCATAGTCTTCCTTTGTGCTGTCTAGCCAGATTTTTTTGGGTTTCCCACTTTGTAACATGAGGGCCAGCTTGTTGGGGTTTCTGTCCCGCCCAGACCACGGAAGAAGCAGGATGTGACCTACCTGCCGCACTGAAAAAGATACTGAGCCATGTGGCTTATCCCATGCCTTATTCCATGATGATGATGATGATAATTGCCATGCCACTATTGTACAAGCAGATTTATCTTATCCACCAGGTTGATAGTACGGTTTTAAGGGCTCATGGTTACGTAAGACTGTTGCTGATTTTCTGTCCTCTAGCTGTATGCATAACCCCCTTTGGTGCTGTGCAATCTATTCCGCAGGAAGGAAGGTTGAGGCTCAGCTCCAGCTTGATTCCTCTATATGCTACAGCTAAAGTGCAGATAAAGTAATGGCATTATCTAATTCTGGAGGTCAACCAAGAGAAAGACAAGAGCTTTTATTGTTTGAAGGACCGTAGGGGCATTCCTGACCACAATATATAAAAAGATAATGGGCATCATAAGCTCTCATCCATGTCAGAGGAGCTATAGATGGTTAAAGAAGGGTGCTATTCACATGAGTATGTAGCCACTATGGTATGTGTTGTCCCTGCTCATGTAAGTTACTCCACACTTATGCTCATGCAGACAACCCTCATTAAATACAATCACACACACATACACACACACACACACACACACACATGACATTAAGAAGGGAACTTGGGAAGAGTTTCTAGGTGAGGGAAAGAAACAAGAGAATGTAATGATCAAAGAATAATTTATATATATTAAATAAATTAAAGAATGAGGCACACAAACAAGACAATAAATACATCATCAAAAGTTCTGAGAGCAGGGGCAGGGGCTCTTAGTGTGGATCTCACCGTACCATGGTTGCTTGTTCAGTAGACTATTCTTTTTTTTTCCTTTTTTTTTTCATTCAAAAATTTACACTTTCTCCCCTTATCCCAGTCCACCCCCCCGTTCCTCCACTGCCTCCCCCTCCCCCTGCTTCCTTAAGAGAGGGCAGGGTAGCCTGCCCTGTGGAAAGTCCAAGGCCCTCCCCCCTCCATCCTGGCCCAAGAAGGTGTTCATCCAAATAGACTGGGTTCCCAAAAAGCCTAATCATGCAGAGAAGATAGATCACAGTGTCATTATCGATGGCTACTCAGTCTGCCCTCATTGGCAGCCTCAGTGGACTATTCTTTGATGCCTTTATAAGTGGATTCCTTAATTGCTGTCTGAGAAAACTGCCTAGGGCACATCCATGATTACTAGTATTTGTGGACCATGCTATGTAAGAAGACTGAGTTTCTTGCTAGTCATGTATAGACTTTCAAATATACATGTGTTTTTCAACCTAGGCCCCATGTTTCTTTGTCATAGTACCTCACCTCTTAATTTGAAATCGCGCCATTTGTTTTCCCTCGGGAAAGAAATCATTTAGCTTCTTGCAAGAGAGGGAAGTAGCTGGGTTCTAATGGCTTCATCCAGTCTCCATATGCTTCCAGTTCTCACTAAATTCCTGCCTTCCTGGGTAGCTGTGGTTTCCAGTCACCAAATCTTTCTGGGTTTGCTAGCACTTTGCTTCACTTTTTCTTGTAATTTATTCCTTGTATTCAGAAAGTAGGTGGCATCTCTTTTTCTGATCTCCCCTTCCTCTGTTATCTATGCCTGGCTGGAGATCTGATTTTATTCCCTACTTTTTAGTTTAGTTAGACGTGAAGAAAGGATCATGAGAGAGAAGTTGATACATGAGTCTGCTGAGATTTTTCCACTTTGCTCTTGGCCCCTGCTATAACCAAAGTTGAAAAGAAATGTGAGTTGGAAGAGCACTTCCTAGCGCTGTAGGGTCAGCTGGACATGTTTTTCCCAATGATTAGCCAGATGACGATGGTGGTGACGGTCCTAGTGGGAGTTAAGGTGATAACTAGCCCTCGTGAAGTACTCCAAATGGGTTGGCATTTTGTTGAGTTCTTTGTGTGCTTTATCTGCCTTTGTTCTTGTATGAACAGAAGAAGTAGATACTTAAAGAGGTCATACAACATGCCCCTGTGGCAAATGGCAGGCCTGTGTTTAAATCTCATTCTGACTTTAAAGACCTTCCTCTCAATTGCCACACCATCTAGCCCCTATACATTGCTAGGGTGAGGATTTTAAGTGAAAGCACAAGTATAAAAACTTGATTTAAGAGGCTTTCTACTACATCCAAGCTATTAATTGACATATTAATAATAGAAAAGGTTTGGATAGAATAAGAACCTTCTCCGATGCATGGATATTGTCTCTTTGGTAGGCCTTTACAAGACACGGTAGTTTTTATTGTATGAATTTAGACAATCTTATTTGAACTCTATCGCTTTCCCATATTGTAAAATGAGTATACTGACTCTATCAATGGCTGGAGACACATGCAGTGAAGTGGAAGCTATGTCTGTTTAACACCAAATATCTGGAAGGTGAACACCCGGTCAAAGCATGCTAAAAGGAGATTTGTAACCAAAGCATTCTGTGGAATTGTGAAAAGAGACTCAGCGTTGTGAAGAACCTTCACGCGTCTGTGTTCGGATCAAACACGGCTAGGAAAGCGTTAGGATTAAATGTCAGCTATGGGCACTGTGCGACCTTTGCCACTGACTTCAGCTCAACTGCTCTTGCTGTTGCTTAATGGGAGAAAGCCCTTTAGTTCTCTCCCTTGCTCATTTATGTCTCACTATTTAGCACTGTATTCTCCCCTCTCCATTTTTGCTCTTTCTTCCCCTGCCTTTTCTGAATACGGACTCATCTTTTGGATTCTCTTACGTTTTGCATCTTTTAAATAACATTGTTTATTTGCCAATAAATTCTACACCCATAATCCTTGTGTGCACAACCAGCTCACGCTCTCTTATATAAAGAGAAAATTTTCTTTCTGAAATCTTTTCTTCTTAAGTAGTTAGGATGCTTCCCGTTTGGTTATATTATGAATGGGGGTATTGGTAATATGCACATACATACATACATCTTGAAGCATAAAATCGTGGATTTCTATGGGAAATACATAGAATGCAGCTGGAATTATGTGCATCTCTTATTTCACTAGATGAGTGAGGGTTGGACCAAGTGTTTGAGGAGTGTGAGAGAGTTCTTGATGCTCTGGATCTTAATAAAATACTTGGCATTTTGGCCATTCCCCATCCATTTGTTTCAAAGTGGAGGCTCATTCATGAAATCACTGTGTTTCCATAGTATGAGTGAGAAGTTAAGAACATACTAACACACACACATTACAAATGTCCACTTTATGTACTAGATATGTGAAATTTCCTCTTGTCCTTCTTCTTAAAGAGTACTTCTAAATGACATTGACCTCACTCTTTAGGAAACCAAAGGCCACATACGTCAGAGTACTTGCCACACCATGACAAAGGCAACAGAAACTTTACCCATTAATTACTGAGCACATGCTTATAAATGGAATACGTTTGATGGCATTTCATAGCTTATCTCAAGTTATCACTTGTAATCCCGTGGAACATCAAGACCTCCAGGAAACTGTATAGAATGCAAACCTTAGTTTGGATTCAGTGTCACTAGAGTTGTTTGGGTTTGGCATCCCTAGCTAATGTTTTTGTACTATGACGCTGCCCTCGAGGGTTGGTATCCTTTCAACTCTTCCTGTGCATCAGAGAGAAAATAGCATTTTTTTGTGTGCCGTCCACCTGTGCGTTACTTTGTCTTGAAAGAGCCTGAAGACCTTTGCAGATTTTGCATCACTAATCTTCAGGCTATCCCTTTGGGATGAAGAGGCGAGTACATTGATACTCTTATCACAGGAGGAGACAGATCTCCCTGTGAGGACATGACCACTTCTGTACAGACCAGGCACAAAGCTCGGAACAGAACATAGGCTCTGTGCTAGCTCCTATGTTAACGTCAAATGCCCTGACAGGGTATTAACTTTTATATGCGTGAAACATGAGCACTGTCTGCCACACAATTGCTAATAGCAACTGGCTAGAACATTTCGTTTTTCTTTTCAAAGGAAAGATACACACAGAAATTATATATGCCTTTGCACACACAGTTCTCAGGAGTTTTATGAAAAACCAGAAAATATTTTTTTGCAAACCTCTTTAACTCTGCTAATTCCCTAAGTGATTGTTGGTGTTCCTAAACTGACCAAGACAATAATTTATATTCATGCCTCAATACCTAGACCCCATACATTCTTCCTTTTCACTGTGCTCCCTAGCCCTCCCTCAGGCTCGGCAGTAAGAAGACACCGACTTAACTCGGTTAGTTGGTGTCTGAACATTCTGTGCCAGTGCCCCATCTCATCTGGAACTTTTGCCTCATGTGCTTAAAAGTAATTTTAACAACCTTCGTAATTTTAGCATATTATTTTAAATTCTTGAACGGATGGTTCCTCCTTATATGAAGCTCAGAAAATGATACTCAGAAATAAATATGAGACCGTAAAATTCACTCTACTCATGGGTTGAGTTTACAATCGAGAGCTTTCTTTTCTAACCGTTAGTCACATGCTCCTTTGTAAGGTAGCATAATAGGACTGTAAGTAGTTTGAACTGGCCATGTTTGAATCCAAACTTTGTGCTAACCAGCTGAATTACATTTGGCTTGTGAATAAGGCTCTCTGTGCCTCAGTATCCCCAGAAAATGAAATGTGTGTAATAATAGTGTGAAGAATCCTTGAGATAATGCATGCATACATATGTGTCTGTGTGTTCTTAAAAACCTGCTTAGTTAACATCGAGGCTCAAGAGATGCTATCTCTATGATTTTTCCTCATGATTCAATATCGAGAAACAATAGCAGAAATAGTACAATCAGTAAGTAGTCCCTTAAAATTGCTAAATATTATAATATTAGCATAATGTTGACTAAAACACCGTACAAGTTAGCTCTCTTATCTTCATGAAGTCAATGTCACAGCTCGATGATGTAGAAACACACATAACATTCAGCTTCTTTTCGGAGCCCATAATCAGAACTCCTGCTTCACTTACTATATCCATATAAAAAAGGGAACTACTTTTGGGTAGAGTACCACACTCAAAATTTCTTTTGCAACAGGAGTCACTGATATATAAAGGCAAAACGGATGCATCCTAGATTCTTGAATTGAACTTCTAGAGTAGTTTTAAAGTTATCAGGCTTAGAAAAGATTTTGAAAAGAAATAAGAAAAGAACATCATAACGTGTCTGATCAAAGAGAGAAAGAGTGGAGGGCACCAGAGGTAAAATACGCTTTGGGGAAAATGATGTGTTCCCAGAAATTAACAGATAGGTGATTAATAGTGAGTGACTAGAGGAATTGGCTAATTGATTACAGCAAAGAGAGAAAGTTAAATTCAGATGTAGGACATTCATTTGTCAAGTATGTATTGTATGACTAGGAGTTGTACCAGGTTTAGAGACTGAAATATGGACTAATATGGCAGGGATAGAAATAGGAGGTGACGCTTAAATGACATCACAGTGTGCTACGTGTGCATACCTACCAAGGCTAACAAGGAAGAGAAAAAAATGGATTTGTTTTTTCCGAGACAGGTTTCCCTGTGCAGTCCTGATTGTCCTGGAACTAGCTCTGTAGACCAGGCTAACCTCGAATCCACAGAGATTCACCTGCCTCTGCCTCCCGAGTGCTGGGATTAAAGCATTGTACCACTACTTCCAGGCAAAGATTCTTAAAGAATGTCTGTCCTTCCATTCTTCCAGAGTAGAACTCTTTGATTTGGGGCTTTCAGGAGGCAGAGGGAAGCATGAAGAAGATTAACTGGCAGTTGTCCAAAAAAAAAAAGAACACTGCAGTGTGAGAAGCTTGAGTGTGGTCACAAACAGTTTACACTCAGTGGCAGACAGTGGGGAAATAAGGAGCAATCCATCATGGACTACTAGCGATGTTGGGTTGCTGAGGCACTTGGGTTCTTTTGTTTGTTTTCTTAATGACACTGAGCATTGCTCCTGGGTGACTTCATTCGAGGACAGAACCATCAGCCCCTATGCGAAGGGCTTGCTTACACTTTCTCTTACATCTTCGAAAATTATCGTTTAGTCCTTTGACTGTGAAGCTTCCCAGATCATAGGCATCATGATCTGTGATTTTGAAAAAGAAAATGTTGAGTTGAAGTACTCTTTGTGAGAACTTTTAACTTTACTCTTTGTACTCCGTGCCTGATACGTCTGAAACCAAAACAAGTGTCCTGTGGCTCAACGGCCACGATTCAGGCTTTGTCGATCGTCAGTGCTCGATTAACCACACGTCACGTGAGGAAAAGACATTTATTTGTTTTTTAGGTATGATGTTCCTTGTAGTGAGACTACGTGTTCTGAAAGTGTTCTCAAGAAGTGTGTGACCTCTCAGTTTTGAGAGATCCTGGTTTGGAGTGGGATGAGGGGGAGGGCTGGGAGTCTACTGGGAATCTAAGAGAGAGAGAGAGAGACTTCAGCTGAGAGTCCTCGCGAGGTAATTCCGTAGTTATCTGTAGAGTCAAAGAGGCAGAAGTCGATGACTTTCAGATCATGAGAGAAGGGCTCAAAGATTCCTGGCTTCACAGCCTTTGTGAATGATGGTAGCTTCTATTCTACATATGGGGCCAGGAGCTCCAGATTGGGTAAATAGCGACATCATGAAGATAGAGTTTGGAGCGTCTGTCCTTATCCAGGAGAAATCTGTAGAGTGTGGAAGAGCAACCTAAGTTGGAGACTTCAGCAGAGAAGTTGATAAGTCTTCTAGTCTGGAGGATGAGTATACTCACAGGGACGAAGAATGAGAAAAGAGAGGGAAGAAGCCAAGTTATGTCACTGACATGAAGAAGAGGGTAGAAAACTGGGGGGAGGATGAGGTTCTCCAATCTAAGGCAGAAGAGAATGCTGGGCATTTGAAATATTAAAAAAAATATTTGAAATGCAAACATTATACAAGCTAGGCATGAATAGTCATAAGATGTAGGGAAGAGAGAAAATATGTAATATAGATTCTTACAGAGAGAAACATGCAAGGCTTGTCCCAGAGACTTGGGTGGCAGAGGTGCGCACAAAACTGAGCAAAATGTAGCCTCTGAAAACACATTCCTCAGGTTTGAATAGAAAGCTCTGGATAAATGACTAAAGGTGACTGCATATTGAATTACCTGAGGAGAAGTCTTGGAATATATATAGAGAAGTTCACAATAGAAGATATAAGATAATAAATAGGATAAAGGAATGTGAAAAATATGGTCAAAAAAGAATATGCAAATGCAGAAAAGTAATGAAAACCCTTTCCTGACAGAAGTAGTATTTCAAATCCTCAGGGTAAAATGCCCACCAGGGTAGAAAGGATACAGATGTTGGCATGTATTGACGGAATTCTGGAATTCCAAAAATAAGAAACGAATCCTAAAGGTCCTTCAAACTCAAAGAAGAAAAAACCTTTCAAAGATATCAGACTTTTCATCAGTAAGACTGGAATCCGGAACAGATGGGGCGATACTGTTGATAGCCAAACTGGCAAGATTAGGGGAAACTAAAGATGTAAAGACCAAGTTGACAAATGTACTCCCTACGTACCTTTCCCAATTTAGAAAAAAAAATGAACTGAAGATGTCCTCAAGCAAACAAGGTATACAAAAAAGCAACAGGAACCAATAGAATAATTAACCTAGTGTACAAGGAGTGCAGGGAACAAACCAGATGCTTTATGGAAACCAATCTCGATATGGCAGCAGCCCAACATAGAAAGCAGACAGCCTGCATTAGAAAGAGTTCTCAGCAAGTTCTTAGAAAAATGACTTTGAGAAGAAAGGAGACACTTCACGTCTAACTGTAGTTTTCAGAGGCTATGACAACTAACTTCGTGGAGCTTATAGAATGATCTAGGATTAGTTATGATATATTTATAATACTGAGCCATCCTAAAAGTACTCATGTATTTTTAAGTTAAAAATTTGAATTAATGCATTGCAATATTGCTTAGAGAATTTCATATTTTATGGAAATTATGCATGGGTTTGTTCTTTCATTTTCTAACTGCTACATAGAAGACCTACTGTGGAAATATAGTTTACAACATTCTACTTTTCTTATAAAGCATATTTTGTGCTTCTTATACATCTTAGGTAATCCCTTGAATTTTGAGTCAGTGGAAATATAATTATTTTGCCCAACTCTCAAACATCATCACTGTGCATTTTAATTTTCCTGTTTGATTGCTCAGATTATAGTTTTTCAGGCAACATTAAACCATATTTGAGACAATGGACAACCTTTTCTTGTTTCTGATTAGTTCCATAATTAATTGTAAATGTCGGATCAAAGCTTTCATTTTTATGATTGAAAATTGTTTTCTGTCTTTATTGAATAAATAACTCTATTCTACTTTACTGTGAGTTCGCTGGAAAATAAAGTGGGTTATATTATTGACACCATTAAATAAAGGGATGACAATTGTGCACTCAATTTTATAGTAGAGGGACTTTGATAGAAGATAAATACAATGCTTTGAAAGACTAAACCACTAACAAAATAAGTATAATACTGAGGGCAGATAAAAGGATTTCAATCATCCAAAGCTTATTATGTGACCATATGAACAGAGGTTTGCTACTACGGATGACTCTGTATGTTACTAGAATTTTCATTACTGGAACAAACATTCAAGATAATCTGCTCATAAAAAGAAAAGGTTAATTTCGCCTAAAAGCTTTAGACAATTTCTGTCCTTTTCTGTTGGCCCTTTTGTCTTGGGGACAATGACAAGGGAACACATACTAGGAAGAATGCATGGCAAAGCAGAGCTGACCACTTGATAGCCAGGGTGTAAGGTAACAGAGGGAGGAAGAGGCTGGGATCAAGGTACATTACCAATGGCAAGAAGGCCTCCCATGAGGCCACACCCCTTAACAATTCCACCACCTTCCAGTTGCAACAGGCTGAAAATAAGGTCTTCATCATGTGGCCCTTTAAGGGATGTTTAGGATCCAAACTAAAGCACTTGACTTTGCTGCAAATCATGAGTATCACTTAGACATAGAAGAAATTTATGCATTCCCCCTATTGCTCTATTCACAATAAATGCAAAAAGCATGATAGCCAACAGTTTAAAAATTCATTTTGACTTGAATTTGATTAAAAGTATCTAGCACATAATCTTGGGATGTTAATAAAGACCGTTGTTTTTCATCTATTTCACAATAACTGACAAATAGTATTGAGACAAGATAATACCTAGTTATTCACATTCAATATGATCATAATTTCAGGCACTACCTCCTTTATTTTGCAATTCAGATCTTGAATTATAGTATGACTCATGATCGATGTTGCAGGATTAAGTGAAATACTAGGAAAGCCTGCCATCTGTCCCTTAAGGAATCTGACACCCATTCCTGTCCTGATCCTACCGGGTTTTATTAAACTTCATAGAAGATCAAACCAGGCATCGTGTGGACCATCGCTGTCATATAATCAGTTTAGGCTCTTGCTTTGCATGTGACCTTTTCCCATTTATCAGCTGAGTGCTTGCTGCCACAGGAGTGTTACAACTTGAGTGGTGAGCCTCAAACAACTATGAGAGGACTGCTGTAGATGGAGAGACTCGGCTTTATCCCTGACAGTGGTGCAGGCGACCAAGGAAAGGACCCCACAGACAAGGGGAGAAGTCGCAGTTCTGAGAACCGATTTGAGAGTTCCAAGCAGGGCATCACAGGGTGAAGAGTTTGCCAGGATTCCTTGTGATCTATAGTGATATCCCTACTTTATGCTAGAAAGGATTACAAAAACTGATTCGGGGATAAGGCAAGGAACCCACAGAGACCCTGGGTTCTGCCTGTCTCACTTGAGTTACATAATATAACCTCCATTCCAAAATATGCAACTACTGTCTTACTTTGAGATTTATAATGACAGATTCTGAGGTCATGCAAGAAAGAGACCAGAAGGAAGTGTTAGAATTAGGTCAGTGGCTTGAGTCCTGGCTCCTAAGCAACCTCAACTTCTCCAACCACAGGATGAGACTGCGAATAATGAAAATGTGTGTGTGTGTGTGTGTGTGTGTGTGTGTGTGTGTGTGTGTGTGTGGCTATGGCATCCCTGTTCTGTGCGCCATATTCTCAACAGAGCTTTAACTGTACACATAGGAAGATAGCTTACACAGCCCTTGGTTCTTTGTCATTCCCCCTACAGGAATATTATCTTAAATATTTCAACATTTGTGCATTTCCTTCTTTATTGGGGACAGGTGTGCACATGCTACCACATGAATGTGCTGGTCAGAGAATAGCTTGTGGGAGTCAGTTTTTCCCATCAGGTGGGCTCTAGGAACCAGCCTATCATCATCAGATTTGAAAAGCAGGTATCCTGAACCATCTGAGCCATCTCACTAGCCACAAACTGTCAAATTTTAGAATAAAAAGTCAATGAGAAAAGGCACAGTTGCATTTTAAATTTTAAATTATATTTTCTTTTCTGGAAAATTACCAATGCGATGACAAGCACTGGATTGTGGAATAATGCATGCTTCATCTGGGTATATCTCATTTTCTGTATTTTTAAATATTTCTACCACAGGCTCTTGATGTATAGTTTTAATATATAAATGACAGATAACATACTAATGCCATAAAATGCTTTAAAACTAACTATAGGAAAGTTATTTATCTTATTTTTGCTTCCTTGCCCTTGCTGCCCTTTCTTTTTTTTCTTCCTCCCTCCCTTCTCCCTTCTCTCTCTCTCTCTCTCTCTCTCTCTCTCTCTCTCTCTCTCTCTCTCGTATGAATGCACGTGGAGGGGTTCATGTGTACATAGGATACAGGGAACGTTGTATTTCCTCCTCTGTAGCTCCCCATCCTCTTTCACTGAACCTGGAGCTAGGCTGGCAAACAGCAAGACCCAGAGGTCCTCCTGCCTCCTGTCTCCATCCCCAACAGCACTGGGGTTGCACACATGTGGCCAGCCACATTCAACTTTAAGTGGTGCTGAGGATGCACACTTGGGTCCTCATCCTTGTACAAGAAATACTTATAACCACAGAACCATCTTTCCAATCCTAGTCCTTAAGCAATCTTCTTAAACTACAACTTAAATATGCTTATCAGTGTGTGTGCATCTCTCTCTCTCTCTCTCTCTCTCTCTCTCTCTCTCTCTTTCTCTCTCTCTCCCGTGTGTGTGTGTGTGTGTGTGTGTATACTTCTTTAGGAGCCATCCACCTTGAATTTTTGAGACAAGCGCTCCCATTAGTCTAGAACTTACTAAACAGGTTAAAATGGCTGGCTAGCAAATCAGACTGCCCCTGCCTCCCCAGTGATGGGATTACAAGCACGCACCATGCCAGCTTGTTATTTTGTTTTGTTTTGTTTTACCTGGGGCTTGAAATTTCTCGTGCTTGTGCAGAAACACTTTACTGAGTGCACACCCCTCTAACCGTTGCTTGTCAACTTTCTTATAGCTGTTGATGTACAATTTTTATATTATGAGCAGCATTTCACTGGATATTGTTGTGTATGCTCGGTATGCATGGCACTTATTTTGGAGACGGATTCTACTATATAGTCATGGTGGGCTTGGTGTTCACTATGTTGTCCATTCTGGCCGTGAACTTTAAGTTATTCTTAGCCTTCTAAATCCCTGGCTTATATTCCTGCCCTATTCCTACCCTACTTTCTGAACGTAGGCAACAGATAGGCATGCACTGACACTCTCAGAAGCGTCTGAGTAAAGAAAATAGTGACAGTTCCTGCCAAGCCCTGAAATGAGCTGTCAGCCCTGTGAGTGCAGAGTGTATCGGCCTCAGCTGCCAGCGAGCCTTTTACAACTCAAGCCCAATGAGAGAAAACAAGAAATGGGGGCACTCCCTACATTATTTAAAAGTCAAGTTTTGTAATAACTAAGGTATTATTGTCATTTTATTAAATACTTATTCTACGCAGACATTCTAAGAGCTTTGTAGTCGTGCTTTGTAATACTCCAAAGGACCATGTAAAAGCTTTTACAACATTACAAATACCAAAGAATAAGAATCCAAAAAAACAAAAACCAGAAAGGTTAAGGAACTTGACCAATTATTGTACAGTTCCTAGTTGGAGAGCTGGGATTTGAACCCAGGTCACTAGGAATTCAAAATCCCAGCTCTTAACAACATACTGGAAAGAAATTTATTTGGTAATCAAACAGTTTCATATGAATTTCAATGAATCAGAGACAGATTACTGCTTCGAATATTAACGGTTTAATAAGATAATTGAAATTATAAATTACAAATATGATCATCTATACTGCTACGTGTACATTGCATGCAAAAGTAATCTTTACTTCTACCATCTTAATTTTAGAGTGGGGAGCAATTGAACCACAGGGCAGAACAAATGAGTTGGTGTGTGTTATCTGAAACCTGAGTTATTTGACATGTTCAAGGCAAGGAAATGATTATTATGACTACAAAATGACAATAGGAATGCGATACCATCTGCTAGATAACAATTCTTTGTTTGTAGCCAAGAACATTTGTTTCAGCTTGAGAGTAATAAGATACCTACCAAACTTTCCCAGTGCCTGAACTCTTCATAACTGTCAGGCTCGTAAAGATGACGTTTATAGCAACCGGGCATTCCTCAGTTTCCTTATAGTCACTGTTGATAGGGTGAGCTTTCTCTTTTCTGCTTCCCTTATTGTCACTGACTGCTGAAAATAGCGCGGTTGGCATTCTCAGTGATTACACGGCAATATCCTCAAACCTAATAATGTACCCAGAATACAGATTAGGGACCTTTTCTTTGAGGTCTCTTAAGTACATGTTCTCTAGATTTAGACTCTAGGGTTTTGCTAATAGGAGTAAGTTTTCCTTTTATTTGCCAAGAGGCTCCCCTTATGGCTGAAGAATTGTGCTGCCTTTCCTCTTTATAAATATAAAGGTAAAGTGTATTCTGTACAAACTGTAAATGGTGCAATAATGGTCATTTAAAACTACATTGATTGCCAGAGTGAGCCAGGGAATTGTGCTTGATTAAACAAGAAAACAAATGTTATTTTTTAAAAATCTCTTTAGTCTTCCTTCTTGGGGTTTTTTTTCAAGAATCTTCATAAAATTAATCAATAACTGGAAATTAAGGCACAATTCTTGATAAGTTTTCTAGAAGGACCTTCAGTGACTGTAAGACTGCCAACAATCAGGAAGTAAAACCGACAACAAGATGGCCTCCGAAGAGAATGTCAGTTGTTAATATTGGTTGGTAAGATGGTTTAGTGGGTAAGGGCACCTGCCACCAAACCTGAAAACCTGAGTTCAATTTCCAGGACTCACATGGTAGGAGACAACAGCCCCATGAGATGCCCTCTGTTGCCTCTCTCTCTCTCTCTCTCTCTCTCTCT
>JAQHUG010000152.1:4313039-4361014 GCA_028555095.1 Dicrostonyx torquatus | reverse complement strand
CACACACTCACACACACATATAAATATTTTTAAAAGACAATATTGTGTGATAAAATTACACAAGAAAAAGAAATGTCGATATTTTGAAATATAAACGTGTTTAGAATGGAAAAACAAGGAAATTAAGTGAATTGTGAGAAATACTTGGGAAATAATCCTCGGAAAGACACATGTACATCTGCATCACATTAACTAGACCATCGGTGGGACGGCCCTAATACAGTTGTGAGAAGTAATGGGACTTAAAATGGTTCCATATTAGAAAGTCTTTCCTCTTTGTACTTATTATGAATATGTAGACGTTGGAAAAATTTTAGGCTTTTTTAAAATTAAAAATACAGTATATTAAGAAATGTTTGTTTACTTGAATTAAAAATACCCAAATTTTCATGAGCTGAGTTAAAAAACCATAGACATTAATGAATTGAAAGAAGTTTTAAAAGTGAATGTTGTCTGTGTGGTGGTGGTGCACACCTTTAATCCCAGCACTCAGGGGGCAGAGGCAGGCAGATCTCTGTGAGTTCGAGACCAACCTGGTCTACAAGAGCTAGTTCCAGGACAGGCTCCAAAGCCACAGAGAAACCCAGTCTCGAAAAAAAAAACAAAAAACAAAAAAAAAAAAAGTGAATGTTCTATTTGAGAGCAACCAAGGTAACTAAGTAACAATTTTACGTGGTCTCGAGTTTGAATACGAGGCACCTCCACTACCTAAAACAGCACACTTAAACAGAAAAAGAAATCAGAGTTGAAAAACAAAAGTTTCAGGTAATATAAAATTGAATGAATTTTTCAAGAGCAAATTTGATCATGTAAGGTGAGCCTAAAAGAAGCCAGACACAGATTACATGTGGTTTAATTTTTCCTTTAATTTCCATTCATTAATCCTTTTTGGGTAGGTTCTGCCCAGGAGGAATAATTAGATGGCATCTCTTGCTTTGTGCCTCAGGTAGACATAATTAGGAAACTATTTTTTTTTCCAGTAGCCTTGGAATCCTTTCCACAAGGCAATTCAAGGAGCCATTATCAAAACTTGGAGCTGAAATCTAATTGCATCTCTCAGATCCTCTGATCAGTGCTTGTTATCCTTATGCATAGGAAGATAATTCGTATTTACAGTAAAGAGTAAGAAACTGTGCGGTATAATAAAATACCCTCTGAAGGAACTTAGAACATTGTGTACAACTTCTGCTTCATGCGCTAATAGCGGACTCTTCAGTGGTGTGTGACTTCTATAGGACTGATTTCCACTGTGTGGAGGGGAGGGAGTTATTTCTTCTCTATTTCATAACTTCTAACTTTCTCTATTCTGGAGACATATACAAGTTACTCCTATTTATTACTTCTGTAGGGTAATTTATGTTACATGCAGACACATATTAACATGAGTGTGTGTGTGCGTGTGTGTGTGTGTGTGTGTGTGTGTGTGTGTGTATGTAACCATCCTCCTGGAGGTTTTCAAAGCAGAAAGCTATCTTTGACAGCTTAGTCTTTTATTCTTTATATAACAGCATGGAGTTATTTTAACAAATATTTCTTGTATTTTGAGAAAAATAATTTTCTAGAATGTTGACTCAGTATGTATGTTCAGACTGCAGAACAGTCCATTCAATGTGACTTAAGCAATAATCCTCAGATTATAAAACAAGAACCATATGAAAGCATTATCCCATCAATCAAACTCAGATCTGTAATCCAAACTCTTCTTTCTACTCATCTGTTCTTTCTTTCTTTCTTTCTTTCTTTCTTTCTTTCTTTCTTTCTTTCTTTCTTTCCCTTCCTTCCTTCCCTTCCTTCCTTCCTTCCTTCCTTCCTTTCTTTCTTTCTTTCTTTCTTTCTTTCTTTCTTTCTGTCTGTCATTTATATCTATCATCTATCTATCTGTCTGTCTGTCTATCATCTATCTGTTTGTCATCCATTCATATCTATCTATTTATCTATCACTTTAGGTCTTAATTATTTTTTTTTATGGTCACAGCAGATCTAAGCATACTGCATTGTCTTAGGTAAGGTTTCTGTTGCTGTGAAGAGATACCATGACCATGACAACTCTTAAAAAGAAAAAATTTAATTGGGGTGGCTCACTTACAGTTTCCGAGGTTCAGTTCATTATCATCATGAAAGGAAACTTGGAGGTTTACAGGAAGGCATGGTGCTGGAGTAGTAGCCAAGAGTCCTACACTTTGTAGGCAACAGAAAGTTAACTGAGACACTGGGCAGTATCCTGAACATAGGAAAGCTCAAAGCCCACCTCCACAGTGACACACTTCTTCCAACAAGGTCATAGCCACTCCAACAAAGCCATACCTACTATTAGTGTCACTCTCTATGAGATTATGGGGGCCAAACCCATCCAAACTACCACATGCATTCATAAAACCTCCCTTGTGCCCCTCATTGAGAAAGATAAATCCCTTCCCAGAAGTTCCCAAACAGGTTTTTCCTTCTGAGATTTCTGTTGGAACGAAATGCATCAGGCACTCATACCTTAGCTACTTACTGGCAGGAGAATTGTCAGGAAATCGGTGACACCAATCATGGTTCAGTTGGAAGTGGAAGGGGCCTGATCTTCCTGGAACCCTTGATTTTCCAGAACCTTAACAGAAGCTTATGCCTGCTGGGTAGACAGCAGCAGTGTCTTCATGACTGGGTGCTGACAGACACATTTCTACAACTCCAATCATACTACTCAACCCCACTTACAACCATTGCCTCCTTCTGTTCCTCAGTAGCATCTAGAGACTTGCTGCTATTCTTTACAGCAGATTTTCCTTTTAGCATTTACAACACTTTGTACTCCTCTCCCCCTTAGTGTGGAATTCTTTGTCACCTTTCCAAGCAGACAACTCATAGGCAAATCAAACATAATGTATCAACCAAAGAGACATACTCTAAGAGTCAACGTGAGGTCACATAGAAATAATTTAAAAATTGAAAGGGTCATATGATTTTCTAAGATTCACATAGGAACCTACCAAAACTTAAAATTATATGTAGTCTTAGTTTTTTGATTGTTATGATAAAATACCATAACCAAAAGTTAATCTGGGAAGGAAATAATTTAGCCCATCTTATAGCTTGTCGTCCATCATCCAAAGAAGCCCGAGGCAAGAACTCAAGGAAGACGAAACCTGGATGCAGGAACCGAAGCAGAGGCCATGAAGGAGTGCTGCTTACTGCCTTGCTCCTCACGACTTGCTTAGCTTTGCCCCCTACCCTATGGTGCCACCACCCACAGTGGATTGGGCCTCCCACATCAATCATCAACCATAACCATGCCCCAAAGTCTATTTGGTGGGGGCCTTTTCCTAACTGAGCTTCCCTCTCCCCAGATGTTTCTAGCTTGTATCAAGATGGCATAAAACTAGACAGCACATGTGCTAAATCAATCAAACTACTAATTATCAATGAACATATAACAATGATTTGCCTCAAATGCATATTTACTCAAAAGCCTGTTAGAAACATGCTCACCAAAACAAAAGCATGACCTCCAAAACATTATCTTCAGGAAGTAATGTCTCAAAGTAAAACACAAAACAGACATGGATGGAAAAATAACCATTTCAAGTTAAAGAAGTTAATGGGAGAAATGGCTTCAAAAAGAATTTGATGTAATTCTTCATTTTTCTGAACTGTACTTTTGCATTAGGAACAGTTGGGAACTGAATTAGCGATATGCATATAGAAACCCACAAAGTAAACAAAGGGCATGAATTTTCAACAAGGAGAACAAAAACTTCTGATAACAAAAGCAATACGAAATGATGTGATATGATAAGATACATGTTATCTGTTCTAAGTTTCCTCTTAATGGCTTTACAATAACTATTAACCTAAATATATGTTGGAACCTCCATTTTCCACCACAGAATATCAGTAAGTCAGTGCCTAAAGGTGACATATTAACAAGTAGCTTATATAATTTTTAGAGACATTGTGGGACCTAGCAATAAATGTCTGCGTAAATTTGCTACAAATAAACCGGAAATGTAAAAACAGATAGTTTGTACTTAGACAACGCTTAAAACAAACAAGTAAAATACACAAATGCAGCTTTATTTTTGCAAGTAACATTTTCTGATAAGCATGTTGAGAATATACCGTCACGTTACAAGCAAGACTTCTAAATGTAGAAACTGGTTTACCATCTCAAGAACAATTTGATTTAGTGCACGTTCAGACTGAAAAGTGTTTATTCTCTTTGAGGCCGCAATTTCCCTCCGGGACATCTCTCCTAGGATCCTTTAAGGAGAGGGCGTAGAAAGAAATACATGAAACTGTTCCTGGTGGTTTTCTCTGGATGGGAAATTGTGGAAGAAAGAATAATGCATCTTTACTATTCTTTTCTTGTGAACGTGATCGTATTTTTCCAAATAATGTATAATGAAGCTCAACCATCTTTGAATTTATACATTAGAGAAATAAAGACTTTTTTTTTAAAGAAAGAAAGAAAGAAATAAAAAAACACTGGTGTTCACGACAAAGAATATTATTGTGGCCACACCAGGTCAGGTTAGTGGTGCCAAAAAGGGACTGTGACTGAAGGTTACCAAGGCCATCTGGAAGTGTGAGTCAGCCTGGGCTCCAAGGGCAACTCTGCACCTCCCTGTGAGTACTAGAATGTAGATGGTCTCTGGATTATGAAGGGATCATCCAAGGGACTGAGAGGGCTTCCCCTGGATAAAGAATGCTTCCTGTCTCAGAGCGAGCCTGCAGACATCACAAGTAGCGAGAGATAGGCAGGGAAAGGTGAATTCAGAGAGAAACTAACAGTTAGAATGGTGGTAAGAGGATCACAGAAATATCCCTATAGTAACATTTAATTCTTTAATTGCATAGTGCCGACTGAAGGGAGCAAGCAAGCTCTTGCATGGTACATGTCTGCTGTTAGTTACATTCCTCTTTTCTTTTTTGTCTAATTCTGTGAAATCTGCTAATATTGATGAATCAAGTCTCTCAACACACAGACATGTGTGCCTGTGCGCGCGCGCGCACACACACACACACACACACACACACACTCAGAGAGAGAGAGCACTTGCTATATTTTTATGGTACAGGGAATGAAGAGGGAAAAAGAATGACTAAAGAGTCTTGAACTGCTTCCTTTCATTTATGAGTTAACAGAAGTAGAGAGACAGATTATTTCTATGGCATTTTGCCCCAGCTACACTGATCTGTTTGCCATTCCTCCAAGAGAACATTTTCATTATGTTTCCTGGAATTTGCTTGTCTTTTTTTTCTCCCTCCCCTCCTGAGTCTCTTAACAAACTTTTCAACCTAATAAACACCCACATGCTCTTCCAGATAAAGTTGAAATTTTTCCTCTAGCACGAAAATTTCCACAACTAAAAATTAAAATAAAATAAAATTATAGCAGGTGCAATTTAGTGGGCTGTCTGTCCTCTCTTGGATCCCCACCCTGTCAGACACCAAGTAGTTTTAGTCTCATGTTACAGAGAAGGAAATTGAGACTGAGATGGCTTAACTGGTTCAAGGTCACACAGCTAGATTTGAAACCCCAAAACAAACCCAGGATTCCCTCGTTAAAGTACTTTCTTTTTCCAATCAGGCATCACCTACTAACCATGTTGCTAGAGATTTGTTTACATGTTTAGCTGCCCTGTGCTGATGTGTTAATTTCCTAATAGCAGATAGATTGTTTTTCTGAAATGCTTTTTGACATGAGATAATGTTTTTTAATTTACTTATTATTGATATTCTTTGCCCTGCTCTACAGGGTAGAAAATTATAAGTGATGTGTTCATCATTGGACCTAATATCCAGCCTAATGTCTGCCAAACAAAAACTGCTCATTATAGAACAAACAATTGAATGGACATGTGAACAAATATATGTAGCAGAACATGCAAGATCTACCTCTTGCAAGCAATACCTATCAAAAACCTTTCTTGTCCTATTGTCTAGATTAGAAATACACTACCAATATCAGCAATCAGGTTTGGCCAAATGAAATGTGTACCCAAAGAATTCCACAGTGCATATGGTGTGAACTAGGATGACCTTTACATTCTACTCCATAAAGAGATGAAGGCTTTATAAAAGACAGTCATCAAGCTTCGAATGTTACTCAGAGGCGATCTCTAATCTAGAGATCTTTTAGGCAGTTTGAAACCTGGACCTTAAGCCAGGTTCTTTTATTGTCGCTGCAGAGTCTACAAGTGAACTTCATTTGGTAGTCTTATGAGGTTTTCTTGAGTTTTGAGTTATTAAACCTTGTCCACTAAACAGTAAACATCCAAATTCTGTATAGTCTTCTACTGATTCCACTGAGAAGAAAATTAACAAAATGTAAATCATAAAACCAGTTTATAATGAGGGGACATTTGCTTTGCCCATGTTTCCATTAGTGGTCAGCTGACCTCATTGTCCTTGGATCACAGTCAGTGGGGTGTGTTATGTCAGGAAAATGTGATGTAAGAGAAGCCAGATAGTCCATGTCAGGGGAATGAGAAAAGAAGAAGACACCCTACTCCCACAATCCCATTTGAGGGCATATCCCAATCACCTAGAGTTCCCACTACGCTCCACCTCTGGGCACACCATAGGGACCTAAACCTCCCACTACGCTCCGCCTCTGAAATTTTTCACTTGATAGTGCTATAGTTGGGCCTTTAGCGTCGGGATTTGAGGTATGTATAAGATAGAAACTTCATTTATTTGGTAACTAAAAAATTCATAATGTGTGAGGGTACCATGACTTTGTTGAAGTGTAGCAGGTCCATGTCCTAGATTTTGTTTGGGGGGGGGCAATAATTGTTTGTTTGTCTTCTCATGAATATCCAACAACAACTTAGTGATAATAGAGAATGTTAAATTATTTCTTCTGTAACAGTCCAATTATGCACCAGATTTTAACACGAAAGGAGAGAGAAAGGAATAAATGATGCTGACTTCAATTGTAACCCAAATAAAGCAGGAAATTGGGGGAAATCGGTTTTTCCTTTCATCTTATGTGGAGAAAATGTGTCACATAGCAAACCCATGTGAATCCAATCTGTTTGGCTTATTCATCTTCGCAACGACATCAGACACCAGAAAACTGTATCAGCAAACTAGGCAGTATTTCAGTACCGTCACATAGTCTTGAAATTTGTACATTTACGTTACAGTTTCAAAAACTATATGTCCTAGTAGGTCTTTTCTTCTCCTCTCTCTCTCTCTCTCTCTCTCTCTCTCTCTCTCTCTCTCTCTCTCTCTCTCTCTCTCTCTCTCTCTCTCTCCTCTCCTCTCCTCTCCCATCCTCCCTCCCTTTTATTTATTGATTGATTAATTACCAACTTGACCCAAGCTAGAGCTATCTGGGAAGAGAGACCTCAACTGAGAAAAAGTCTCTTCCAGGTTTGTCTATGGGCAAATCTGTAGGGCATTTTCTATTCTTGATTAACAGTTGTTTTGGAGAGGCACAGATTACTGTGGGCAGGGCCACCCCTGGAGCAGGTGACCCTGGGTACTATAAGAAAGCAGACTGAGCAAACCATGAGGAGCAAGGCAGTCAACATCGCTGCTCCACGGAATGCTCTAGTTCTTCCCTCCAGGTTTCTGCCCTGAGGTCCTGCCTGGATTCTCCTCATCACATCCTTTAAGAGAAAATGAACCCCTTTCTCCTCAACCTGCTCTTGCTCAGGATGTTTATGGCAGCAATAGAAAAGCAAACTAACTTATTTTCCCCAAAGGCATATTTTCTCTTCTCACCTGCTTCAGCTATCATATGCTCGATGATTTTTTCTAAGCAATAGAATGTATTTCTCAGAGTTCTTGATATTGGTACCTCCAAGGTGAAGGCACCAATCACTTCATATCTTGTGTGGTCCTAGTCCTTTATAGAAAGCACCTTCTGACCATGTCTTAACACAATGTAAAGGGTAAAACACCTTCCCAACCTCTTTTATACTGCATGCTATTAGTTCCAATGAGAAGATCTGAGCTTTCATGACCCAAGTGCTCTGCAAAGACCTATATCTCCTAATACCATCATCTTGCTTTTATTATTTTTTTAACCTCAATTTTCCTTTTGGGGTGCAAGCGCTTACACTAATAGCTACCCTCTTAGCAAGATTTGAGATACACAAGGATGTTGTGGTTCTTCAGGAGTTATCTTGCAAGACAGACCTCATGCCTTCTGACCATCACCTTCCCAGTGTATCTTTCTCCCAGCCCCTGTGACCACAACCCTACTTTCTGCTTCTATAAGGACTGACCATTTAGATTCTACATGCAGACAAGGTTGTATAATATTTGGCTTGATACACCTGGTTTATTTCATATGACACAGTGTCTATCCATGTTACTGCAGGGGAAAGGATTTTATTTCGTTTTTGTTGTTGTTTTGCTTTGTTTAGGCCTGGTTTTGCTACAGTAAATTCTTGCTGTGTCGTCCAAGCTGGCATCCAACTTGTGATCCTCCTACTTCAGCTGAGATGACATGTGTATGCCACCATGTCTGGCTAGGATCTCCTCCCCTGTAAAGTCTAAATGATATTCTCTACTGTGTGTGTGCCACATTTTATACTCATTCCTGCATACATAGACATTAAAGTTGTTGCCATATTTTAGCTAATATAACTAATGTTCTAAAGACTGTGAGAAGACAGAGGCATCTTAAGCGCCAAATTTTCATTCCCTTGGGGTATGTGGACCAGAAGCTGAATGGCTGGATCAATTTATTTCTTGTTTTAAAAGCAGGGCACTCTGAACATCTACAGCTGATGTATTTATTCTTGGAAGTCATTCTATTTGTTGGAAGGATGAAAAACTAAAACTAGTAACTAAAAAGGACATCATCACTGAGTACAGCAATCTGAGGGTTGCTAATACTGACTGTACTTTTAATTTTTACTGAAGTAATAATTCAGAACATGTGACTTAGGGACACACTAAGTGAACTAACCAGTTAAATAGAGATTCAGCCTGAGCCGACAAATCACTGGAGACTCACGGCTGGTGTGACCTGTTTCCTATTGCTGTATTGAGATAGCATTCTATACTGGGATATAAATGTCCTGTAGGGCCAAAAAGTAAACTTCATTTCATCTGGACCAGCACTAAGATCTTGTAGCTTCTTTGGGAACCTCTGAGTTACTCTAGTACACTGGAGGTGAACAAGAGCCTGGCTAATCCATGGGGTTGACTGTGAGGCTTCCAATGTGGGAGGGTCATCTTGGCTAACTAGCCTACCCATTCATTAAAGTCATAAAGAGTAGGGACGCATTATCAGCTGCAGCACAGCCTGCTGAGTTGAAGGTGGCAGAAATTTAGTACGCTGACAGCCATCTCAGCTCTGTGTCCTCCCCGCTCTCGCTTCTGTGTCACCTCATCTCTTCTTTCCTTTTGACCCTGTGAAAAAATATTTTTTCACTCTCATGTTTCTTTACTCAAGGGCAATGGCAACAATGGCAACCAAAACAAACCTCTGCCTTCTGGACACAATCCAGGTCAGGTTTTGTGCAGCCTCTTCCCTAGAGTCACCTCGGAGATAGCTGTCATCCTGTCACTGCGCTCGGTGGGCTTCCATGTGCTATTCCTCAGCTTGCCATGAGGAGTTCCCTGTCACAGAATAAGGGCTCATCTGTTCTTGCTCATTTGTAGTTTTCATATCCCACACCCTTGCCATTGCCAAAACCTTATCTTCATTTTAATCTTCTTTTAGACCTTTTTTTTTTTTGGAGTCAGAATTTGAAATTGACTTGCTCAGAAGAGCAATATTCTCTCACAGTAACTTGAGGCATAGAATGGTCAAAGTTGATTTGTGGGTGGTTTTGATCATGGAGATGTGGTTTATAGCCTGCCATTCATAATAAATCACTTCCTAACCTGATTCTGGTCCTGGCCTTGGCCCATTTCAGAAAATTTTCTAGATGGTTGGCATTTAGAGCCAGACCTTGAGATTTAGTAGCCTGAAGAAAAATTTCCAGAGGCACTCAGTGAAGAAACTTGGTATGGAGCTCGTGGCAATTCTGGGATATTATGTATAGTGTAGATCCATTCAGTAGCCAACAAGTTCATCTCGTAGCAAATGCTAGTGACTTGTCAGCAGTTGGCAAATAAGGGTGAAACCTGTCCCGACAGGACTTTTGTAAGAGGTAAAGCAGTGAAACTTTCATCTACCCTGGAAGTGAAGTAACTTGCCAGAGACGGGTCATCAATCATAGTTAATGTGTTCAAAACAAGTCATACCTCTTGAGCGGCTCATTGTATTCATCAGCACCGTGGAGGTCAACAGTCCCGAAGAGTCGCTTTTAGCCAAGTTGCCAATAGCCTGTGGTTTGGGCAGCATGCCTAGGCTGTCTTGCTCAAGGATGGTTCTCAGGTAGTTGAACCCCATGGGCCAGTTTCAACCAAATCTGAAAGAACAAAAGGGCAGTCTTGTTTAGAAGGGATAGCATTATATTATATCTTTGAAATGGTTGTCTTAAAAGTCAAATCACTGGGTCAAGTGTCTCCGGATGGCACAGGTAGATTAAAAGACTGAGTCACTGCTCTCACACTGTGCTAGCACACGTCATGGAAGCAGAAAGTACAAAAGTGTCCCTCACGTGAGCCTGTGCGTACACTCTGAGTGTCTATAAGGGCAAAGCAGGAAGGAGCACCAGAGTAGCAGATCATCTAGCTGTTCTTTATACTCGTTTGATTTCTTTAAACATGACTTTGGAAAGAATTCCAAGCACACTGGAAGGCATCGCGAGTAATACTTAGAATGCACGCACCCAGCCATCAACCTAACATACCACAGCATTCCGCATCCCTTGTTTACATGACTCTTTTCCTTCCCATGTGTGAACATAGAAATGTGCACATTCTCGTAGATGTGCATATACCCATATTAATTTTATTTGATGTACTTGAGAAAAAGCTGCACAGATCATCACTTCCTCATCCCTAAACTGTCCAATAGCTTGAAACAATTACGGATAGGACACTTGTCTATATAACTACAGTGTAGTCTCCAGCATTTGATGGATTTTCAATTTTTGTTCCTGGCTTATTTAAAACTTGTTTTAACGCGGGTTCTGAATTATGGAGGAAACAAACCATTAGCTGAAGCATATCGCAAATAACTGGGAGAAAAAATTATATCAGTAACATTTCAAGTTTCGGAAGCACACAGGACACACCAATTGATGGACAGTAACAGAGTATCCATTCTAAGGATCCACATGCCTTACAGGTTCATTTCATGAACAATGCAATGGCAATATTCAGAGGAAGGGACCACCATGAATTAACAAACATTATCTGTTCAGACTATCTTTTCTTTCCATGTCTTCATTTGAGTTTTCTTCCTTGCAGCAATCTGTCTCCAGCTCCTGAAAGACTGAGTGAGTGTCTACTCAGCACCATTGCGTTGCTTCTTGCTGGTGGTCACGTGAGAAGTAGAGGGAGAACTGACTTTGGTTAGGGATGGTCTCGAGAGTAGTCGTTCTCATGCAGTGCCACAACCATCCTCTCACTGAAATCGGTAATGGAACTCTGCCCTCTAAATGGCACTTACAGTTCACATTCACTTTTTAAAATGCAGGCTTATGCTCCACGATCCACACCACTAATTTTGATAACAAACACTTAAGACATTTGTCATTCTTTCTCCTAGGCAGCTGAAGTACGCACCTCTCGGTCCACCCAAGCGTATCATGCATTAGGGGAGCCAAACTAGGTGGACAGCACTTCAAGAATTTAGAATGCCAGAAAGATTCTCCATAAGAGGAGGGTGTGATGCTGTAACAATTTCTGAATAATGGGTGGGTCCTGAGGCACTGCAGTGGACATTATAGAGCCAGTCCCGGAAAGTCCTCTTCAAGCTGACTCATGACATCGTGAGGGTTCCTCAAGCGTGTGCGAACGCCAAACAACAAGTCTACTTGTCCCTATAAACTCTTCTGTTCCAGTTTCACACTGCCAAGCTCTGCTCTAGGATCGGGATGTTTAGTAATAAGTAGCCATGGTCTGTGACCTCAGAGGGTTTTCATAGAAATTCTTTTGTTGGAAAATGTTGGACATCTAGAAGTATTTGTGTTCTGATCACACACTTACATTTTGTCCTTCCATAAACCTTCCAGGCATGACTTGGACCCACAAGAATTTAGTTTAAAGTCATCAGATTTGCAGAAATAGAGAACAGTTGTGTTAAGTGACAAAACATGGAGAAAATGACTGTTAAGGGACCCTCTAGCTTTTAATGTCTTAACAAGAGAAGGATGTTTGGGGACTATTAAACAAGGAGAAATTCGTAAATATCTGTGCTCTTGAGTGTCTCAGTGAGATGAGGAGCCATCTGGAAGAAAGACACATTCTGGACAATGAGGATAGTGTTCTTCACAGCAAGGACACCACTCTTCGGTTCATCACAAGGCAGGAATGAGTTCCAAGTCAGCTTATAATACCAAGTGTCTGAAGCCTCAGGGAAACTTCAGGGTGGTTCTTAGAGGGTTTTAATTTGGCAGATGGTCTTAAAAATCATTTCCATATAGGTCTGAAGCAAGCTGTTAACTAGCATTCTCTAATTGCATTATGTATTTAAATCAAGGTTAGCTGGAAAACTCATATAATAGCCAGTCTCAGCCTGGCCTATGTGAGCAGCACACTAACACGCTTTGTTCCCAAACGTTTTAGGTATTTATGTTGGTATGGATGGCCTTTGGCTGCAAATACAGACATTTTTGATGGAGCGGCCTCAAACAGACGTATATTTCTTATGTTAAAACTCTGAATGATTCATTAATATGGAATGTCATCCAACAGAGCTTTCAAGATCACATTCTACTTCAGGTTTGTTCGTTCCTTAAATATGGACTCGGTGCTCCAATTCTACTAGGGTTCTAACATGGCTGCTCCAGCTTCCGGCATCAAATTCATATTCTAACCAGTAAGAAAGAGTTAGGAAACAAGACAAGCAGATAAAAGTTGTCTAGCCTGTATCTTTTAATGAAAGTTCCTGGAATTTCAACATGCTTCTGCTATGACTTCATTCACCAGAACTTTAAGTGACAATGCTTGAACACAAAGGAGCCTAGAATTTTCTTCTTTTTGGGACAGTGGTGTGCTTACTTGAAACTTGGAATCTAATACAACTGAGGAAGGAAAGCACTAGCAGAAGATAGTTAGCAGTCTTTTCCTCAGGTTGTTTACTAGTAATGCAACATGCATTTTCAATATCAGTCCACAGTGCCCTGTTGGTAGAGTAATTTGTGGGAAGCTCTTTTCCATGTGAACACAGTCATGAAGTTTTCACTTGCTTTTGTCAGACCTGTCTGGAGGATGGGCTTAATGATAAAATATGCTAGAAAAATTAATTTTAATAGCATCTGGTAGTTGATTTCCAACCTTGGAGCTTACATTTCCACTAGGAACTGGGAAAAGGTAGACAGGAAAACAGGGAAAAATGGATTTGCATTCTCCAAACTTTTTGATCATCTTCATAGTCTTACAAATCGTAGCCTCATCTAAATTTGAATCACAGGCCCATTTTGACCTGACTGTAGAATTCTTAAGTTACCTGTGAGGAATAGGTGCATGCCCTGGCAAGATGGTGCACCAGCAGGCATGCCAAATTTTGATAGAGAGATGCAAATAGGGATGCTTGAAATGAGAAAAGCAGGGAGATAGGAACCACTTGCTACAATGTCCTGGATTAAGGTAGACAATGGCTACCATTTTGCTGACACGAGGCAGACATGCCCCTTAATAGGAAGACTGTGTAATCACAGGGCTGCTTTAATAGGGTTTAGAGAAACACCAAAACATGATGTAGCCAAATGTTCCTAAAAGTATGAAGTAATTGCGTCTGTTCCATCATTACAAGAAATTAAAGCCAAGAGCAGTTACATCCCCAGTAGTAAAAAGAACTCGGCAAATTGCCATTGTTGCTGACAGAATGAAGTGAGCTTTCTGATTGCTTTGACCAGCCACATTTTTAAGTTTGGCTGTCCATTATCTGAAATCACATTAAAGAGCATTAACTGATAAATCAGTTACATTATTAAGGTGCCATTTAACTCAAGACTCTTGAATTTAATTGCTAGATTAGACTTTTCAAATGAGCATGGCTTTTAGATTGCAGTGGATTTAGGAGCCTAATTATTAGTTATTCTTTTTCGCTTGTGTGTACAAGAGAGGTATCTAGTTCTCGGAAGAGAATTCACTGACTGAAAGCTGTATCCACAGAGGACAACATCATCAGACAGTGGTACTCTGACTCCAAGAAAGATAAATATGGACAGCTGAATGATGGGCAGTCAGTTTTCCGTAATTAAGGTATTTTGTTTGACATCTTTTCATGGTCAAGTGCAGTGCTGTTCATAATGAAGCTGGAATAGTGGATATCAATCTGGTAAGCTCCAGAGCAGTTAGGATGTATAAATGCTGTGTGTGTGTGTGTGTGTGTGTGTGTGTGTGTGTGTATAACTAGAAAATGTGAAATAAGAATCCCTTCACCAGTGATTTCTCTCCCTAGGAACAAAACTTACTCATTGTAAGGTTCACAGGGTGAGAAAATCAAGTATGCATTCTTTGAACTGATGCAGACATGTTATTGTACAACAATGTTACAGAAAGCTGTCCTTAGCAAGGGGAAATGAATAATCCATGCAATTTCAGGGTGGTCATAGCCAAAAAGCAATACTAGACACTAGGGTCTGGCAACCATATCAACATGAGTTAGATATGGGCCAACTCTAGCAAACCAGTCTAGCAATAAATCATTGTAATAAGTGCATTTAGTGTTTTAGTGGCTTCAAGAATTAACTTCTGATTTGACTCCCTTGCATCAAACGTGATTTATCTATCTGTTCCTTAATAACTTAGATTTTCCCCAGTCCCCTCCTAATCCTGCACGATGTAGCAAGAGTAAACGGCCAATGCACCCCTTGGTAAGGTTCTCTCAACCCAGAGCTCACTGCTACCCAGAGTGTCGACGTGTTTCTTTTCTACTCTAAAACTTGTCCCTACCATCCAGAGTTGTTCTGACCAAATCATAGATGAACTGGAGATTTAGGGTGTCACGGCTAAAAAGGCTCGTTCAATTAGATAAATAATCTGGGAGTGATTTCCACAGTTAGTGCCCTTACTTACGTTTTTCAGTATGAAAAGGCAAAAGGATTGTTTCATCCCCGTGATGGATAACAGTGTCCTGGGGAAGGAAGGATAAAGTGCTGGAGTGAGCTCTTGGCATAACTTTTTAAAGTCCCAACATGCTTTCATTGTCTGCATGTAGAACTTAAAATGTTACAGTTTTCTGAGCTTTTACTACTTTTCAGTCATTGCCACTTTATCTTGAGAATCTGATTTAATGATAAGAAACACTCCATAGTGTACCTATGCTGTCCTTGCCATTTTAGAAAGACAAAGAAACTAAAAGTATGTAAATTAATTCTCTTTCATACAAGCATCTCAAGCTTAGATGGTATCCTCTGTGACATACATTAAGTCTAGAGACAGGGCGGTCATAGCCAACAAGCATTACTAGACACCTAGTGTCTGGCAACCATATCAACATGAGTCAATATGGGTCAATTCTAGCAAACCAGTCTAGCCTTATTCCATAGTCTGCGATCTTGAATGATGCCTTCCTAGGTGGGTGATCTTCCCCTATCACTTAATCCAATCAGAATAATCTCTTACAGGCATGCTCAGAAGCTCATCTCTCACGCTATTGTAGATCTCATCAGGAACACAGTTGGCAATGACTGTCACACTAGTGTGATAAGACCACCAAGCAAGTCAAGCTGAAGGAGGAAAGGGAGGCAATGGTAGCAACAAGCTGACAATTTGAAGTATAAAAATGAGTCAAGCTCACAGTGTATTGCATTTTCTTCTCTTTACATGGAAGCCCATAGTTTTCCTGTTCAGTTTTTTTTTTTAAGCAATCATCTCTTGAACTGTCATTTCCAGACAATGTGTCCTGGGTCTCATCAGCTTAAACTGATAATACTCTCCTATACTTTTTCCTATACTTTTAGGCACTTAGACCTATGGTTTTCTCCTTTGCTCCAGTGGTTGGAGCCTTCCAACTTCCCTCCATCACACCAAGGCTTCCAATGTGGACAGTTTGGAGCACTGGAAAAGGAAACATTGTTTTGTTCATGGTATGCAAGAGGCCTAGAATTCGAGGAAACTTTGCTCTTCTCATGTACCGCACTGTCCTCTAGACCCTAACCAAGTCTGCATACTCTGGTGTCATGACAACTTCCCAGGGAGCCGTGGCTGGGTCCCCTGACCTTTGTTAGCATTCTCTTTATTCCTCTTTCCCTAACTACACATGAATTTCTTTGGAAAAGAGCCTCAAGATTGTCAACTTCTTAAAGCCATAGATCTTCTGACAATAGCTCTGTATATGGAGCCTCACTTAGAATCCCAGGTTCTCTGGGAATTCAACAATCATCTATCGAGAGATAATGAGTGAAGCAAATATTTAAATAGATGGGGTGGATCTAGTCATCTTACTTTTAAAAGTAATCAGCCATAAGTCAGCACAACCGATGCTGTGAATTCCCTTTAACCCTTGAACCTCTTCCCCTGATTCACCTCATGAGTATCTCCGTCCCTCGGTGATTTAAGGACCAACTTCCTGCCCCTCCTGTGAAGAGCTTGTCATCTGCGTCATTGGAGCCTAAGCCGAGCTTCCTCTAGGGAACTTCCACATGAAGGAAGCAGGCAAAGAAAGGCAGGAACTTGATCATCTGGATGATCCAGTGGCAAGTTTTAAAAAAAAAAATTAAATTTAAAATATAACTTAACTGTGAGCAAATATGCAGACAGGGCTGACAGGAAATTATATAGCCAGGTCCAGTGGAGGTGAGAGCATCTACTGGCTGATGAGGAAAGTTGGTTAGCAGAGTCAGCTCTAGCAGGGCTCTACACAGGTTCACTGAAGTTTGGACGAAATCCAGATCATTAAAAATCTACAATATTGTGCTAAGTAAGGGCACAGAGTTCTACTATTGATGAGATGCTTTGGGACTATAGATCACATAAGAGAGAAAGAAGAAATGAGCCTCAGAAATATAGGGAATAGTTCATCTTTAAGCTTTCTAAGAACTGCAAAGGAGAACAAGGGTCAAATGGAATGAGGTGCTTTTCCTATTTGTTGATCCATGGGAGGGTGAGTATGCAGGTGTGACTCTGGGAAACAGTGTTCCCTGGTTTGTTGGCTCATACATCATTGTTAAGCCCTCAGTGTCAAGTATTTTGGGTCATTGTTTGTTTCTCGAAGCTCATCTCATATAAAGTCCAGTTGTCCAGTTGACAGCTGAAATCACTTGACCAAGGCCATTCCTGAGTAACTGCTGGAGCCGGAAAAAGAATCTGTCTTTTGACTTCAAATCAAATAGTCTTTCTCTGGCCCCATGCTAGCATTCCACATGTCTGTCTGTCTGTCTTTCTCTTTTTCTCTCTCTCCCCTGAGATGGGATTTGACTATATTGATCAACTTGTCTCAAACACCTAGCTTTCATGCCTCTCCTGCTTCAGCCTCCTGAGTGTCAGGAAGAGGTGTGTGTGCCATTCTGCCTGGCAATCATATTTAATTTTTCCATCTTGAAATTATCAACTCCCTGTGGGATTTGCTAAAATACTACTGTTAGGAAAGTTTCTGTTACTAATGTAAAAACTAGGAGAAGGCAAACTCACATGGGTGAAATGGATCAATAAGAACACTTCCCAGAACTTGTAGAATGTGGATGTACAAACCTATAATCTCACTGCCCCATGGAGGGGCAGAGAGAATCCCCAGGAGTTTGTGGACCAGAGAGCATTGAAGATGAAGCAGCAAACAGCAAGAGACCCTGTCTCGAACAAACCAGAAGGTGCAATAATACCTGAGGTTGTCCTTGGACCACTATACATATGCCATGGGAAATATTTGTCTGAGTGTATTTCTTATAGACAAATATGCAACATTGTACACACACACACACATGTGGGGGGCATGCATGACCACTGGAGTCCATACTCTTAATTTGTTTGTAACCTAAAGTATTTAACTTCTCTTTAAAAAAATGTAGAAATTTCTAAAAGCTAAATGTGGTCTTGATAGTTTAAATATGGGATTTTTAAAAGACAAATTCTAGCAACAGTTGGCCAACATCCCAAGAGTCTGTTGTGCTCTCTGTGATCCCACTGGCCAGAATTTAAGTCCCACCAAGCATTTCCACTCATTCATTTACGCAGTCTCGTCATGTGCATTTAGTGAGTGCCCTCTGCTTTATGTGCCCAGCTGGCACACCTGTAATGCTCCATGGGAACTCACGAGTGTGTGAAGAACTCATCTGTAAATGCGTACCTGTTAGAGAGCTTTACTTCTCGTGTAAAGCAGAGTAGAGGGAAAATGTATTACAAAGGGGAGAGAGGAACCGTAAGAATAAAGCTTCCATTTATCAAACAAACTAATTCCGACTTTCATATTTTCAAAGTAATTGGTAGGCTTCAGATTCAGCCTGTGGGGCCAATCAATACTTTAGACTTTAGCAGATTAAGTAGAACAGAAAACAACAGAGTGGACTGCACATTATAAGGATAAATATTCTCTGTATACCAAGTCAAGTGTGTATCTGTGTGCATATGATATATATATGCACTTTAATATATATTACTTTAATTATATACAGATTTAATTTGCATCCTGTATGTGTACATATGTATTACTCCTTTGTTTTACTTAAATTGAAATCTATGGCTTATTTAATGACCCAAATAACAAATTGTGTCATAAGTACATATGTATGCATGTACACACACACTCTTACAAAACACTAGAATTACTCACAGTAGTCGCTACCCCATCTCATCTTCAACAAACACAACAATCACCAGATTCCTGTACATGACTGTATACTGAAATTAGCACCCATATATCTTCAAAAATGAGCAAAATTAATTAACAATATTATTTATTTCACCTTCAATTTTAACCAAGTCATGTGTCAGAGAATATAATATGTCAATATTTGTTTGTGTGTGTGTGTGTATATATATATATATATATATATATATATATATATATGCATCTCGCCGATAAAGATTAGTCCTTTAAAACCCTGTATAAGTAAATGGAGATGTCAGAAAGCCATAACACACCCCACAGAAGTTGAGTTCTCCATAATAGCTACTTCTTGAACAATACTGAAGGGTACTGAGAGTGTAAGCTGGGCCTGCAGCTCATGGAAGACAGAACACTTTCAAAATACCGAATCTCTCCAAGTGAAACAATGGAAATGCTGAATTGTTAATTTGTTTGTTATGTTTATTTTAATAGCGGTAAAAGGAGGTGTGTCTTTCCATCAGAGTCTTAAGTATGTACCTAAACAAGACTCCTTTTTAGTATTGTGCTTTAAGAAGAGATGAAGAGATGGATTTTTATATATAAAAATAGCAGTTCTTATGTGTTACATGCAGTAGTCTTGATAAATGTTTTACAAATAAATCACATATTTAAATTTAAGCAAATCCATTAAAAGAAATAAGGACATTAATATATGATTTTTTAATCTTAGTTGGTCTTAGGTGGTGCACACCTTTAATCCCAGCACTCAAGAGGCAGAGGCAGGCAAATCTCTGTGAGTTCAAGACCAGCCTGGTCTACAAGAGCTTATTCCAGGACAGTGAGGGCTACACAGACAAACCCTATCTTGAGAAAACAAACAAACAAAAATCCAATAAGACGGCAGGCAGTGGTGGCACACACCTTTAATACCAGCACTCAAGAGTCTACAGAATGAGTCCCAGGACAGCCAGAGCTACACAGACAAACCCTGTCTTAGAAAAAAAATCCAATAAAATGTGTAAATGGCTAGAGTAACCTCCTAGTGGATGCATTTTGGGGGATCTTACTGTACAAAAGAGCAAACTAAAATACAGCGAAAACACTTAACCAAAGTTTTTCCAAATGATGGTTTACCAAGCTGCCGTTTGGACCTAATGCTCTGTGGCTCCAGACAGCAGCACTGAAGGGCATGCCTCCATAAGTCTGCTTCTCCCTGCATCTCTCCACCACTACAGTGGCTTCCTAATGTCACCTCCTTGTCTTTTTTCTGTTTTATCTCCCGGAACCACCAGTGCACTTACTCAGTGCCCACAACATCCATTAGCTCAAGGCCACATGTTTGTTTTCAACTTTATTTCCCTCCTCTCCCTGGAAGGAATCTCTTCTTCTCATTTACTGCCCGTGAGTGTAGTCCTTATTTGGGCTCCAGCAATTTCTTCTACTTGGGAACAATGCCAACCTGACCCCCTGCCCCTATAACCTTCCAAACCACAGACTCTGCTGTGGACTTCCATCTAGGATGCCTTCTTCCGTGGCTCTCTACTCCCTTAGCCTCGGTCTGTACCCTGCCCCCCCCCTGCTCTGGACTTCAGCAGCCTCCCCAGCTGAGTGATTTATATGCCACCGTATACCATCTCTAGGCAGCAGCTGATCTTGTATGTGATTTTCTCAGCAGGATAGTGTAAGGTCTTTCCTAGGTCTAGGCCACTGAATCTTTCATGCTCTTGGATTTCACAGTAACTAGCACATCACAGAGGAGCTGTAAATATGTATGGGGATTTTGATTGCTCTTTAAAGAGAGAAAATGAAGAAGAAGAAGAGGGAGGAGCTTTACCTTACATTTCTCAATAGTATACATCATGAAGCCAGGAGCAGCCAGGCATAATTATACATACAAGCTTCTTATCCTAGCTACTCCAGAGGTTGAGGTGGGCAGATAATTCAAAGCTAGCTTGAGCAACATAGCAAGATTCCATCTCAAAATAATACATGTATAAAATATGTGCATGCATGCACACATACATACTAGAAAAGGAAAAGAAATGGGCCTCAAAGGCAGGATAGAGGAGTGGAAAAGTAAAAACGGAGATGTCCTATATGTAGATACTTATGTGTCACATGATTGCGTTTCTGTTGTAGATTTATCTGACATCTGGGTCATAGGACAGTGTCTAAGGTATGGTTTTTCAAGAGGGTGATAATGGACATATGATAGAAAAATACTCCAAAGTTTAGATGATGCTTGTTAAGTGACATTAATTGAACTCCAGAAGATCTGGGTTTCGATTGGTTTAAATCCATTACAAATCTCTGAAAAGCAGCTACACATGCAATTTCTCAAACTTGTTTAGCCAAAGCCCTCCATTACCAAGAATATTGTAAAGATGAGGTTCCCTGGAACATTCTTTAGGAAATGTGTGCAGTGATCCTTCTTGTAACCTCATTGTAAATGATGCTCAGTTGTGACCTACACTGTACCCTGATCATATATGTTCATATATGCTGATTTTTGCATGATTTGGTGTAGGCTAACAAAGGCTTTTCTAGGTGGGAGATTGTTCATTCACATTCAGTTCATAATTGGTTAGCACTTAAGTGTTGGTGTTGTTGATAGAAAAATTATGTTTTATGATCAAAAATCTGCAAAACGGTGCTTCAATAATCTAAATATCTTATTACAGATTAGCTTAATTGAACAACTTTGTAAGGTCAGAATACTTACTATTGCTTGAGCACTTACTATAAGTCAGATACTGCACTTGGGGTTCCACATGTATTTTCATATCCATTTTCCCATCAATTATAAATTAGAGACAGATATGCAAGTGCTACATAAAGATAGTAGTACAGGACAATAACACAGAGAATTCTGGAATCAGATTCTGAGTGATTCACGAACCTGCTCCTTCTGATTTGCTGTTCTGCTTCCCCGAGGAGCCCAAGGAGTGTGGGTTCTTGTATGTGTATCTAAGAGCCTCATTACACAAGTCTATATCTCCCCAGACATCCTTGTAGGACTATAAAACTAATTTTAGGGGGCTGAAGAGATGATGGTTCAGCAGTTAAGAGTTACTGCTCTTGCCGAGGACCCAGCACCCACATGGCGGCTAACAAGTGTCTGCAACTCCTGTTCTAGGGGATCCAGTGCCTTTTTATGACCTCTACCAGCATCAGGCATGCATGTAACGAGCATACATTCATAAAGGGAAAGCACTCATATGCAGGGCATCAAAATAAATTTTATAAAATGTTTCACAAGTTTTGGTTAAGTCTTTAAAAATGAAATTTTCTTTTAGCACATTGGGTATGGAACCTTCTCATATGTAAATGGAAAAATGGTTATACCTGATCTAATCCCCAGTTTGGAACTTTTTCTAGAATGCCCAGGTAGTTATCAAACACAGGCCTTGGTGATTTCAGGGAGGTCAGCAAACACTTTTAGGATTAAAAACATATTGATTAAATGAATTTATGCCAGGGCTTCTGGATACATTTGCATCAGATTCTTGAAAGATTTATTATGCTTCCAAAAAAGGTGAAGGAGCACTGTCCCTTTAAATTACAGAGACATCAGAAAGTACTGCTTCCGTCAGTGACTCCTCAGCATCTTGGGGAAATACTTGTTACAAAACAGTCGTCCTTATGGATTATTCACATATAACTATCTTCTGAAATCCTGCAAATGTCAGGAACTACCCTTGACATTTTTTTAAAAGCCTAGGTACAAGTGCAGAAAATCACAAAGACAAAAGCTAGCAAAATTGGGTCCAGATTGAACAGCTGAGAGGTATTTGTAGATGGACTAGTTAACAAATCAGAATTCTGTAGACGAATATGCGGGCATGAGCTGGCAGTCAGCTTCCCTGACACACTGTGCTTTCCAGTCGTGGCACACCATGCTCCTGAATATCCCCAGAAGTCAGAACACTGAATTCTGAAGGAGCGTGAGTAGCAGGTGTGTGCCCTGCTGACGTGTCTACATGCTCCCTGTCCCCTTTATGTGTCTCTTCCGCCCAGAGACCCTGCTGGTATGAGTGCTGGCTGTGTAATCCAAGGCAATGGGCTAAGCAAGCACAGTCCGTAGGCTTGGATGCTCATATGCAGTAGAGCAGACACTGCTTCCTGACACCATCTCCAGAGTGGTTCCTCACGACCTTTTCCCACCCATTGGCATTGCAGTCTTGTCGGGAGATGCCCCAGTGATAACTACAATGGCACTTTAGAAAGGTATTTAATACAAGCTGAAGAAAATTCTCCTGTGACCGTAAGCATGACAATAGTACAAGTAGAAATAGTACATCAGACTCACGACCAAAGACATGGCATGATGAGAACAAAGCTAAGGCAAGACTTTTCCAATCTTATAAAGATGTGTGGCCTGAGAAAAGTGAACACAGGAAGATACTAGACTATGGCATCCATGTAGAAATGAACAGATGAGGATTTGATTGCAGTTGGCAATTGCAGAAAATAAGTAGAAACTGTTTATTGGTTAACCAATAATTGGTTAAGTATTAAGTGGGAGCTAGATGGAGATAGGCAGAAATGAGTATCCATACATATTTCAGACTTCCCGTCCACCATGAATCTTATTTTCCTGGCATAATTAATATTTCAATTTTTGATATGAAATGTTCACCCCGTTCCATGATTGGACTCAATCAATAGGACGCGAGAATTATTGTACTGGATCTTTTGTCAGCTTCTGGTCAGTTCAGCAATTCCACGTACAATATTAGGTGACTCGACCAAGTTAAGTCTGTAAAGCAATACCAGAGAAGAGTTGGAGAACTGGGATGTCTGAGGTGGGCTGCGACTGGAGTTCATGTCTTATTCGGGGAGTGGTTAGTGTAGGGTGTGCGCACGCATGCTCACACGTGCAAGTGCACATGCGGGCGTATGTTCATGTAGGCGCACATTCACGGGCTTAGATATGGTTTGTGTATGCCTTAGGTTGATTTCAGGTTTATATTGCTCAGGAGCTGTCCACTTTATTTTATTTTATTTTGAGACATAGCCTTTCACTGGGCTGGCTAGTTGATAAGCCCTGAAGATCCACCTGGCTTTTCTCCCTTGGTCCTGAGATTGAAAGTTCCTGGGATCATGTTCAACTTTTTCTCCTTGGTTCTGAAGGGCAACCTTGGGTCCTCGTGCCTGCAGGGAAGCATGTTGCCAACTGCACCATCGTCACATCCCTTTATTATGTTTTCAAAAGAATGATGCCTATAGCACTTATAAACATAAAGATGCAGAGACTGTTGCAATGCAAGGCTGATCGCATGTAATGGCACCATAGATGGCCGCCCTCAGTCTCTACAAGGAGATAAAATTATTCATAACATTGCAGTATTAGAATGTGTATATCATATAGTTGGAATAATTGTTTTGAAGCCAACTTGAAAATTCCTTTTTGTTCTTTTTTATTTTTTATTTTTGAGGCAGAATTTTACCTTCTAAAGTAATCCAGGTTAGCCTTGGACTCAGGAACCTTCTGCCTCAAACTACTGAATTCTAAGATTATATGTGTATGCAGGTATATCTAGCTTTATTGTTACTTTATTTTGACAACTTCCTAGACAAAAACTTCCCCACTAGCTTTCTTTAATACACTCGTTTGTCTAATGTTGCTAAAATATGAGTTGGGAATACGAATTGTCTTAGCCCACATCTGTGGATATAATGGCCTATCTTGACGACCAGTGACAAAACTTTAGTACTTGTCCTAATTCTAGCTGTTAAACAAAATACCCTCATTGGGGGCTTTAAACATTTCTTTCCCATAATTCTCAGGACAGAAGGACTGCGTTCAAGGTGGCAGGGCCTCAGTTTCTGTGGAGGACCCCCTGTGGGTACAGGCTGCCAACTCCTCCTTTTTGTTTCCTCCTGACAGAAGAACTATTTCATGTTCAGTCCTCTTCTAAGCAGCTCATCCCACGTGGACAAGCTCTAACATCCTAACCTTGGTACTTCCAGTTAGCAAGCTGCAGTAACATCACCGAGGATTAGACTTCAACAGACTAATTTTAGGGAAATTCGAACCTTCAGTGCATAACAACAATCTCCTTTGAAATTCTCTTTTCTTTACTCTCTGGACATGCTACCCCTGGTTTTGACTTCTTTCCTCTCTCCAGGTCTGGTCTGATCTCCCCTTATCTGTTCACTAATCTCTGCATTGCCTCATCAGTTTTCACATCTCCTTTTTTTTCCCAAAAAGCAAATTGGTTACATGATGTCCTAGCTTGGAAGAACTGCAAAGATGCGTCAGGAACAGTTGTAAGCTCTTAGCATACTGTAAGTTCACCTGTCTACCTTCATCTGTGCGCACTGCTGCCTGCTAAATCTGATCTGTGCGTAGCTATCTGAAGAACCCATGTTCTCCAAAAGACATTAGCTCCTCTCCACCAAATGCCACCTCCTGTTCTCCACCAAGTCAGTTCTTCAGTTTGCCTTGGTGGCTCAAGCCTAACATCCCCCCTCACAGAAAGCTGTTCCAGATCTCTTCAAGGCTGGACCAAGTGGCACTTGTCCTGTGCCCCATCTCTGCCACTTGTACTTCTTCCTCCCTTTATTGAACAGACGACAGCATGCTGCATGCTGGTTGCCTTCATTACTGGGTTATGAGCACCTAGGAGTCCCAGTTTATCTCTCCGCCTTTTCTGTGCTCAGCACATGACACAGAGCAGGTGTTGAGTATAAGTTTATTAAAGGGAAAAGTCCAACCTGACCAGCAAAGACTATGTCAACCATGGGTTAGCACGAATTTAAGAAAATATTTGTTTGTTTATTTATCTATGTTGTGCCTGCGTATGGCCATCTCTCTGGCTCTGTAAGCAGGAAATTGTGCGCACTTCATTTAGTGTTTAATCTCTTTGCCTTACTTAGAAAATTGTTAAAAGAATGAATTGGTTTCTCAAAAATAAAAATAAGAAAATCCAACAAACACATGCTTCATTTTTCTGGCCTTCCCTGAGAGGAATCATTTTTATCTGAACCACAAATAAAGTCGATGTTTGAAGGAGGATATGTTCTATGTTTGCTGTTCAAATAGACAGTTAAAATCTGTGTAAATTCTGTACCTCGTTGAGGAGGAGCAGTCGGCAATTTTGGGGGTGTAAAGACAAAATGGAGAAGGGAGGAGAGTAATTAAATAAAATCATTTAACTCACAGATCCCTACTGAAGTCAAAATAACCTACAACATTCTACCTGCTGCCTTCAGCCTTTAGGTGAAAAAAAAACACAGTTTTTAAAAATTAGTGAGTAAATAGAATGTGGAAACTGGTATTCCTTCAGTATCCTTTAGGAATAATGTGGTTCATAACTGCTGGCTTGTCCACGGAGTCCGAACCCAGGTATCTGATCCCAACTGGCTTCTGCTCCAGTTTCTCAGAAGCCCGCCCCTTCTTACACTGCGAGCACCTTGCTGCTCTTTCTCTGCTGCATGGGCCATCTCAGGCAGACATTTGCACTTAGGGCAACCTGGTGTCAAGTTCAGTCTCTTCTATGAATAAGTAACTCAGCATTTTGTGACTTCAATCACTTTCTTAAAGAGAGGAGGAAAGGAAATTTTATATTATTCATTTACCTCATGAGCCATAAGCCAAATCTCTTTCTTCCTCTTTCATTCCTCCTTTCTTTCTTTCTTTCTTTCTTTCTTTCTTTCTTTCTTTCTTCCTTCCTTCCTTCCTTCCTTTCTTCCCTCCCTCTTCCCTCCCTCCGTCCCTCCCTCCCTTCCTCCCTCCCTTCCTTTCTCTCTCTCTCCCTTCTTCACTCCTCCCTCCCTCCCTCCTTTCCTTCCTTCCTTTCTTCCTTCCCTCCTCCCTCCCTCCCTCCCTCTCTCCCTCTCTTCCTCCCTCTCTCCCTCCCTCCCTTCCTTCCTTCCTTTCTGTTTCACTCTCGCCCTCCTTTTCCCTCAATCAGGTTATCTTTCCCTTTACTGTATAGAAGAAATAACTTGAGAGGTAGATTTTTTTTTTGAGACAGGGTTTCTCTGTAGCTTTGGAGCCTGTCCTGGAACTAGCTCTTGTAAGCCAGGCTGGACTTGAATTCACAGAGATCCACCTGTCTCTGCCTCCCAAGCACTGGGAGCCACTTCCTGGCTGAGAGATAGTTTTTAAGAAGAGGAAGCCTGTACCCTCTTGAGTCACACTGGGAAGTCCTATTCATGTGTAAAAAAGGGAGAACCATATGCCTCTATGGAATTTGTTTATTTTGTGTTTTGAGACAAGGTGTCACTGTGTGACCCTGACTAGCCTAGAACTTACTTTGTAGACCACAATGGACTTGAACTCACAGAGATCCACCTGCCTCTGTCTCCCTAGTCCTGGGATTAAAGGTGTCCACCACCACCCTGGCTGCTTCGACAGGGTTTTATTGCAGAGATTGTCTTAGAGTAACTACCAGAGAAGCAAATGACCTTATTGTGGTGATATAAATATTTCCAAAAGTAATATTCTCATTGGCTGGCCTAACCTCCTATAATCTCATGTGCTGTACAGCCCTATCTCAAATAAAAACAAAAAAGATGCCACATCACACAGTACCCCGAGAAACTCAGCAGCTCCTACTTCTGAAGACAGTCCAATATTCCAACCTGCTGATCCTGCTGAGATGTGCAATTTCTCCAAATTTTTTCCAGGCTCCTTTCCCTGAGCAAGGCTCTCTGAGGCATTTCATTTAAGCAATATCTTATTATCCAAAGGTCCAGGTGTTTGCTGAGTTTCTTTGAAATGCCCTTCCTGCCGTCTTCCCTTCTCTTCTATGCCTTAAATACTTAACATTTTGTGACCAAATACCCCACTGAACCAGAGAGGCAACATCTGGGAAGAGCCGATGTAGATAAGGAAGGCATGGTGTCGTTCATGAAGGCTGAAGCATGTGGCCAGGACTCTACTCACACATCACAGCTCATGGAGAAAGGGGTTGTTGCCAGGTGGTGGTGGCACATGCCTTTAATCCCAGCACTCGGGAGGCAGAGGCATGCAGATCTTTGTGAGTTCAAGACCAGCCTGGTCTACAAGAGCTGTTTCCAGGACAGGCTCCAAAGCCACAGAGAAACCCTGTCTCGAAAAAACCAAAAAAGAAAGAAAGAAAGAAAGAAAGAAAGAAAGAAAGAAAGAAAGAAAGAAAGAAAGAAAGAAAGAAAGGGGGTGTCCTGGTGCTCACTTGGCTTTCTGCTTTTCGCTCTTTTTCTTCACTCTAGAGCCCTGACTCATGATCTAGTGTTATTTTCACTCAGTCAGGCTCCTACCCTTTAGTTAATCCTTTCCTAGAACAAAGGTGTGTCCTGGGTGGTCTTGACAAGGTTTCTCCACCCCACTTGCGTGCCAGTATGACTTGAACACAGCCCTCCTCTACTGTCTCACTATCCATGAGCTTCCTTCCTCGTCCATCTCATGGAGTGCTAAAATTGTCTTCAGTGATAGACTCTGGTCTTCCCTTGGATAAGGGACACACTCTTACTCTCAATGTGTCTCTGCTGACTCTAATTCATAACACATGGTGCCATATAAATGTTGAATTACTGATCATATTAAAAGTTAATAGAAGTCAATCCATTTGCAAATTTCCACAAGAGCATTTGGCAGCTTTAGAAAAAAAATCGTAGCTACTGGGAAAATACTGTGGGGGGAGACTTAGAAAATTACACATATCTACACTTGGAGTGGTTTTTATTGAAGTATGAAGTAAAAGTTTATATATGTTATACAACTTAAAAATACATCAAAACAGGAACTTGATGCCAGAAATAGCCTAGGAAATGAGGGCAGCTTGCCATCGGCACGCTGCTCAACCTGTTACATCTATACACTGAAAGAGAATCCAGGGCCTTCATATCTTCCCCTCAGATAAAATGGGGAAAATGTGTCAGCCCAAGTTAGAACTGACCTGCACAGATCTTTTCCTGTGGCAGAGTCGAGGAATGTTAGCTCACATGTGAGGCCGAAGTCATTTTCTCAGTCTGCCCACTCCAGACACCTCAATGCTTCCCTTAAGCGTGGATTGGGTGAGGAGAAATTGGAATACATTAAAAGGGCATATATGAGCATTTTCTCTTAGCTGTATGATTGTTTGCCTTAATTAAAAAACAATCAGAGTCAGCTGTGACTGTTCTGTATGAATTTTTCAGTGGAGAGTGGCCAATGGTACCCAAAGTTTGCCTGTGGTTTTTCTGTTGCCGTGATGTTTCTCTGACCTGGAGTAGGCCTCTCCAGGAATGATGGCGGACTTATCCGGACCTTTAGGCCCACAAGCACTGACAAAAAAGCTAGCAGTTACCAAGTTTCATGTCCTGTAGCGTGGATCGTTTTACCTCACAGTAAGTTGTGGGTAAGAGTAATAGGCCCAACATTTCACAAGAAAACAACTTCAGCCTGTAGCCAACTCCTGTGGCTCCGAGTTGACGGCATTTTTCCCTTTCAAAGAGAAGCAGCTGCTTCAGCATCATCTCCCGGAGCCCTTGGCAAGATTTCGGGCCATGTGTCAGGGGATCCCTTGCGCACACAACTATGACGGAAGCCAAGTGCTGGCCCACAAGTATTGAGGACTGCTTTTCCTCAGGAGAGTTAGAGCAGATGCACGGTATCGCACAGCTCAGGGGTACCTTGAAGAACACCAACGCTCATGTTATTCCCAGCTGCCTGTGACAGGGCCCTTTCCCGGGCTAGATGGAGTTTAGCCAATAGTGTTTGGTGACGTGTTTTCTTTTCGTTAGCTCCTCAAGTTAAGCAACATTCGGACAGTCAAATAGAAGAGTTTTCATATATTTTTAAGCAGGGCCACACATATATGACCCCCTAGGGGGCATTTCATTAATGAATGCAATATGTGTTCTTGGTAGAGGCCAGCATAAAACTGGCTCACTGTTTTTGTCCAGCTGCAGATGACATTTAGGTGTGTCGCTTGGTGTGGTGACTCAATTTCCTGCGGGTTCCACACTGCATACCCCCCCAAAGGAGGGAGGGGGACGTAAAGGTCAGTCAATCAACGTCTTAGTACAGTCAGGGTTAAAATTCCTGAAAGTGAGGACTTGATAGTGACCCTGGAAAACCGGAGGTAGCCATGCTGCCTCTGTCTAGGAGAAGGAAAGTTTCAGCTCAGCAAGTCTTTATTCCAGCAATGACTTTAGAAATTTGTTTACCCTATTGTATGCAAATACCCTCTCACCAACATGTACACATGTTTCAGGGCACTTTCATTCTCTAAATAGATCGGGAGGCTTTGGAACTTATGTATGTGATCTTGCTTGATTTCTTATAGTTGCAATGGCTAAGCCATGATTTGAATATGAAGCGGATCTTCGGAAAACAATTACTCCCCATGTCTCTCTGCCACCCCCTCCCAGGCAAACCCTGGGTCGAAGTGCAGGACATCTTGAAGCATTGACTCGAGACTTCCACAAATTACTGTTCCACATTAAAAAATAAAGATTGAAATATAACACATAGAGCCATAAGTGCTAAAGCCAAGGTCTGAATTCTACTTCTGATTTCAGGAAATGTCCATGGAGATAGGAAAGGTGCAGTCAAGGAGAACATGCCATACACTGGGGGGTTCCCGGGCACCCAGGCTTTCAGAGAGTTGGGTGTCAGGAAGCAGGGACATAGAACACCAAGATTTAGAGCTGTGTAGAGGATGACTGGCTTTGGATAACAGAAAAGATGGCAGCGATGAATTCTGCACAATAGCTGTGCCTCTGAAGGCATTGGGTGTACAAACTATGGACAGCTCACGTGACCACAAATTATTTTCCTCCTCCAATTCCCTGTGTTGCTGTTTTCCAGAGCAGAGGAAAGAGCAACAGTGTGAGACCGTAAGTGGACTGCCGTGCTGTCCAGACCTATGGAATGCATTCAGTGTATTCAAATGCCGACTTACTGTTTCAGATCTTTAGGTTATGGGACAACAATGGGCTTTCTATGTTTTGGATTTTTGGTTTATAACAGGCATGCAATATTTTACAGTTTTACAATCAGGGAAAAACTAAACAGATTAAAAAAAACTTAATACTCACCTTGTAAATTATCTTTAAGATTGTTTTCTTTGTTAAAGAAAAAAGTATCACTAGCCTTAAATTTCAGTTCACCTGGCAAGGTTTAGGCAGTTGTTGACCTAAGTTTTATTTACAGAGATTAATGATGGAGACACACACAGACAAACACACAAAGACACACATTTTAATGCATAACTCTCAAAATGACAAGCATACAGCTCAAAAATCTTGGGTAAGGACAAACCAAGTAGCAAGCCTACCATCGTCTGGAAGTTATGGAAACTTATACATTTAAGGGAAGTCCCAGATTTGAGACTCAACCCACGGAATAGTTTGCCATCTCTGATAATTACTGGAGTCTACACTGGGACAGAATTTCTTTACCCCACAATACTGTCGATTGGAAGGTGAAAGGGAGGACCCCGTACTTTCTGCTGACAGTTTTGTAGGAGAGATTCTTGGGGTTTCGACTTTTCTCATTCTGAAATAATATTTGTGGTCAGTTTTGGAACTGATCACTTTAGGAAAAGTGCCCAAGGTCCCTGGGTCAGCTTTTAGCAACGGAACCCATTTCCCCACAATGCTTCTGATGTTTATTTCGTCTCCAGTGGGCAGAAACAGACTTCTAAACTTTCTGTCCTGGACCCAAGTCCAGGATGTTCCTGTGCGTTCTGCAGAGGAGACACCCAGGCAAGGCCATGTGTAAATTTTACCCTGTGGTTCCTTTACATTGCTATTTCTTAAGGTAACTCTTCGGCGATTCGGAAACATGAAATGTAGCTTGTTGTCAAGCTCGAAGGCATTCTGACCCCACAACACTATGGTTTGTCTGTTTACATCCACACTAAAATATAGAGGAGCTGGCTGGGTGTTGGCAGTCTGCCCTTAATAGAAATTATTTTATTCCCATAATCCTGCCCCTTCAAGTAAGTAAATCCTAAACCCAGGGAAACTCCCAAACCTCATCCTGCAGGAAGGGTAGTGATTGTCCTAAGTCACCTTGCATTCTCTCCGGATGCCCAGGCCTGGCAGGCTGCGCTGGGACAGAGGGCCCAGGGACTCCTCTGCAAACTGGCCCGGGGTCCCCGCGGGGCAGGTGCGCGCTCGGTTGGCCGCACGCGCCTGCGCGCTGGGGGCCGGCCAGCACCGCCTGAGCCCCGCGGGGACCCCGGGTGGCGGGCAACGGGCGCTCCACGCCGGGTTTTCCTCTGCCCTGGTGCAGACCAGTCCCACAGAAGCGCCGCACACACGCGCGCGCACGGCCGCGCCTCCCTCCCGGCTGCGCTTCAAAGCAGCGGCGCCGGCTGCCTCGGGGGGCGATGCCGCGGCGAGGTGGTAGTGGTGGTGGCAGGGCGGGCGACACGGGCAGCCTACTGCAATTCGGAATCCTTTCGTAAGGAGTCGCGGGGGGGAGCCAGACAGCGCCGCGGGGCCGCGAGGGGCGCGAGGGGGAGTGTTCCCGGAAAGCCAGCATGGAGCGGCGCTGCGCCCGCCCGCCCGCGGACTTGAGCGACAAAACAGGAAACGGCGGCCGCGGCTGATTCATTCGTTTCGCGCGCGGGGCTCGGCGGGAGGCGGCGTGGAGCCGCGCGGCTGCGGGACGCGGACACCCGTGGACCGCTCGCCCGACTGCGGGGTGTCCCCTCTCCCTCCCCCGCCCGCCCGTGCGCGCCACCCCGGGGCAGCATCCGAGCGAGCGAGCGCAGGGAACCCCCGAGCTTGCGCCGTTGCGAATTCGCCGGTGGTGTAGCTGTGCCAAAGTTGGCCTGCAGCACTTTGCGCCCCTCCCTGGAGGCCGACCCGCGACGTCAAGCTGGAGCATCCTGGCCAGCCTGAGCCCGGCCCCGCCAGTCCAGCCTCAACCCCCTGCGCGCCGCCGGGCCCGGCAATATGAAGGAGCAGCCCTCATGTGTGGGCACCGGGCATCCGAGCATGGCGGGGTATGGCAGGATGGCCCCCTTTGAACTCGCTGGTGGCCCCGTGAAGCGCTTGAGAACTGAGTCCCCCTTTCCCTGTCTCTTCGCAGAGGAGGCCTACCAGAAACTGGCCAGCGAGACCCTGGAGGAGCTGGACTGGTGTCTGGACCAGCTAGAGACCCTGCAGACCAGGCACTCTGTCAGTGAGATGGCCTCCAACAAGGTAAGCCCCCCGCTCTGGTTCGGGTGTCAGTGACGCTGCTAGACTGCTGATTCCCACGCTGGGGAATCACCGATGGGGAAACAGAGAGAGAAATTTGTCATGCTTACTGCATGTTAGCTGTTCTGCTCCTTTGGAGGGAGGTTCCTGTTTACATGCCTCCCTGTAGGTAGATTAAACGTTTTACAACAGCACCTTTGACATAGTTCTAGCATCCCTAGGGCGAAGGGCAAAGAGTGACACTTTGCCCTTGCAGGGTCTGGTGGCGTTGCATGTTATCAAAGGAACTGCTTAAGATTCCTGGTTGGAAATAAGAGTTGCAGGACTCCGTGAAGTCACTTAGGACGCCACCACCGACCTTGCTCAAACTCAGCAGAGTTCACTGAACTTGCAACCTTTGCTGCCATTTCTCTGGTTCTCGGGGTACCTTTTAAAGATGGGGTTTTAAATATTCTATATAAATATCTATTCCCGGTATGCATCCACAGAGGATATTGACAAAGTTAGAAGGGTCATTATGCTGCCTTTGTCTCCTTCAGTCTCGGAGACCAAATCCAGGTTTCTAAGGTCATTTAGTTACCACTAGTCTTCGGCTGGGCATTTGTGCCATGTGTGCCAAGGTGCTGCTAGTCTTGGCAGTTAATGGAGTTTAGGGGGCTGAGAAGTAACCTTTGGCACCAGGCAGCCTTGAAGTAGCCTAGGATGAGGTAAGGTAAAGTTCTTTCAGAGTTGCATTTAAAACAGCAACACAAGTGTGTGCTTTATGCCTTTGGTTATGCAAAGAAATAATTGAAATTATGTGGTCATTAATGACTGGCTGGCTTAGGGGGCCAGGAAAGCTGTGTACATGATGCGAACGGCTGAGAGAGTCAGTCGATAAGGACATGTGGCAATTAGACGTAGTTGTCGCTTCAAGCTATTTCTGTAGTTTTGGACACCTATTTACAAGGTCAGGAGGGTTATGACTTTTTACAGGTTGTATTTGGCCATTTATTAAATGTTTCTTTTCATGCTGCTAGCTCAGTGTAGTTCCTTTCCCACCTGCTTTATTTCTCCCGCAGATTTTGTAAAAATGCCATAGCTTGTCAGCCAGCCACTGGGTGTCTATAACACTGTTCACGGAGATACTGTTGTTGTTGAAATGAAAAGTGGCCTTAAACTGAAGGGTATTCTTCCAAAATATTAACTCACTTGCCAGCCCCATGGGCTGGTGTGTACCATGTCGATAATCAAATCTGCATTCTTTATTATTTTGCTTGTTGCTTTTTGTCATCTGGGCCTCATTTCTAAATTTGTCTTGGCTCTCCTTTGGAATGACCAGTTACTGCTCTCTTCCTGGGACTCTTGCTCCCTGCCATTGTTCTCATTTGACTAACAAATTCTAACCTTATAAAATAGGAATCATTTCCATTTCCTTTCGACAGTTTGCTTTTTTAAAGCCGAAGACGTGCCAAATGTGACCAGTGTTCATATATTGAGAGGGCCTTTCTCAGTAGGCTCGAGTTCTCGGGTCTCTTTGCAGCTCAGAACCTGAAAGCCCCTTGCCAGGTGCAGGCATTTGCTTGCAGTGTAATTTGACAGCACTTCTCATGCACCCGAGCAGCGTCTTCCCTTAAAATCCATAGTCTTGGTGTTGAAACCTGCGCTTGAGTTGAATAATTGATGGGCGATCGAACAGTATCGTGACTTAAACTGTGAAGTGACTTTTGTTTGTGTTTTAAGCCGAAAACTTTACTTCATAGTTATTGCTCAAAATAATACCTTTTTTTTTTCAGCATCCAATTAAACAGACCTTTGTCTTTCTTAACTCTTTGTTGCAAAAGGTCTTCAAACTTTGCTACAAGATGTATGGGAGGTGGGTTTATTTGGCTGAAGTAAGATATGTGTAAAGTGAGAAGATACTTTTTCAGAATGCATTCAACTATGCTTAGGCCTCAAAGTTGAAAGATTATTGACATGACACATTTTATACTTACATTGGCTTGGTTAAGCCATTGCTTGAATTTTTAGTGTTGAAACTATTCATTTCTTTGTAAATTCATTCATTTCTAAACTAGTGTTCCACTTGCATGGCCTTTCAGAGATGAGAAAGTTAGCCTAGAAAAAAGTCCCTGGTAAGGGTTGTAAAGTCACCCTTCTGCTTGATAAACAACGGCAGGAATAAGAGCACGTCTACCAAGCAGAAAAGTGGGTTGGAACAACTGGTCACCTGAGAGCTGTGGGTGACATCCTGCCTTCACTTTGGACTAGCAATATGAACAGCTTCCTTGGGACTTCGTTAGTCAGAGAGAATCTGTCCAATAAGTTACTTTTTGGTTGGTTAATTTATTTCCCTATATTAAATGTATTTGGCTCATTTTCCTTTACCTTAAGAGATCAGGACAATTTTCTCCTCTGTGGAAGTTGAAAAAAAAAATTTTTTTCCTAATACATTAAAAAAAACAATAATTCACTAATAACAAGTTAAGATTTTTAAACTGATAAGAGACATAATTTATTATGGAAGCAATTTGAGGTCCTCGAGCCTGCTAACAAATAATTCATATATTGGAAAGTTCTCAGTAAAAGAAATTTGAACTAATGAGCAGTTCTAAAGTGATGTCTAACAGACGTGTATTTTCTGTATTTCTATCACAGTGTACATAGGCTGCTGGTTGATGATGTGGGGACAAGAATATGCTTGATTTCTTGGCCGAGACCAGGGCTGTAACACATGTGGGATGCTTGTACTGGGGGTAGGGGTAAGAGATTCCAGATGGCATTTAATTTGTGTGATTAAATCCACGGCATTTACCCTCATAAGTACACTAATCTCCCTAAGATTTATACAGATTGGCCCCGGAACCTCACTGCTACAATTGAAGGCAATTTTAGTGAAACCTCGGAGCTTTGGAGGTAGACAGACCTGAAAGTTCAGTTAGAGTTTTGTTCTTTACTTAGTGAGTTCAAAACAAAACATACAAAAAACAAACATTTTTTTAAAGCTTCCATTTCCTTAGCGTAAGTGAGACAATAATAATTTATTTGAATGGTCAATATGGAAGTCAGATCTTCTTGACGATCTGTTTGTCTGAAATATTTGTTTTCAGTACTTTACCTCCCCAGAGTAATTTCTTGGCCAGAATTTGTACGTGTCATAGAGTTTTGTAGTTTGTAGATAACTGTCTTTATCGCCCATAGATAATTAGAACACTTTGAAGTTCCGAGTAGATGTTCAGGGTTTTTTAAAGTTCATGTTTAGAATTCCAGGCCCAACGAGGTACTTGTTTGTCCTGCTGTAACTGAAAACATAGGCCTCCTTAGCCGTCGGGACACATATAGTCATCGTACCAGTTCTGGGACACTTGCTGTTCCTCTACACAGACTTCGCAATGCTAAAATACTTTCAAATTAAAATAGTCTCAAATGCAGAATACTTAGAGATGTTTCTGGTCTACACCAGCCCCTCCATGGGTAAACTGAGGACAAGAGAGTATTCTCAGGGGTCAGGCCCTCTGCCGTGGAACCCTGTAACAGTCTTCTTTCTCATGACCTCGTGTGCATGGTGCTAGGTCTTCTGTGTAAGTGCAGTGATATTTGAAGCAGAAAAATGAACTCATTTTGAAATCTCCCTAGAAGCTCTCGACATAAAGCTGTTACTTATTTCTGCTCTCAAATTTCGGGTGCTATTTGACAGCTCAGCATTGCAAGGAAATCACTGGGCTTCAAACTGCAGGTCCATCTTGAAGTTGGGATGCGAGCATCGTTTGACGAGACTTAAGGTTTTTCAGTGGTTCATTTCAGAGGCCCTCACGCCAACTCTGCACACACCGTTAAGACTTCTTTGAGCATCTTAGTTGGTCTCCTGTTCTCTGCTTTGTCTACAAGGAAAGCTGCTCTTCTGGTGTGGTTTTTCTCAGCGCTTTCCCCCACTGGCTCCCCCTGCTGCCCTCTACGTGCATAGCATAGGCTGGCACTTGGCTGTGGCTGCTGATAACGGTTTTCTTCTGGCCAGAGGGATTGCAGGAAGGAAGATAGGATGGTCATAGCTGTAGCAGAATCTTAAGATATACCAGCCCTGCTCAAGTTTAAGGTGACTCAGGAAGGCTGAAATTCCATTAAGAAAGAAGCTAAGTTAGTTGGAAAAGGCATTATAATGTATGGAGTAAAAATAGGGACAGTGTTAAAAAATTTTTAAGTGTTAAAACATAGAAAAGAGACTTGCTAAGAGTTCATATGTATGCCCAAATGAATACATACATAAATACATAAATTTTAAGAGAAAAGCTCTTCTGTATCTATAGAAACTTGAAACGTAACTTCTTGGTGTTTGGAATTTGGTGTCTTAGTCTTCCAGCATCTTTGCATCTAGATTCTTGCAGGGAGCATACAAGATTTCGAATCCTTGTTTATATCCCCACAATTAGAAAAAAAAGTTCCCCTGCTTTTAGGTAATAATAGGAAAGAAGAAACACTTGTTTAAAATGTTTAAGTTTATGCAAATGTATGTATCTGTCTGTACACGTGCATGCACTCATTTGGAGATGCGAGGACAGCTGGCAGTGGTTTTCTCCTGCCCGCATGTGAGTCCTGGGACCCAGACTCAGGTGAGCAGGTTTGGTGGCGTGCACCTTTACCTACTGAACCATCTCAGTAGCCTGGAAACATTCAGTGGAGATTTCCACCCCGTTGACTAGTAAGGCCTTTGATTTCAACTAGGGACCAAAGCAGGGGACAAGCGACACTCTCATCAGCTAAGTTCTCTATCAGCGTTTGGTGTCGGTGAACTTCAATAGAACACTCCTCACCTTTGTGCTCCGGTAGATTAATCATTACTAGGAGAATGCTTTCAGTTATTATCTGCCAGCTAGGTTTACAGGAAAATGGTGGCTTCTGTGGCAGGTGCATTGGGAACTATCCTCACCCTTTTTAAAACTAAAATCAAAATGTAATGCTTGGCTGAGATGAAACACAGGTGGATTCTACAACTTCCTTTTCCAAGTGACAAGACTAGTAGACAGGCAGAAGCACCCGATGCTTCTGTGACGTGTGGGTTTCAGTAATAGGAAGGACATTTCTTCACTGACAGTGGATGAGCCTAGATATATTCTCACAGAGCTGACAGCTCTGCCGTATCCACTAGGATGTTAGTGAACTTGGACGTAGCAGCTAAGGTAGTAATGGGTTTATGATCTTGTACTGTGGAAAATACCAAGCATTTTCTTTTGTTATTGTTTAGGATTCTTGGCTTCTAAGAATGTTTTGCTGAACTTTCTGTGTAAGGAAGATGAGTGACATTTACTCCCTGGCCTAGAGCAGCCACTGTCCGTGTGAACAGCAGCTCAGAGTGGAAAGAACATGGATGTGTGTCATCAGGAGAACTGGGTTTCAAATTCTAACGCTGCTGCTTCCTACCTAACAATTTGCGCAGCCAGCCTTGCCCTCCCAAAGCTTAGTGTCTTTCATTTGTAAACAAGAGTAGCAAGAAGGGAAATAAGATTGAAATGCTGGGCTAGGGATGTAGGTCACTTGGTAGAGCACCGGCCTAGTATTCATGAAAGCCCGAGCTCTAGCCCTTATACCGCTTAAGCAGGGCCATGTGGTGCATTGGTACGTGCCTATCGTACCAGCATTCAGGAAGTGGACAGAAGGAGCAGTAGTTCAAGGTCATCTGCCACGGCATAGAGGTCAAGCCCAGGCTCTGATACAGGAGACACTACGGGAGGGGTTTAGGGAAAGAAGGGGGAGGTAGGGAGGGAAGGGAGAGGGGGGAAGATAGAAGAGAGGAGAGAGAACACAAGCTACAGTGTACACAAAGTCCAGCACAGTGCAGAGCACACACTGGATGCTCCGTCCACAGATGAGGTTGGGAGAATCCAGTACTGTCTTCTGTGTGGTATAGTACAGTGTTGTTCCTCTTCTGGTAGGAAGTATAGTCTGAGGTACTGTTTGCGAGATTTTGTGCTTTCGGTATCCTTTAACGACTACTGTTACATGTTGTTTCATTCAAAGCAATTTCAAACGGCAAATCCTCCCCAGAATGTTCCATGTTAAGCAATGGTAGCTGATTCCTCCATCTACATCATGACTAATGTGTGACAGAAGGAGAAAGCCTGCACCCCAGGGCCACACATTTTGCTCACTTCTAATGGACACTAAGTGCTGTCCTCTAACACAACAAAAACAATGTAGCAATTTCTTTATGATAAGAAGGACATGGCTTTAAACTGCCAATTTTTTCTCTTTCATTTTCTTTTTGTTATTTTTATCTATTTATTTATTTACTTACTTACTTATTTTTGCTACCAGTGAGATTTCTCTACTAGAGGAGAGAATGGCACACTTCTGCAGGAGAGTTTTTCCATCCTAGCTGCCCACTGCTCAGGCACGGTGGCCCCTTAATTTGTCTGGGCTGGAGCCACCCTCTGCCTTTGGCTAGGATAGATTGGACCACTTTACCCTTGGGCTTCAGCTTCCTGGAATGCCATAGCTGCCACGGTGATTTTCATGAATTGTGTAGACAGAGTCAGAATCACAGTCAGGACTGAGTGTGTTAGATCATTTATTTCCATCCATAAAAGAACATCATCAGTAGCCTTTTTCCGTGTGGCGGTGGATCAGGGAGGGGTCTGCTGCCATCCTGATTCCCATCTGTTTGGTGTATGTCCACTGGTGACTCGGTGATGCCGGGACTAACCTAAGGGAATTATGTTTTCTTTTCTCTTCTTTTTCCCCCATGACCTTTACAAAGTTACAAAAACAGTGCTTTGTTTTGTAATTTCCATTTCTGTTTTCAGGGAGTTCACCTTTGTTTCTTTTGGTAATTTTAAAATATATCCTAACAATTGGACGTGGGCTTGTTTGTTGTCTTGTTTTGTTGTTGTTGTTTGTTTGTTGTAGTAATGTCTAAAATTCTGAGCTTTTTCTAGCAAAAAAAATGCTTAAAGCAGTAACAAAGAATAGTCTATCCAGTTTTCCTTATAAATAAATGTTTGCATAAAGCAGGAGCAAGGTAGTCTATCCAGTTTTCACTATAAATAAATGTATCTCTTATTCTTTTGAATGATTCTGGAAATAACCTAGGCATACCACCTCTTTTTATTATTGTAATGTACAAAAAGTATGTTCAGAACATAGCCCTCCACCCACCTTATAGTATCTCAGCCATCTGGTATACCACAAACATTCCCTTGCATTGTCAGCCAAGAGGAGTGACAAGCACCCATACTCCAGGGTCATGAGCACTGCCAGCATGGATATTCTGCTTTCTGATCCCACATTGCAATAAGAGGAATTGAGATTCCTTAGGGAAATAGCTGCTTCTAGAGAATTGGACAGGGAATATACAAGAAAAGCCCGGAGCATCTTGTGGTGCCAGAAAGTAAAGGACGTGATCATACACACAGCCCTCCCCGATGAGGACATAGTAGCCTGATGCAAGAGTACACCGAAAGAACACCCAATGGCCTGAGCTGGAACAACTTGAGCAAGAAAATGTGATATTAGGTTATGACCCATATTATAAACTAAATCCACGCAACCCATACTGATTAAAAACCAAAAGAACAGCAAAACTAAGCGGACAAATGATGGAGTGGGGAGCATAGACAAATTTCCTGGGCAGGAGCACTCCAGGTCACTTCTGTGGGTACTTTCCCTCCAAGAAAGGAGAGCTCAAGCCCCAGCCCTGAAATGTGGAGTCTGCACAGTCCAGTCACATGGTGCAGAATAAATTGAGGGGGTGGGGAGATTGTCTCTGCAGCGAGAATACTAACAAACACTGCCTTAGCCAGGTTATCAAGGCCAACACTGGCGTCATAAGCTGGTCTGAGCATATATCCTGGATGCGAACTGATAAAAATGGCACTTCGCATCTATTATTGTCACACTCAGAACATGACCCCAGTCTAATTACAGGAATAAGATCACAGGCAGATTACAGTTAGTGACATTCTACAAAATACCAGGTCAGAATTCCTCAGAACCGTTTAAGGCCATTATCACAAATGGGAAAGTGTAGGAAACTCACGGCCAAGAGGAGCCTTGACAAGGTGATGTGATGTGGGTTGGCAGGAGGAACAGAAAAGGGACGTGTCCTGAGAGCTACGGAAGCCCTTGTGATCGGTGTGACATGTTAGTGATGAGGGAACCTGAGTGTGCGTATATGGGGGTTCTATCCTGGCTCGGTATGTTTTCTGTCAGTAAACGTGTACTGAAAGAACAGGCCGCTTAGGCGCGTCTGAAATGCTACCTCCCTAATGAAGGTCTCTCAGACCTTCCTCTCCAGCCTCTGGCTCTCCTAATTGGATATCAGGTTATTTTCTGAGTTTTGCAAAGGCTTTTGTGGATGCTGTCCCTAACTCTTAGCGTAGTTTATCTTTTTATTTTGGTGATGAGACAGCCTATAGTATATTTCTCCAACACTGGTGTTGGTGGGCACTTGGAGTGATACTTAGCATGTGATATCAGTTATGGCATATGTCATTTCTCAGTTGGATTGGAGATTTCAGAGTCTGGGAATCAGAATTCCTGCCTTTATGAACATGGTTTTCTTTCATGATTAGAACGGTGAGCTGGCTCGTCTCAATAGAAGCCTCAGCCGTGCTGATAGAAAAAGCCAGTCACATGACACAGTGTAACACAATGCAACACAACTCAGCTTATTCTAGATTAGCCTTACATTAGTTAAATTAAAATGTTAATCATGCAGAGGCAAAGCCATACAGGTCATAGGAGTGGCCTCCCTTTGTTTTCTCATTATCAGTTCAATCCAGCTGAAAGGGACGAGCTTGAGTGTTTTCCCTGCTAGCCTTTGAAAATATGAAAGGCGTTTTGGACCTTGCCCGTTGGATGCCATTCCGTGAAGTTTTACCCAGTGTGCGCATCTCTGGCCTGCTACACACTAATCCCTAGAGAGTAGCCCCTAGCTCTTATGTCTGGCAACAGTGTGCTGTGCAGGCGTAGACACCATCATAGAAAGCTCTTTGACCTGTCGCAAACAGGTCTGGAGTATAGAAAACAGTTGTGATGGGGATGTCTCCATAGCAACCAGGCAAAGATGCAGCTGCCATGTTGGAATGCATTCTGGCCAATGGATGTGCACCTTCTCCTTCTCAGGACGTTGGCTGGACACGCTCAGGGCCACTGTGTGTGCCTATGGCAGTATTCTGGTTTTGTTGTTTTAGATTTAAAGATGAAAATATGTCATAAAGAAGTATGCCTCAGAATATTTTAATGGTGATATATCAAATTAGTTTTCTTTCATTGACTTCTTTTTTTAGTTTTACCTGATCATTCTGCTGATTACAGAACACCAGATACTTCCCCACAGTGTAAAAGCTGCAGAGGAAAAAGATATTTGTTCATACAAAAAAAATGATTCTTTTTAAGGAATTATGTTACACTGAATTAAATAGATTTTTAAGAAATCCCATTTCTTAATAATTACTTAAACCTTTATAGCAACTCCAATGCTTAGAAAATAAATACATTCTTTGACCAGGAATGATTCTATTTTATATTGACTAGATCCCCCCCAAAAATTTTGGGAGAAAATGAACCTTCTAACCATGGTGGGATTTGCAGCAAAACTTAACAGTAAAACAAATCTCCAATTTGGATTCTGTTTTTAATAAAGAGTGTTTATTAGTATTTATAGATGCATTGATGCCACTTTCTTATTTTTATTTTGTGAGAAATAATATTTTCTTATTATTTTGTGAGAAAACCTCTTTTCACAAAAAAGACTAAGCTATAATTCTGTTGAAATATTTAATATTTAAAAGACAATTTGGAGTGTTTTAATTTGCAAACGAATTATTAGTTAGTCCCTTCCTTTCTTTGACTGGGGACCAAGCCTCCTGTGTTTTAGTTTTTGCTTTTATTTTTATTTTTTATTATTTCAAGTCAACTTCAAAAATTAACGATAAAATAAAAAGGATTAACATCCCCTGTGGTATAAACTCTGACTTCCTATTCTTTGTTTTCATAATTTATATTCTCAGTATAGTTCCTCAGTTCTACACAAGGGTAAATAAAAATGAGTTTTGAGACATCCTAAAGAAAGTTCTAGAAATCAAATTGTTTCTTTATGACACATCAAGAAAGATTGGTTTCCCTTGGGGATATTGCTGGACCCAGAGCTCAATTTTCCCTGTGGTGGAGGTGCCTGAAGGATGCAGAGAAGAACAGTCCCAGACCATGAAAGGATGCAGAGAAGAACAGTCCCAGACCATGAAAGGATGCAGAAAGAGAAGGACAGTCTTAGACTTGCAGAGTCAGAAACAGTACCCTTCCTTTCCTGAAGCTTTGAGGCCAGTGGGGAAATGACTTCCTGTTCTTTAGTTTTCTTGTCACACATTTTAATAGTGTCCTTTTAGTACATATGACTTCCTCTGAAGCTAGTTAGAAAACCCCAGGAAGGTGTCTTACTGCCTAGCGGGAGCCTCCCTTTTTGTGTGTTTTCTCATATCTCAACCTGGAATTTGTAGTGTACTCCTAGAGGCAGCACATTGAGTGTCATTGAATGTCAGAACACTTTCTGCCATCATTCCCGGATAGATGGGGGGTGGGGCATGTTTCTCTCAGGCTATGTTTTCCAAGTATATGTAAACAGTTAATTAGTTATTTAGCTTATTCATCTATTTAGTGAGTAGTAGATTCCAAAATAGCAATAGCAGTATCAGCAAAATCTGGTTCCCAGAAGGAAACCCTCTGGTTACTAGAGGGTTGTAGATGTCTGGAGTCCAGTACATCTTGTCCTGCCCGCTTTCTTTTCCAAGTCGTGTCAGATGGGAGCGAAGAACTTACCTCAACCTCATGCTCACAGGAGAAGTGTGATGTAAGACAGCCTGTGAGGCTAGAAGGTGACCTAGACGAGGCCACTTTTTCACAGGACACCGATCTCTACGGGAGGGCATTGGGTAGGACATTGTAACTCAAGGTGGATTTGCCAAGTTGGTCAAGAGTTTCGGGACTGATGGTGAGGATTGTGGCAACAGACAAAGCAGAAATTCAGGAAAGGCATAAGAAGGTTTAGGATTTTAAAATTAGCCTGTGGCTGTAAGTTGGCTTGGAGGTGGCTTTTGTTGTTTTTGTTTTCTAGTAGGGACAAAATGAGATGCAGATATGGATTCATGGCTGGAGGCAAAACATGAAAACTGAAGGAAAGTTGGGTAAAGCAGAGAACTCACTGTTGAGTGTGCACAAGGAGTAGAGAGGAGCAGCTGGAGATGACCTGGGGTCAAAACTCGCTTGGCTGGAGGCAAACTGATCAGTTGGTGTCCCTCCCTCTCTCCAGCCTCAGGGCTCCTATGGTGAAATGCACTTGTCATGAGCCATTGGGACAGCCTGGAAGGAAAAAGAGAAATCCCAGACAGGTCAGCCAAAGGGTGCAAACATCTAAGGGAGGGCAGTCAGCTGTGGATGTGGGAGGAGGGGTGGGGCTGCCTGGAGAGGGAGATTTATGACCATGGCATACTTCATGAGGCTCAGCCTCTTTAGCACTGCAAGCTAGTGTCACCTCCTTCACCTGTGACCTCCTTGAGTCATGGCCCAGTAGAAGCACGGGTAGGTTGCTCAATCCAACTCCTGGGCCATCCCCTGAGGACCATATTGCTTGGGAATGAAGGGTAGAAGTTGAAGAGGCTTAGGAGTAGCAGGGAGCAAGCTGCAAAAGGAGAGAATATACCGTGTCAGAATAAGTATGGTGGGGCCTGGTAATTGGTCCTAAGTTGCTAGTACATGCTAGAAGAGTACACTGGCTCAGAGGAGCCTTCTTCTCCTTTCCGTGGTCCCCTAAATTCTGATGAGCAATTCCACAACTGTACAGAAATCTACCGCAGGCTAGAGATGTGACCTTGGATAATTCAATTGCTTCCATCTCTCTGTGTCACTCAGAACTAATACAGCCCACCTCACAGGCTCTTAAACAGAACAAAACTTACGTAAAGTGCTTAGCGCGGTGCCTGCACATGTAGGCACCATGGACTATCTTTAGTAGGGATGGAGCTGAAGCTATTTTTAAATTTAAAAGGTCAACTTTATATACTGCTGTATAGGTAACCCATTGCAACTGGAGCTTGAGTCAACAGGCGTGGGGAGAGCTTACAGGGTGCCTTTGAAATCCTGATACCCAGTCCCAGTGATTTATGGCACCTCAGTTGCCTGCATGTGTGATGCTCCCCAAGTCTGTTTACTTTAGTTTTAGCTCGGTAACCTAGCACCCTGGGACAGCAAATTTTTTATTGAAACTGACCAGTTAACTCTGGTCACTCAGAGAGACTATGCATGCAGGGAGTCACGGGAAAGGTGTGTGTGTAGATTTTCACCCTGTCGGCCCAGAGGAGGCCCTTTTCTTGTGCTTTGATTTCCCCCTCACTGTGCATGACTTCCAAGGCTCTTGACACTGTGAAGTATTGAGACTGTGGTTAACGAAGTACCAGAGATCAGTCAGGATGCCGGCTGTCTCCTCCTGGTGTGGGGAGAGACAAAAGCCAATGCCCAGCCCTTTAATCTTTGTACAGAGTAGAGAAGACAATCCAGCTGAGAATAGGAGTATAAGAGGTGACCTTGACTCCAGTGCCAGCTCAGCGATGAGGTTTTGGTCATGAGTCTGACACTAGCCATGGCCAGCAACAAGAAATTCCCTAGTGGTGCCATTGTTACAGGGATTGAAAATGAGTCACTGCTTAGGTGAATGGTCCACTTTCCTAGTGTCAGCCACTTTGCAGAGAACTCAAACTTGGGCTTCTTACTTGAACTCTGCTTTTTTTTTTTTAAAATTTAATTGCAAAAGTCTTTATCCTTAGAGATGAAAGATTTGTGAAATTGACAGGCTTACCAAATTCATTTTACTGAAGTGGAAAAGTTAAGGTGGCTCAGGACAGACCAGTCCTCTGCCTTGTCAAGGCTTTTATTTTTAAGTGAATACAAACTTGTGACGCTAGATCTGACATTGATTGGGGTCTTTATCAACATCTCTTTTAAATGCCATTTTGCATCTGCTGTGTCTTTGTTATTTGGGATGATCTCTGCATCAATTTGCCAATTTTGTGAGGAAAAAAGTCATTAGGCGGGATTGGTTATGTTTTATATCTTGAGACAGCTGACAACCACATACAGTTTTTAGTTTGTCAGTGAGAGATTGCTTTAGCCTTGTTCTTAGGGACCATCTGACGGTTCCAAGACTCTTGGGAGAAAGATGAGATTTTTGCGTGTGAGTGCTTCTATGCAAACACATACATAACTGCTAGGACGTGCACATATACTATGGAAAAAATACAGCCCCATGAGCAAGCCATTGTGTGTTAATGAGCAATAGGGCAACTTAATCTCCTTGTAGAGAAGTTTGAAGAGCACTCGTGCAACCCAGAGAAGCAGAATGATAGGGAAGAAGCATCGCAGAGTGCATACCCAGGGACTGTATAACTGGTGATGAGTGAAGAGGTGTGTTCCAGTGGTTAGACAGGCCCAAATAGAATGGACATGCCTGCAGCTTCCACTGCACTGGGTTTCTGTGGAGGTGGGAGGTTAGTGGTACTTCTGACTGGAATAGAGAATCCAGTTGTAGAACCAGAGGCAGGCACGAGACCTGTATATTTGGCAGCACCATGAGGTGCTCTAGTTGCTGGTCTATGCCACTTGTAACTCCTGGGAACCCTGAGGAACCCTCACATTTGATTGTAAGGAACCCAGCAACAGGGATTTTAGGAAGGTCCTCCAGGAAGCAGGGAATAGCATGGGGCATCTTGAGGGGAAAGGCCCCACACAAGTAGAATCAGAGAACTAAGCAGCAAGGGCTCGGAAGTGATAAGGGCTCAGAAGAGTTTGAAATTGACATGGAAGAGTGGGTGAAGGTGGCAAGGCATAGGAAAGAAGGACGAGGAGTCTGCAGCCAGAGAGGTGGGATTCTAAACCCAGACAGTGAAATGGTGACAATTAAATATTTAGGAGGAAAAGCCAATAGTGGGTGGGAGATCTTGGATAATTTTTCAGTTAAATTTGTAGATGGAAAATTGAGGTGAAGTTATACATCCACATAGACACACCCTGCATGTCTTCAATAGTCAGGACCAAGATTAAGAAAACAAATGACAGGACTAGAGAGATGACTCAGGGGTGAAGAGCACTTTCTACTCTTCCAGATGACCTGGGTAAATTCCCAGCGCTCATGTCAGGCAGCTCACAGCCACCTGTGACTTCAGCTTCAGGGGATCCAAGAACTGGCCTCCTCAGGCACACAAATAAATATGATAAAACATAAGACAGAGAAGAAGCCCTTACTCAGACTGATGGAAGTGCAAACTGGCATCCACTGTAGAAATAGAGGTTCCTCACAGAGCTAGAAATAGATCTGTCAATCAACCTAACTTTACCACTCCTAGACATGTAACCAAAGGACGCTGAATCCTTCTACAGACATTCGCTCATCTATGTTGACTGCGCTGCTCACAATGGCTAGGAGGTAAAGTCAACCTAGATTCCCATTGACTGATGAATGGGTAATGAAATATGGTCTGTATATACAATCAATTTTAGTTTTATGATGCTTCACTGGAATTTTTAGAAGACAGTTTTGTGAGTGATCAGAACTGATAATTCAGGATGCCATCTGCTTGATTTTCTTAGTGCCCCAAATGGAAGTTTATGTGTTCTAATTAACATATGAGGGGAAAGTGACAACCAAAGCTAGAATTGCTCGTATTCAGCCATTGATCACTGTTCCCAGTGCTTGCAGTGTCTCCACATATATGGTTAGGGGTCAGTACTCCTTCTGTTGCAGCTTCCAGAATGCAGCCCTGAGCTATGGTTTGTTTTCCTTTGCTGTGTCCTGCCATCAAATCAGTCTTAAGGGACGTAGAAAGAGCCCCATTTAAAGACTGCTGCTAGTGGAACATACTAATACACACTCAGTCCGGTGGAACGGACTCGCACAGCAGTAGACGATGTCCAGGAGAGGGAGTCTACCTGGGAGTTTGCGTTTATCAGCTCAGAACATTCTGAGAAGTGATCCCAGACTGTGGAGATCTCAAATGCCTTCTCAGCTGCTGCTGATAACTTCAGTAGTTTGCAGAGAAACCATTGGTTGCACATA